>OX456523.1:45605937-46120937 GCA_949748255.1 Eustalomyia histrio | reverse complement strand
TGTTGATGAACATTATGCATAAACACTTGCATTTACACGCTTACAAGGTGCAATTCACTCAAGAACTAAAGCCTCTTGACCATTCCAAATGTCGTCAATGGTCAGAATGGTGGCAAGAAATGGCAACAGTGGATGATAAATTTTTGAAGAAAATCATCTTCAGTGATGAGGCACATTTTCACCTCAAGGGATTCGTGAATAAGCAAAATTGCCGCATTTGGGCGAATGATAATCCAAGGGTGATTATCGAAAAACCAATACGCCCACAAAGAGTGACTGTTTGGAGCGGTTTATTGGCTGTCGGCATCATCGGGCCGTATTTTTTCCAATATGAGGCCGGTCAGGCAGTTACTGTGAATGGTGTTCGCTATCGTGCGATGATAACGAACTTTTTATGGCCCAAATTGGAAGATATGGATGTGCATGATATGTGGTTTCAACAGGACGGTGCCACTTGCCACACAGCTAACGAAACAATGGCTCTTTTGCGCGACGAATCCAATGGTCGTGTTATCTCACGTGGTGGCGATGTCAATTGGTCGCCAAGATCATGTGATTTGACACCGCTGGACTTCTTTCTTTGGGGTTATTTGAAAGAAAAGGTGTACGTCGATAAGCCAGTAACAATTCAAGCGCTAAAGGATGAGATAATTCGGCACATTAACGGCATAGAACCTCAATTATGCCTCAGCGTCATCGAAAATTTGGACCATCAGATGAAGGTGTGCCGCCGAGGCGGCCATTTGGCTGATATTTTTTTCCATACATAATTGAACCATACCATATCATTATAATAAAAATAAATGACAATAATTTCCTAAATAATTTGCAAAATCAACATCGGCCCTTAAAATTTAACCGCCCTTTACTTATTCTAATAAAGTGTATTTCTATATCAGTGCATAAAGTTCGCTTCTTTAAACATATTTTTCGGTATTCTTATGAATTAAATTTTCATTAAAGCTTAAATACTACAAAGTATATGAACATTTTCCAAACATGCATTAAAATATCTAATCATTGCATTGTCATTGCTTCCTTATACACTTTTTCCACTGACCTCCATCTTACATCTTTCATCAATTTGCAAAGATGTTAACAGTTTCCCATAAGAATTATACAGGCCAAAAATTCTACATCTTTCTACATCTGCAAAAGATGATCCTTTCTCCTTATTTTTCCATCTTACATCTTTCGTTATTTTAAGTGTCATCACTAAAAAAGGGGGCAAAAAAAATCGATTTTCTTTGTGCCATCACTAGCAAACTGACATTGCAGAAAATAAACAAAAAAATTTATTCAACAAAGGAAAATGAGCGGCACATGTAAGAATTTCATACTTATATCTACCAAAAATTCTTCTTCATCATCATCTTCCAGAATGGCCTTTAATTTTTCAATGTATTGCAATAAAATTCGGGTTTGTTCTTGCAAAGCAACAACTACTCCAATGTCTAATGCTTTCTCTAAGCCCATTTTTTATTATTTATAAAAATTTTGCGTATTTTTCTTTTATTTTTTTGACAGCTGAATAAATAACAGTTGAAAGATGAAAGAAATTGCCAATGTAAATTCATGTTTCACGTTTTCAACATCTTTCATGCGTTTCACAATGATGTTGTTCAGTGTAAAAAGCCTATTAGAGTAAAGTAAGAGTAATGGAAGTAGCTGTATTTGAATACTTCCATTCTATGACACGTCAATGTTAAAGTCATCGATGAAACCATCAGAAAAGAAGTGATGCCTTTGCCATAGTAGTCATGCTTTTATTGCTCCTTTGGCAGCTTCATTTTTGCTGGGTATACAGAGAAAAAAATTACAAAATAAATACATATAAAAAATTATTTTTAAAAAGCTACTAACAATGGTATATACAAAATCCATTGTTGGCACCTTTTTAAAAATAATTTTTATATGCATCACTTCTTTTCTGATGGTTTCATCGATTACTTTAACATTGGCGTGTCATAGGATGGAAGTATTCATACAGCTACTTTCATTACTCTTACTTTACTCTAATAGGCTTTTTACACTGAACAACAACTTTTTGTTATTATTTAGTAACTTCCCATTTTATTTTGAAAAAAATTATATGAAAAATAATAATTTATAAAGATTTCAAACAAAAAATTGTTAGAAATTGAATTTTTACAAATCGAATTTTTACAAATACACAGCAAAAAGTATCACAAAATTTTCTAACAATTTTTTTTGTTTGTAAATTGTAGTTTTTCATATAAAAATTCTTTGAAAATAAAATTGAAGTTACAAAAAAATAACAAAAAGTTTTTTGTATTTACAAATTCCATTGTTGGTGCTTTTAAAAAAATATATTTTTTTTTTGTATTTACAAAAATATTCTATGAAAGATGTTCAATATTACAAACAGAATTTTGTAATTTTATTCTGTGTAAAAAAAAATATTCAATGAAATATATTCAATATTACAAACAGAATTTTGTAATTTTATTCTGTGTATTTTTAATTACTTAAAATTGTTTGTTTAAATCAGTGATTTAATAAGTAAATTTTTCAAAATTAGTAAAATTAATTTGAAACACGTTTGACAGATATTTTTAACTACGCATTATTTTAAGTGTATTTGTGTTTAAAAATCGTTCCCGATTTCCGCACGGCAGACAATTACAATTTAAAATGAAATGGTACTAAAATTTTATATTGATAATTAACAAGAGTTACAAGCTTTAAAATTTTTTAAGCTTTAAAGCTTAATGTTTTCCGGCGACTGTTTTACTATTTATTATAAATTCGAACAGGTTTATTAGGAAAAGTAGCAGAAATAGTACAATGTGCTAAACAAATTTACATATAAACAATAGAAACTAAAAAAAAAACATTTTTATAAAAACAAAACGTTTAATAAATTTATTAAAATAATAAATTATAAATTTTAGTTGAAATCAAATGAATATTTAAGACTAGAACCCTTTTAATGATGAGTCTATTATTAATTAATGAGGCACAACGATGTTTATCTTCTAGAAAAAGTTTAGTTAATAAATAAAATGTTTTTATTAAAAGTTATATCTATGGAAATTTTTTCGTATTTTATTTATACAAATTTTATTCAAATATATGAATGATAAAAAAATTATTTAAAAGAATTAATTTAATAATGTTTTAAATATGCATATGAGATTAATAAACAAATTGGAACATTGATCTTTGAATTGGCTGCTAAAAGAAGTTCAATATGCCGGCCACGTTGACATTAAAAATTAAAAAAAAAAAAAATTTGAATTCGCTTTGATTTTATTAAAGGCATTATTTATGTATAAGAGAATGTCTTGGAGTTGTTTGCAATTTTAAATGTGTAGATTGATTTTGAGACATTAAACTGCAATAGTTTAATTTTATCTTCAACACTAACTTTATTCATTCAGTGGCAAAATGATAAATAATTTGAAATTTCAAAACTTGTTTTTGGTTTGCAGTTTATGATTTTTTTTTTCAATTATTTATTTTATTTTTTTTTTATTTTGCAAATTGTTTTAGTGTTTATTAAACTGGATTTTTTTATATATTTTATTTAAGCTGTTTAACATCTTTTAACGCTTTTTAAATTTAATTTACTTTACGTTTTTTTTTTTTTTTGTTTTCTCATTAATATTTTGTGTATTCCATAGTGGCCAATTGATTAAATATAAAAAAACAAAAATTGTCTCTAGTAGTTTGGTTAGTTTTTTTTTATGGTTGACATTTTTGGATAATTTATTTATTTATTTATTTATAATATAGTTGTAGTATTTAAAAACATATGTACAATATGTATGTTAGTATGTCTCTGCATTAAAATGAGGTTTTAAAGTGTTACAAACTCTGATTTTTTGTTTTTATTAACAAGGTAAAGGCTATTGCAACTTTAAATTTTAATGGGGTTTATTATTTTTTTATTAGCTTTGTGGGTGGAATTAAAAACCCATTTTTTTATTGTTTATAGTTTATTATTACAAAGGTAATATAATTACGTAAGTATTTATAATAGTACAGTAAATGCCATGCAGCCAAAGGAAAAGGCTGCATGAAAAAAACTTCATAGATTGTATTGCAACAATTCAAAAATACAATGAAATTTTTTCAAAGAAGTACACATTGATGGCATGTTTCATATTTTTAAAGAATTTTTATCTATATTCTATGAGCCAAAGACACTTTTTACCAATATTTAATAAAATTTTCCTTGAAATAAAGAAACAAATTTTAGTTGAAATTTGGTCAAAATTTCTAAATGATAGAAAAATTTTACTATTGAGAAATAAATTTTTATTAGAAAACAGTAAAAGTTTCTCCTAATTAGTTCATATATCAACTTAAATTTTACTGTTAGTTAGGAAATGTTTCCTCGATTTTAAGAAAAATTTTATTTTATTTAAGTTCATTTGATATTTTTTTTTACTAAAAATTAGGACTTAACTTCCTAAAAATAAGAAAATATTTTCTAACATCAAGTTAAATAGCACTTCTTTTAAGTGAAAATTCTCTTTAAATCTTTAAATTTGATAAAAAAATTTTTAAAAAATATGAAACTGTTTCTATGGTAAAAGTAATATATAGTTTAAAGTACTTTACACTTATTGCGTAAGTACATATTTTACCACTTTCGGAGGACTTCCGCTTTGTAAGGACACTCCCAGAAAAAACATGGTAATGACATATCATTACTTTATACATTACTTTGTAATGAGTACTCATTACATTCAGCATTATTTTCAAAATAAAATTAATGTATTACCTATAATATGTTAATTATTTTACTATTTTGAATTAAATAATAATAAGTTACCTGTAATGGCTTACCTTTTCTATTATTTTAATATAAATAATAATGAGTCATTGTTAAATGTTTAAATAAATTTATGAATTAAAAGTGTTTAATAAAACAAATTATCATGTAAGTGAACAGGAAAAAGCCGGCAAATTAGTTTAGGGTAGTGTCGAATTAATTTATTTTAACTTATTTGTGTTATGACACATCTTATAAAGGGTGTCCCAAGAAGAACGCAATTTTTAAATTTTAAATAAAACACAGATATTTAAAAAAAAATCGTGAAACTTTATTATATCGTAAAGTAGACAGAATGAGGTTATGTATGGAACAATATATCGTGCAGATGGCCGCCGCGGCTTTGCTGGCATGCACGCGATCTTTTAATGAAATTTTCAATGACCGTTTTGCATCAATGCTGCGGTATTTCATTAATGCAGCGTCCAATTTCCTCTTTTAAGGCTTGAGTCGTCGTCGGCTTATTCGCGTAAACCATCGACTTCAAAAAACCCCAAAGAAAAAAATCTAATGGTGTTAAATCGCACGATCTAGGCGGCCAATTTTGATCTCCAAAACGCAAAATAACATGACCGGGAAATGACTGATGCAGCAATTGAATTGTTTCTCTGGCTGTATGACATGTGGCGCCGTCTTGTTGGAACCACATGCCCTCCACATTCATTTCTTCAATTCTAGGCAAGAAAAAACTGGTTATCATTTCACGATACCGAACACCATTGACTGTTTGCGCTTGACCTGCCTCATTTTCATAAAAAAAGGTCCAATGATTCCTCCAGTCCAAAAACCACACCACACAGTGACACGTTGAGGATGCATTTGCTTCTCGTGAATCACTCGAGGATTTTCCTCACCCTAAATGCGACAATTCTGCCTATTGACGAAGCCATCAAGATGAAAATGGGCCTCGTCACTGAAGATGATTTTATCGGCAAAATCAGCATTTTCATGTCGTCTCTCCAATACCCAATTAACGAACTCCCTTCGCTGTCCATGGTCAGCTGGCTTCAGTTCCTGAGTCAATTGAACTTTGTATGCATGAAGATGCAAATCTTTCGTCAAAATTCGCTGCAAAGTGGATTTGGAGACACCAATTTGCTAAGCTCGGTGTCGAATTGAGGTGGATGGAGTTTGAGCGACTTCATCACGTACAGCTGCGACATTTTCGGTCGATCGACCTGGTCGATGGCGCGTTGTTGTCTTTACATCACTAACAGACCCAGTTTCGGCAAATTTATCCATTAATCTCTTTACAGTTGACTCTTTTGGAGCATTATTGTGACCCCAAATTGATCGCAATTTGCGAACTGTAGCCGCAAAACTTTCACCATTTTGGTAAAACAATTTCAAAATGAGAATGCGTTGTTCATAGATGTAGCGCTCCATTTTTACTAACCTCGTACCTTCTACTAGCAAACAATAACAATTGTTCAAATGTCAAACAATGACACTTCGAATGTTGCCAGATTTAAAAATTGCGTTCTTCTTGGGACACCCTTTATTTTGATCTGAATGATCACGAATATGACAAAAAATTTAAAACATCTTAGGGAAAAAGTCCGAAGTATCCTTTTTATAAAATTTTTGAAAATTGTAAAGAGATTGAAAATTTTAGAAACCAAATTTGGAATCAGGAGATGAAATCTATAAAAATCAAATCAAATCAAATAAAAAATACTTGAATTTCAATGCGAATAAAAAATGTTTAAAACTGAGCAAAAACTTCCTCTTTTTGTTCTTTGACGATCCATGGAATAAATATGTATATCACAAATTGTATCAGTATCCTGTAATAAATAAAGTGAACCAATTCCAAATATCTCGATGTTTCTAAAAACTAAAGGAATGTACCATGTCCTACCAAAATATTGATCACCTGTGTTGTCCAATAGGATTCGAGAAAATGTGTTCCAAAAATTATGCAAAAATATATATTTTTTATGAATTTGTGGTGATCCTATTGGCTCCGAGACCATATTAATCCAAATAGTTAGAATTGTCATATATCGATACAAGCCACATTTCAGGAAATCGGTTAAAAAATGGGCCAAATACGACAAAAACTAAAAATGGGACATTTATCAACCATTGGCCGTCAAAGGGTCAATTTATATACTTCTCTTTGGAAGAAAAGCGATTTAGAAATTGGGATTCATAACACTGCATCGCATTACCTTGTCCCATACTCAAAGTTAATTTGGAATTGGTTACTAGGAGTTTAAAAATAATGCGTTACTCAATTTCTTACAGAAAAATAAATAATAATTGGTTATTAGTAACTAATTATTAATATAAATACGCGTAACCTATTATTCCTTAATTTTTCGTAAGCTTGCACGTAAGCAGAATATCTTACCTTTTAGGACATCCCATATAAAAAAGTTAGAATTATAATATAAAGGGTAATACGTGAAAACCTTGGAGTTTAGATTACTAGACTCATTATTTGGTAAGGTGTGTTTTTGCATGGCAGCTTTAACAAGCTTTTTGCTATACACTTTTATCTTTAAATTAAATTGAAAATATAAATTAAATTTCATTAGCAAAAAGGTAAACAAATTAAAAAAATGTACTGCACGATATTTTGAAACGTAGTTAATTAATGGTTTTCCTCGAGAGAACTGCAAAAAAGGGACGCCCTAAGTGACACACGACATCTGTGGCTAAGGAACACTGGGGGTCCTTTGTGTTCTTAAATTAACTAATTAAGGGAAATTGTTGCAAAAAAAAATTTGAAAAAGGTCATAAGTTTATTTTATGGCATTTTTAGCTTAAACTTTAATTGACATATACACATTTTAACTTTTCTTTAATATTAAGTGAAAAAAACCTTTGGTGCCTTCTATAAATATAAAGTTTAACAGGTGCAACGTCAATTATAGGAAAGCCATTATGCCGTAATGTGTGAAATGTGCTTGCGATATTTTGGATTGTAGTCAGCAAACAAAATTATTTGATAAAATAATGTAAATGAAGATGATTTTTCATCAAAAATATTCAGAGTGATGAGGCCCATTTCCATCTTAGCGGGTACGTAAATAAGCAAAATTTACGCTTCTGGGGCACTGAAAATCCGCATGTAACCCACGAAGAGCCATTACAATGTAAAAAAAATTAAAATACCAAATAAAAATAATCCACAAGAAGAATCAAAGTTTTTCATTTTTTTTTAAATTACAGCCTAAAAACATCGGAAGGTTATTTTTGCGCCACCCTGTACATAGGAAGAAAATTTTTTGTTTTTAATTGTATGAATTAATTTTTATTCTTAAAAACTAGAAAGTGGTAGACTTAAAAACTGAATTTGTAAATGGCTTAGTAAGATTTAGGTAATTTTACTACACCCAGAAAACAGTATCTGTTGTGTCCACCGAATTTGTTGCCAATCGAATTCTGGCGGTAACGACAACTGTCTTCATATTAAATTATATTTTGAGTTTGTGAAAGCCAATATTCAGTTGTACAATTTAATATTTATATTCCACAGAAATATTATTACGTTCCACAATTTTTTTTTTTTAATTTTATTTTAGTACTGAACCACAACTAATTTTAATTTTCTTTGATATATTTGTCATTTGAACTTTTGAATAATTTATTTAAATTACAAATAATATTTTTTAAATGTTTGTCTTTTTCGGGATTTGAACTTGGAAATTCGGAGTACTGAGCTCCCACTTTATCCACTACACCACAAACACTTATAAATTTTGATGGCTAATTTTGAATTAAAACAATTTGTTAGGAAAACAAATATAAGTAAACAATTTGTTTATCAATACTAATCATTAGTGACTTCTATTATCAATACAATCCACAATTCGGTTGCTTCTACTGAAACCTCAATTAAATTATATATTTGATCAGAATAGGTACCACTTTTGAATATCGACAATTTTTTAATAAATTTGATAGATTGTACCAAATTTCTAATATAATAACTAAATAATAAATGGTTGCTTCCACCGCACACAAATAATAAACGAATTTTATTTTTAAAGATGATTGGAAATACCAATAATTGAATAATATGTAGGATTGATTTTGGTTTCTTTTTCCTTTTTTAAATTCCCAATACAACATTTTTGCTTTATTAATGGATTTTATGTTATTTCAAATAAAATTAAATCCTCACAAATAAATGTTAATGGTTTTGATCGAATTGCAAATAATTTTGTGTCAATTGTATTTAAAAATCACAATAAGAAATATTTCGGGATCCCGGGATTTCAGGATTACGGGTCATAAATTCTACCTTTATTATTATAATTTACTATAACTAACTTTTTATAGGAGTCATGGGAGTGATATATCCCCCTCCCCCCGCCCAAAACGATAAAAAAAAATAAAAAAAATAATATAATACACAACAGACTTTGTGACGTAAAATATTTTTAAATTAATTTAGTTATTTAAAATCTTAAGTGTCATCTTAATGGTGAAAATCATTTGGAAATCAGCTGCTTGGTAAAAACTTTAAATTTTCCTTTCCCCACTCCTGCCATCACTGCCTACAGCACATATCCAAATTTCAGTAAAATCTGTGATGATCCCCAGGCATGCATTGCTCTTAAGTGTATTTTAATCCTAGAGCACTAATCATATTTTACATCCATAGCAAAAAAGAGAGTGATCGTCGAATCGACGAACATTGGTACTCTAGGGTTAAATAAAACAAACGTTGTATTCAAAAATCCCTAAAATAGTTGTTAATTCAAAAATTGCAATTTAACAGATCATTTAAAATTTTTTTTATTAAAATTCTTAGCAAAATTTTACAAAAAAAAAAAAAAACAAAAAATAAACCATAATAAGCGAACTAAATAAGCTTAACGTTAAAAAGCGCAATAACAAATAATATAAACAACAAAACTAAAAACAAACAAAAATAAAACAAGTTTGTGGCTTAAGTCTTTTGTTTTCACCAGAGTAGTGGTATGTCATATTAAAACTAAATGCGTAGTAGTAGTATATGTATAAATATATATATGCACGAAAAAAAAATAATGTTTATAAATTTCTTTTTGTTTTAATTTATTTAAACTTATCTATGTATGTTAGTATGAGTCTGGTTTTTTAATAAATTTTTTTTATTATCATTTTTTTAATTTCTACAGTTGTCTCATTTACAAATGCTTCATTTCCATATTTTGGTACAAAAATTGGTTCATTAAAACGATTACATCATGCTGTTTCCGGAGATGTTTACGCAGTAGATTCAAGAACAATATTTGTGAAAAAATTCAATTATGATGGTGAAGCACCAGGTAAAATATTAAAAGAAAACCAAAAATAATTGTATAATAAGAATGAAAGAAAAAATTAAAAAATTTTTAATTTTAAAGCTGCCTACTTTTATGTGGGCAATACACCAAAACCCAGCAACGAAGGAGCTTATCGTTTAAGAGATGAACGTGGTGGTACTGCCTCATTGACTAAACGTTATAGGAATAAAGATATTACACTATCCTTGCCAGAAGGTATTACACTAAAAGACATCAAATGGTTTTCGGTGTGGTGTGATGAATTTGCAGTTAATTTTGGTGATGTTACCATTCCAAATAATTTGGATTTTCCCAGGCCCCAAAAGATTAATAACTTAAATGGGGTGCATGGTGTTAAGTCCGATAATATTGTCATAGTAGATGCTCAAACATTATTAGTACCTAATTTTAGTTATGACGGTGAAGCACCCGGTGAGTACTAGCAAAAATAAATTTCCTTTAAATACAAAAAATTAACCTCATTGTTATCATCATTTTAAAGACGCCAAATTTTGGGTGGGCCAAGGAGAACGTCCCACACCCAATGGTTTACGTATACCCGATGAAAATGGTAAAGAAAATCCTTTACGCCGTTATGATCATAAGACTATTGTCTTAACGTTACCTGATGATTTGACCATTTTTGATATTGGTCATTTTGGTGTTTGGTGTGAAGCTTTTACTGTAGATTTTGGTCATGTTCGCATACCGAAAAATTTAAATGTACCGCCCTCCCTTAAAATGTTGGGTATTAGTCCTCAGGTAAAAAAACATATAAATTCTATACTCAATAATTTAGATGTGTAAAAAATGCAACAAACAATCAAACAAAAGATACAAAATGTAGAAAATTAAAAATTTTAACAACATTTGCAAAACAAAATAATAAGGACAAAATTTAAACATTTTTTTATATTATTGTATTAGCGATGTATTGCTGTTATTTTATAAACAAAAAAAATCATTTTCATCAATTATTTGTGTAGTTTTAAGGGTTTTTTATATATGTTTGTTTTTATGTTATTTAAATATTTATTCCAATTTTATTATTAATTAAAATTTAAAGACTAAAATGGTATGATATACAAATTTTAATTTTTGCGGTACCTCCTTTTGCGATACATAATTTCTAATAAATATAAGAATAGTGAAAATGAATTAGACAATTAAGGAAAGTGAAGAAAATCGAATCAATCTAGAATATTTTTTGTTGTGAACATAAACTTGGCTATTAGATTTGATTCAAATGCACAGAGACCAGCATGGGTCTTTGGTGCTGTCTAGAGCTCCCCTATAGGTCCAAGCTACCGATTAAGCTAAGAATCCTACCAGGTGAAATATTCGAAAAGTCCGAAGACGACATGAGACGGTCACCCAGAAACCTAAGTCTCCTACCACAAAGCCTGGGACATTCGCAGAGAACATCCTCCGACGTTTTCGATTCCAACTCGCGAAATCTACAAATATTAGTGTTCGATTGACCCTTCTTGTATCGTTGGTACCGGAGGTCGCAGTGCCCAGTAAAGTACCACGTTAAGGTCTGTAAGTCCTTTCTACCAAGGGCCAGTAGTCTTGGCCTGGCGTTGGTCACGAGAATTTTTCCAATATCCAGGAAATAAAGACTCTCTCCACAAGCTGATCTCCCCCCTAATGCACCCCATAAAAAGGTTTTAGACCGATGAAGGGCCGACGGGCCTCACAGTTGGCCAGACAGTCCGCCCTTTCATTGCCCCAGTGCCCCTCATGGCCACTAATCCACCCCAGGGTGAGGGAGTTGTTGCGACCTGAATGCACTCCATCACCAGTTCAGAAGACACCTCGTAGGCCATAAGAGCCCTGAGTGTCAGATAGAATGGAGATACTAAATCTTACTGTACGCCCCGCAGGCGCTCCGCAGCACAAACACATATGGCAAAGATTTCAGCCTGAAAAATGGAGGGATAGTTGCCCATAGGAAGATCGCGCTGGAACCCGGGTCCGAAAACGCCCGCACCCGTGAAATCGGGTCGCCAATAAAGATATTGGCGATCCTAATGTGAACCTTTAGGTCACCATATTTCATGCTACCGAATTTATCAAGTCTGGTCGAGCTCCTAATGGCCGTCTCCATTATGGAAATATGCAACGGTGGCATACATAGCATAGCCCCGATTACATCCGTAGGACACGTCCGGCTGGCGCCCGTAATACCAATGCACAATATACATACAAATATATACATAAATCTAATATTTTTCCTAACCCTATTACGATTTTTATTTTCGTGAATTGCGACGAAATAATTATTATGTTACAAACAATTGACATAACTTCCCTGCGGGAAAAAAGGGGTCAGTTAGGAATTGGCACCTGTCCCATGATAGGTGAAAACTGGACCGGTTCCGAAAATAAATATCACTAGATGAAAAGAGGACATACAACGTAACCAGTTTAAAAGTCATGACATGTTCTTTTGCATTGGTTCTGTGATATATCTGCGGGAAAAAAGGGGTCAGTTGGGAATTGGGACCTGTCCCGGGATAGGTGAAAACTGAACCGGTTCCGAAAATACATATCACGGGATATGTGAAAAGAGGACTGGTTCCTAAAATACCTACCACGTGACCGGTTTAAAAGTCACGACATGTTCTTTAAGTCTAGAACTGTGACATGTCACAGAGGGCAATTGACCCCCTCCTAGGACAAGCCCATGTTAAAGTGACCGGTCCCGTGACCGGTCCCTATCACAATGAACCGGTCACGTGACGTGTCCTGGGATAGGTCCATTTCCCGTAGGGATGTTCTTTGGGGGTTTGTAGTGTGACATGTTCTTTAAGATCAGTCCTGTGATATATCACAGAGGCCCCGGTCCTTTTCATATTAAAAAACCGGTCCCGTGACCGGTCTCTATAACAACGGACCGGTCACGTGACGTGTCCTGGGATAGGTCCTTTTGCCGCAGGGTATACAATTGACAAATAAAAGTAATATATATATTAAAAATTTAAAACTCATGGACGCTATTTGGAATTCGCCATGTTGATTTTTTAGTTTCCTATTTCAGATTTGAAATCAAAAACCTCCAAAACTAATTAAAGCGCCCATTTGTATTCATACTACAGCTCTTAGCCGACAATTGTTACATTGACCTAGAGGCCGTTTTTCAGTTAAAGGACAGTCTCAAAAGTCTATGAACGGGCGCAAAAACCTAGGACATCTAAGGGAACACGTTGGCATTAAGTTTTTTAAAATATCTCTTGGAACATTTAGGAAATTTAGTATTTTTAAAATTAATAATTTTGTTACTTTTTTGAATAATTAACTGATTTCTATTTTTGTTTGAGAATTAGTTTCAGTTTCATAATTTTAGATTGATTTTGGAACAAATTATTGTTTATTAACAATGTTTTTTTTTTATTGTATCATTACAAAATAAAAAAATGTCACAAAATTATAAAATTTTAACTTTGAATTTTAACCAACTAACATCAAGTAGCCATGGTGATATCGTACAATATTTGACTCACAAAATATACAAGGATCCAAATTTTTTTTTTGCCAAAAAACGTTGATTTTGGCCCACAGTGTATTGATAGAACTAGCATTTCATAATTTTAAAATGTACCTAACTTCTTATTAAAAAAAATATAAAATTCAATAGCGATTTTAAAATATTTAGGATATTTTTTTCTATTAAATCATTACTATATTCATTCCATTTTAGTCTTTGAATTTTTTTTCTAAGCATAAAATTAAATTTAATTTGTAAACAAAACAAAAAATAATTTTTTCGGCCAATTCTGTGAAATTAATTTTTGTCGTAATTTTAAGTTGTATTTAAGATTTCTTTTTAATGTTTTTAAATAAAATTTTGTTTTGTTTAAACAATTTTATCCCACAAAAACTGTGTGTTTGAATATTAATTTTTATATATATATTTTTAATTTTTTTAAAATATAGATACAAAGTGAAATGTGTTTTTTGTTTTTTTGTAATCTATGGAATGATTTATTTGCAAAAGAAAATTTACTGGAATTAGGTGTTTTTATTTATGCTTTTTAGCTTATTTTTTTTATTTTTTTTTGGCTGTTTGTGTGAAACTCTTACCCATCCACAAATCAATCTCCGTCACCTAAAAATCTTACTAACTTTTAAACATTTTTTTCCTTTCCAAAATTTTACTCTATCTTTCCTTTTTTTGGACAAACAAAATCGAAATTTACAAAAAAAAAGAAACATTTTTCATTTTGTATGTATATTTTTCATATTACAAAAAAAAAATATAATAAAAAAATTAATTTTATTCAGAAACACAATAATTTACCAACAAATTTTAATAAAAACCACAAACATGTAACAACATGCATATCTTTAATAATTTTTATTTTGTTTTAAACAACTTATTTTACTAAAACCCTATTTTAGTGGCAAGTGGTCTGAAGGTTTGGATTAAGATGTATTTTAATTATTTTATAGATTTTTTTTTATTGGTATTTGGTTGTTTTGATTTTTTTCTTTATCATAAACATTGTCAAGGTAAACTTGTTAAGAACACACTTTATAAGTAAGAAGCATCTTTAATCTGCTTGTGCTTTTGCTTTTATTATTATTATTTTTTTTTATTATTGTTTAAAAAAATTATTTAAACTTTTCCGAATTTTAAATTCTTTAAATCAACCGATTTATACTGAACAGGTTTGTTAACAATTTATGAATTTATTGTTTTTAGTATATGTATGTATTTATTTTAAATTTAGAAGTGATTTTACTTAATTTTTTTGCATAATTTTTATAGTCAAAACTAAATTGTGAAGTCTTATATGATGATAAGGCTTTCGAAGTTCGTTGGGCTATGGCTGGCGATAGTATTGTCGTACAATTGGTTGCTAAATTAGGTAAGTTACATTATTTTTTTTATCTTTATCAATACTTTTCCTTACTAATACTTTTAAAGTTATAAAAAAAGCTGTGTCTATGCGGCAAGCTATTAATATTGGCTTATGTCATTCCCAAATAAAATTGACATAAACCAACGTTTATGTTAAAGCTTATGTAAAATTTGTATGGGAATGACAGACCCCAACGTTGGTAGCTTTCCGCATAAACACAGCTTAAGAGAAAAAACTCGCAGGACTTTACAGAAATGCAGCTCTGTATATGTCTACGAAATATAATCACTAGATCATTGACAGTTTCTGTCATACACAATTTCTTTCGAATAAATTGGTTAAATGCTTTGTTAAATTATTCAACATTTCAGAATGTACCTTTTGTTATTTAAGGCCGGTATTTTGTTCTCAACAGCAAACGAATTTCGTGCTATGTTTGAAGCCCAAAAACTGTAATTAAATTTTTAGAGTCATTAGAAAGTCACTATCATATTAATGATAATGTCACTCTTTTGCTACATTTTCAATTGATTTTGTCTATTAAATTGATACGAAAAAAATGCAACCGCAATTCCGCAACATCTCCATGCAAGTAAAAAAATATTTTTTTAAATGGAGTTTGGACAGTTTTTTTCGCAAAAGTACAAACTGGATTTAAACTAAAATTTCCTTTGATATAAATGAAAAAAAGAATTGCTACCCAACTAGAAATTGTACTTTTTTGATAAAACTTAGTGCCAACAATATTAGAGATAACAGATTTAGCTCAAACTCTATGAGATTTTTATGCCGTGTAAATGTGCTTTAAAAACATAACAAGATTTTTGAAAAGAAAAAACCTTTTTATCAGCGGGTTGATTCAAAATTTTATAAATCAGATTTTAAATCATAATTGATTAATTAATTTCATTTGAATCTTTTTTAGTTCAATTGAATCATTCGCGAATTAAAAAAACCAAAATAAAAAAACATTAAAATTGACTTGCAAATCTCGCTTAGTTTTCTAGATATTCGTCATTTTATAAAATGGACATTTTTTAAGATGGCCGGTAGGGCAAAAGGACAAAATTTTTGCTCTACTAGTGTTAATATACTGGGATAATAACAATAGGCCAGGTCCGGAAGATATTTCGAGATATCTATTTTTATAAAACAGCCCATTTTTTACCAGTGAAATAAAGCGGAAAACGAAATTTGTATTATCGGAGTGTGCACACACAATATTATTTCGTTAAAAATAATCTAAAATACATATTAAATTAATCGATAATACAATCAAAAAGAGGACTACTGATTTTTCATTATATTCAGCCCATTTTGTTGTTCATTTTCAATCATTGTTTAATAATCGACAAAAGTAGTAAAAACAATAGAAAGTTGTTTAAAATAACCATAAATTTTTAACTGAAAAAAAGTAGAAAAAAACGATTTTTGGGTTTGTTTTTTAAATTGAAAATTTTTTTTATTTGAATGAAATTTTACAAAACACAACACACACAGACGTATATATTTTTTTATTTTCTTGTGTGTATCTATATTTGAATAATTTCTTGTAATTTTTATTGAAATAATTTTGTATATATACAAACTATTATGGTAAAAAAACAAATTAGAATTATATCAATTTGAATTTTTAAAAACAGAAAACATAAAATTTTACATTTAACAGAAAATATCAACTCCTACTGAATGTCTGTAAATTTTTATAGTTTGTTTTTTGAATGACTGATTAAAATAGTTAAAAAATATATTTCTATGAATTTCAATTGATTCTTCTTTTAAAAACAAACTTTACGTATTACTTTTTAAATAAACTACAGTCGGTAACGGAAAATATATTGTGAGTGTGCTTATTTATATTATCATATATATTTATATCAAAAAAATAGTCACCCTGTTGCTGTTTTATAAAAATTCCGGGTTTAAAATTAAATTAACCGTGAGTTAAAAAAATTATTTTAATTCGGGATTTAAACCATATTTGAGAATCAAAATAATTTTTTTTTTAATTCTCAAATTAAATCAAAATTCATTTGATTCTTTGATTTAAAATTGAATTATTCAAAATGAATTATTTCCTTTGATTTATAAAAATAATTATTTAAATCAACTTGATTCTTCTAATAAAATAAAGATTGAATCATGTTAGTAAATAATTCAATCAGAAAAATTAATTCTCAAATTAATTCGTCAAAATTTAAATCAGATTTGAAAATTGATTTAAGATATTACGTTTTTAAAGATCTGCTTTGACACAAGTGAAAATCATTTTAAAACTTACCTAGATTAAATTGTTGTCCCTGATATAAATCTGAAATGGAAATTTTTAATAGATAAATTATTTAACTTGAATAGAAAAACTTAAACAGAGATTTATTTAAAAGTTATATAAAAAAACATTAACGAAAGTTTTTACAAAAAATTCCTCTAATACTAAAAGAAGAATGTTTTTCTCTTTTTTTTCGCTTTATAGCATAACGTAATTATGGTTATAAATGTTTAGACCTGTTGTGGAGACAAGATACAATTAATAAATAAACTTGAAAACAACATTCCAAAGTGTTGTACTAAAACAATTTACTCCGTTTATTGAACTTCATACGACATGTTATTACAAATAATGAACAACTGACTTAAAAAAAAATCACCGTAATAAGTAACAGTTGTAGAATGGTGTACCAGATCTGCAAACTGCTCTAGATACTGCTGCACAGTGATACAAATTATAACAGAATATTTAAATTAAAATCAATTCAAAATATGAACAAATTTCATACACTCAGAAAAAAAAATTTTTAGTAAAATTTGTAAACGGTTTTCAATCCCACTTTACTATTTTTGTACTGATTTTTAGTAAAAAAATTATTATTTAACAAATCTTTTTGCTATTTACATTTTACAAATTACAGATTTTTTACAGAATATTTACAAATTTTTGTTACTAATTTCAGAAATCACTTTACAAATTTTTGAAAACCGATTTGTTAAAATTAGCAAAAAAAAAAAGAGATCGGAAGTGAAAATACCGACTCATGTCTAAAAATAGGAAATCCACTTAAATAGCACTAAAAGGTTTTTTTAGTTCTAAAAATCAGCCCTAAAAACAATTCAAATTTGACATTAAAATTAAAAAAAAAAAATTACTAAAATATTTTTCAAAAGAAAAATTAGCAAATTAAAACAAAATGAAAAATTACCAAATTAAAACAAAATTTGTTTTTTTTTACAATTTTTAAGCCTTTGATTTTTTTTTAATTTTGTCTAAAATATTTAAAAAAAAATAAAAAAATTTTTGTACTAATATTAGTAATTTTTTTTTTTTTTGCTGACTTAGCAAACCGATTTTAAATTCCAATTTAGAAAAAGTTTACTAAAATTTAGTAGCGGCAGCTAATTTTTTCTACAAATTTCATTGTACTACAAACATGTGTTGTAACGATTATCAAAAAATACCGCTGGACTCAAATAAGCAAAATTTCCCGTAATAACAGCACAATTTTTAGTTGCCATTACAGACTTTTTTTGGTGAGTGTAGTTAGTATACGTAAAACCAGAAGCTACTAATGATAGTGATGTTGTCGTTAGTTAGCAAAGTCCATAAAGGAATATTTTATAAATAAAACACTGTTTCCAATTACAGAAAACAGAAAAATAACGAATTTAGGGATAGATTTTTAACAAAATTAGTATTTTTTAAGTCCAAGTTGAGCTTTTTATGGTCTTAAGCATAATCTTTGGATGCCTCTAAGTTAGCAACGCTATTAAAAAGAAAAAATTGATAGTTAACCTCACAGACTACGCAGACAGGTTACCAATCACATGAGATAGAAAAATAAACTCCATTTAAATTGTATGGTATTTTTTGTATATCTATCCCTTTCTGTGTATC
The DNA here is from genome assembly GCA_949748255.1 of Eustalomyia histrio. Taxonomy (NCBI): domain Eukaryota; kingdom Metazoa; phylum Arthropoda; class Insecta; order Diptera; family Anthomyiidae; genus Eustalomyia; species Eustalomyia histrio. Next base: position 46,102,112 of record OX456523.1, on the reverse strand, counting down.
ACTGCAATCTTAAAATTTTTTTTTATTTATTATCTAGTCACCATTTTAATTTAATCAGCTGTTTCCTGTTTAGTCTGTGGTTTGCCCGAAGGACTTATCGATATATTAGCGGATATGACATGTTGGTTTGACCATAGACAATTTTCTTCGAAGCTATTTGGTGTTTTATTTAATTTTCAATAATAGTTATGTCACAAAAAAATTGGCTCCCTAGACGCCCTCCTAGCTCGCATTTCGTTTGACAAAAATAACTGTCCATTGAGGTGCAGTTTATTATTTTTTATATACACAGAAAAAAATTACAAAATTCATAGAATATTTTTGTAAATACAAAAATTATTTTTTAAAAAGGCACCAACAATGGAATTTAAAAATACAAAAATTTTTTGTTATTTTTTTGTAACCAATTTTTATATGTAAAATAACAATTTACAAAAATTTAAAAGAAAACTGTTAGAAATCAAGTTTGAATTTAGAAAATACGTATTTTTAATTACTTAAAATTTTGGGATACTTTTTTCTGTGTATGTTATTCATTTCCCTTATCTTCAACTAGTTTAAGACGAACTAGGATAAGACAAATTATCGGTTTAATAGTCCCGATGATTGGACAACAATTTAGTATTAAGAGCTACAACAGATGCTCTGTTAATATCAACGCATTAACATTAATCGGCTGCCCGATTTTAAAGTGAGCTTAACAATTTTTTTGTCATTTTAATTAGAAACTTTGTTTCCGAGACAGTAATGTCGGTGCCGCTGAGGAAATGTTAGGACACGTTATAATTCGTTCAGATATTCCAACTCTTATAAAGAGTGATCAACTACTCACTGAAACTGTTGACAAAGCTTACCATTTTGCGAGAAACTCATTCTTGCCGGAAAGCAATCAAGAACTACCCGAACATGAAAAGGTATCGTGTACTAAGCCTAAAATATTCTTCCGTGAAATGTAAACACCAGGCTATTTTCTCGCTTAATTACTTTTGTTCGCGATGTCCAAAAAGTAATGGGTACTCATTATTTTTTGGCTGTGCGTAAGCGAGAGGGTAATAAAGACCCATTACTTTGTGTTTTTTGTAAGCGATAATGATAATGAAGATAATGGTATTTTATGCCATGTTTTTGCTAGGCAAGTCTCCGGGGCTTGATGGTATTACAGTACTGGTGCTGAAGCAGTGCTCTTCGAAGCTAGCCCGTCCATAGTCGAAACTGTACAGCTTTCTTACCATGCGGGTGCCCTTCCCCTTATGCTGGAAGGTTGCCAATGTTTAGCTAATCCCCAAAAAGGGTGCATCTAATAACCCTGAAAATTGTCGCCCAATCGTAATATGCTCTGCGCTCTCGAAAGTCATGGAGAGCATGATTAATTACCATTTTGTGAATTATCTGGAATCGAATTCACTTTTGAGCGATCGACAGTATGGCTTTCGTAGAAGCCGTTATATGGGAGACCTGTTGCGTTCCTCTCCGAACGTTGGAGTAGGACCATTCACCGAATTGGTGAGAACAAGCTGATTTCTTAAGATATTTCCAAAGTGTTCGATCGTGTATGGCACGGAGCACTTATATTGAAAATAACAGCTTTCGGTGACGTTAATGATTTCTCACGATTTATTTCGAGCTTTCTCAGAGTTCGCTCTATACGTGTTGTAATAGATGGGATCTCATCCGACAAGTTTCAACTAAATTCAGGGGAACCGCAAAGGTACCGTTTTTTCTCCTTCTCTTTTTCTTGTCTTTCTTAATGACCTTCTGTTAGGTGTTTCCTAATTTCTTATAATTAGAAGATTTTGTATTTTAATGGAAACAGTGTTGTTTAATATATTATTTGTTAGTTGCATTTCTTTTAAGGTATCAATTATTTTGCTGTCTTACAACACGCGTTAAATAACAACTCATGTCAAAATATGCGTTACCTAATTTAACGTGCTTGTTAGTCCGACATTGAGTGGGTCAATTGATAATTGACTGAAGTAAAAAAAGAAAAAACGTATGATTTTGTTTTTCATAAAAATAATAATAACTTTAATTTACATTATGCTTGTTTGAAGCTAATACTCTCAAATTAATTATCCAAATTGAGCAGATTTATTCTACCAACAGTATTATGATCAAAGTTCGAATCTTTAGCAAATTTAAAATTATATTAATTACTTAAAATCGAACAATTGACAACGCACATTACTTATAAAAAAGGACCAAAATTGTTCATTCATGATTAACTGTGCTTATGCAAACTATCACCATAGGCTTGTGTCCTTCCCATATAAATTTGACATAATGATACTTATGTCAAAATTGTTTGGATACGACACAAATATTAAAAGCTTGTCGCACAAACGCAGCTATTGATTTTAGTTGATTTTAAAATTTTATTTTGAGATTGACTTTAGTAACTTAAGTGTTATCCAACGAAAATTTTAAATTTTTCTACGTATAACAAGACGTTATTTACCACAACTTGTTAGAGTATCTTGTTACATTCAATTATGTTATTTGTCTTCAATAAATCTTTAAAAAAAAAAAAAACAAACTTACATCATAACATGTTGTCATAATATGTAATTAAAAGTTTTAAATGTGTCTTCTTCTCATAATTTTCTTCACTGTTCTTAGATGATAATGAATATATGGCATTTGGTATTTCACCTGACAAAGATCGTAGTGTTATGATTGGATCTGATGTTGTTGTCAGTTGGGTAGATAAAGAAAGTGGTAAAGGTTATGCCACTGATTATTATTTAGAAGATAAATCTCAATGTTCCGGCAAAAGAGGAAGTTGTCCCGATGTTAATATTGAAGATAACACCAATTCGATACGTTTGCTTAATGCCGCCATGGTTAACGGCTATTCCATTGTTACATATCAAAGATCATTAAATGCGACAGATAAATTAGATTTGCCCATTTCTAGAAATGGTTTTGAAGCTATTGTCTGGGGTATTGGTCCATTAAATGAACGTAAAGAAACATCTTTCCATACATACTATAACAAACGTACACATTATATTGATTTTGGACGTCAGCCAACCTGGAATTGTCCCACACCGGATGGACAAAAACCAGGAGAAGATAATGAAGATGACGACAATGACGAAGAGGATGAAAAAAATAAGGAAGAAAAGAAAGGCTATCCGCTAGCCAAAAAACCCGTAAGTGGAGAAGGTGTACCCGAAGAAGAATTCTATGATAGTAATAGAGCTCAGGCTTTACAAAGTGCTAATAGACGCCAAGAAAATACTAATCAAAGATTACCACAAAGACGTCCAGTGCCAACGCCAAAACCCGTGATTCGAGAAAATGGAGCTTGGGATATACCAGCTATACAGTGTTATGAACCTGAAGATGGTGTTTTCTATGCTCAACTGGGCCCAACTGGTGGAAAACATGGGTATTCAGCTATAACAGGTAAATAAAATTATGGTTTTTATAATATAATAGAATAGTGATACTTCATAATCCCTACGGATTATTTCCCCGTTGCCACTTTGACCGAAATTTTTCGAACATAATTCTTCAACAGAAAGTGGCTTGGTTATATAAAGTTTACATTTTCCATCCGAAGGCACATTCTTCAGAGAAGAAAGCCCCTAATCACGGGCAAAAGCTTCTACACTCAGGAGTAAACGTTTTATCATATTGATGTAACTGTGACATAAATTCTTCATAACTTCTTCATCAATTCATAGAAAAATGTCAACATTTTTTTATGAAAATGTCCCATCTCGAAAACTGAGAAAGCAAAGACGAAAGAGACACAAATTTTAGTTACTAACATATTTCGATCCGAGTGAAAATCCGAATCACAAAATGTTAGTAATATTTTTATGAAAAAGCTTCATAAAAAAATAGTTATGAAGTGTTACATAGGACGAGAAGCTATGAAGTTTGTCATTAAATTTTTTAAGTTTTTAAACTTATAAATATGATTAAACTTTTTCACTGGAGTGTATGCATTTGCCCGCAGCCCGGCTGAAGCTCGGCTATTAGAAAAACTTTACTTGGATTATGGCTAAACCCATACAAAGAAAACAGATTCATCGTGACAACCGAATTTATTGTCATCTAAATATTTTGGTTGTAGCAATAGGATTATTTGGTTGTCGCGGATTGTCCTTATTGAAATATATAGTTTTAACCGAAGTTCTGTTGTATTAACTGAATTTCGATACCCAAAAACAAACCATTGCTTTGTCAAGAATTTCGGTTGTCACAATGAATCCGATAAGTCCTTTTGAAAAATGTTCTTAATGCCAATATTTCTTTTTCGTTTTTATCACATATTCTTCAACGCGAGTAAGCAATGCGTCCTATCATTTTATCTTTTTTGTTCACCAGACAGAAACGAAAACTCTGCCTTAATTTTTTTAGGATAGTACATTGACCATAAAATTGTACTGAAACATCGCAAAATCTCCTTCACTTTCCTTTACATGCTCTTAGAATCTCGTATCATCTTTTAACGTAGGATTGGTGATGTCACATGACTCCTACTCCTTTCATTTCTTCTGAGAGACAGTAAAAACTCAGCATATCTAAGAGCGTATCTTGCTTATCGAATCTCGTATCTTCTTGAAAACTGAATTTGTAGAATTATTTGTCTCGTAACTTCATGTACTTAATAATTTTTTTCTTCTATTTCCTTCTATCAAAGGTATACTGCATCAGTTATTTCTATTTCTATCCAAATGTTCTCTTGACAATCAAGTACTGCTTTACCACAAAATACTACTAATCTCGCATGTCGTGTACATTTTTAATGCTTTTGGTGTCCCATATCGTCTGGTATACTGAATTTGTAGAATTATTTGTCTCATTTGCTTAATCCTTTCTTTCTACCAAATATTCTCATGACAATAAAGTTGTACTTTATACTTTAATTTACAATTTTATCGACGCTTCACCTCTCCATATATTCAAAAACTTAAATATTGCTGCTTTCTCAGTTAGAAATATACTAAAATATTAGGATTAATGAAATACACAGAAAAAATTTAACAATGCAGAAACCATAAGTAAAAGTATTTATGATGTAAGGGCGGTAACTTGCAGTGATACTTAGTTTTATAAAACTTTGTACTCTCTCCTTAGCAGATCATAACTTTATCTGAAGATAGGTCCCACTACCGAAGTGTACATCCATTAAGTATCCCTCCGCTCTAGATCCCATGCAGTATTAAACATTTTCTTGCTTGCGTTGTATGGATTGCTGGTATAATTAACTTTCAGCACCGTATTTAACTCTCTTTTCCGTCTACTCCCCGATTAGCTAGTATAATGTGAAGAAATATGGTGGATTAACCACATCAGTTTGTTTGTTCTTCATGTGATAGAGTGGAGTTTTTTACCGCGATAGTTAGTGCAAATATGTTAGGTGCTGTAAATTTCATCCCTGTTTTAGAAGAATTTTTAAATAATAACTTTTAATTCAAAGGTCATGTTGGCTGGGGTATTTCATGGTATATTAATGGTCTATTGATACCCGAAATTCATGTGGTACGTGGCAAGACTTACACATTTGTAGTGGAAGGTGGAAATAATCCAGATATACCAGCTAAATATCATCCCTTCTATATAACTGATGATCCAATTGGAGGTTATGAACACAAACGTGAAGAAGAAAAGAAGGTACGTTGTGAGAAATTTACATAAAATAACACATTTTTTAACGGTATTAATTTCTTTTAGAATATACGTATCTTTGCTGGTATACATAGATCACGTTCAGGTCAAATTGAACCCACCGGTGTGGGTCGTCTGTGTAATTGGACACCCGATGCTGATGGTCCACCAGCCGATGATTATCAATCATTTGGTGCATACCAACGTACTTTGACGCTAAAATGTGATCCTGGTGAGCCAGGTTTTATAACATGGAAACCGGATCATAATACACCCGATACCGTATACTATCATTGCTTTACGCATCGTTATTTGGGATGGAAGATACATGTGCATGATACGTGTGATGATGCCCGCTTTGCTGCTGCCGCCTCGGAAAAGCATGCCGTACGTGTGCCAGCACCCGCTGTACAGGATGTGGATGATGATGTAGCGGCAGAAGCATCTATACGTCATGAAACAAAGGTCAGCCCCAACGATAATTTTTTGTTAAAGCACCAAACAGATTTAATTAAGAATCACAATATGAACGGAACTCCGCCGAAATTAACTTTTGAAATAACAAAATCAACGGAAATAACTAAATTGATTTCAGATGGGATCCGCGCTGCTGAGGCTCTCGAGGATAGCATAAAGAGGCAAAAGCTACAACAACAACAACAACAGGCAAGTGGTTTAGTAAATCAGGGATTGGTCAACAATATTCCCAACAACAACAACAACATAGTCAACAACAATAGCAACCTTAATAGTGGAAATGGTAGTCCATCATCAGATACCAGTGCCTCAGACTCCTCCACTTCTCATGATGCCACATCTACAGGTCCTTCACATCCCTTAGTGCCACCACAAAAACAACCGTACATATCAACGGCAACACCAGAAACATTACATGGCGAAACTAATTTACAACAATTTTTAAATTCATTACACACTTCACAATCATCACCAAATTCACAATCTCTTTCATTAGCACCTAACAATAATAATCAACAACAGCAACAAACACCAGTTTTATTACCATCTCATATACAATCACATTTACACACACCATATCATCAGCATCAACAACATCTTCATCATTTACAGCATATGGCACAATTACATTATAATTACCATACTGCCAATATAAATAACAACAACAACCACCATAATAATTTAACCAATAACCAATTACCTTTGCAAAATTCTCAAAAAACCATAGGTCTCTCAGAATTCTTGAGGCCACCATTTAATGCACCTCTCTTTCATCCTGTCAAATTGCCAGGACGTCGTCCCTATCCAGGACCAGTTAAAAAAGTACCAGCTTCTAAGCCTATACTACCACAACAACTACCTAGACATCCTCCTCCACCGGGATTAGGGGGTGGTCCAGTACCACAACCTTCGCTTATAGTAAATCATTATCGTAAACCCGTACCCACTCTATTACGACCATTTATCAAAGATAAACCTATACCTTTACAACCTCTGGCCGCTTCTGTCCTTTTACTCGGTCAACCAACAGAATTATCAAATCAACGAAAAAATGATCATCACTCTAATATGGTTAAAAAACCCATTATACCCGTACCATATGCAGACCTAATACCTCAAGGAAGTTTAACTAAACCGGTGGTGTACAATAAAAATACTATGGAAAAACTAAAAATCAATCCAAATTTTCCCATTAAAGTACCACTAATAGAAAATATTAAAAGTCATGAATTTGTAACGCCTGCAACAACTACAAAGACGCCGAATCCTTTAAATCCAATTGGGGTATTCAAAGAACCTTTTGATATACAAGATATGAAAGACGAACCTACACAAGCGGAATTGGCTACTATGAAACCGGCGGTTAATGAAGGCTTTAAGCCGGACACAGTAGTGGTAGAAAGTGGTTTTAAACCTATCCTAAGGCAAGATGGTCCTATGCCACCTCCCGAGGTTGTGGAACAAATGGCAAATCGTCGAGAAGATCCCGGTTTAGAAATTGATGAAGCTATGGAAACAGATACACTATTTTTAACATCAGCTCAGCAGCAGACTCAAACACAGCATTTTGAACCCATGTTTATACCATCGCCGCCGGACTCGACAAATGTCTCAATAATATTACGTAAATCCAGCGGAAATCTAAATTTAATACAGAAAAACTCACCAGCCGAGGCAACAGTGGACAATACAAAACACACATCGGTTCTAAGAGATAATCATGGCTACAACAAACCCATAAGTTCCATGTTAAAATCAACTCTGCAGCAACCCGAGGCAGCGCTATTAAGAAATGCCTCATTGGAAGATATATTAAATGAATCATCAAATGTAGATGATACCGAATATACAGACTTTAAACAAAATTTACAAAATCTCTTGGATGATACCAGTATGCTGAAAGAAATAGAAATACAGAAAATTGAAAGTCATCAAGAAAAGCTTAAAGAAAATGATGAAAAGCTATATGAAACGGCAGAATATTTAGATCTAGATTCTGATAACCAATCAAACGAACAGCAAAAGCTTTTAGGCACCACTACTCCTATCACCACCTCCAGTACTATCACTACTACGAAAACACAGCAAGAAACAGAAAAATCCTCGTCGTCAACGGAAAAACCTTTAAAACTCACAAATGTATTTAAAAAAACTTATGACAATTCCCGTTTAGATGATATTGAATTAGACGATGAAGAATTTGAAAATATACCAGAAGATAGAGACGAAGATCAGGACATTTACGATTTAGAACAATCAGAACCGGAAGCTCAAGCAGCCGAGCGTATAGATACTTATTACTTACCACCTGATAATCGTAAAATACCACATGCTAATATACCCAGTGGTTCAGTTATAACCTATGATGGTAAATCTATTATTGATAGTTCATTGGTATTGCCACCCAAATTAGATAAAGAAAATGAAAATATTTCGGCACCACGCTTCTTCAATGGCAACATTAATCAGGGTCTATCGAAATCTGAACAACTAAGAGGAACAACTCCACAACTTGTACCATTTCGTGGAGAAATACCTCCCTTAACACCAAACCTTAATCCGGATATATTACAACGTTCTTTAGCTACTAATTACAATACACATTCATCATCACCATCATCATCTTCATCAGCACGTCCTGTTTCTACAAAATTGCAAATAATACGTAATAATAGAAATTCATAAATAAATCATAGTAAACATTAAATTCCATATTAATCATTAGAGGCATTAGTTTCCAAATTGTTTCTACATACTTTTTTGTTTGTTTTAGTCTTTATAGGCACGGCTACTCTATCCACGCTCATCCACGAATTACTTTAAAAAAAAAAAATTAACTTGCCATCATCACTGAAAGAAGGATGCTTCTACTTAATAATTAATACAATTAATAATAATTATTAAATAATCAATTCATAAACAAAATATTAATTATAATATTCGTATAAATATATTTACATTAAGTTCTCTATATTTTATATACATAAACAAATTTATTATGTATATAAAAAAAATGATCGATCATAATTTAGCAAATAATGTGCTGAATATAAAGTACTTGCGCGCTTAAGTACTTTATAGTGTATCATTTATAATTAAGAAATTTTATTTTAATAAAGAAAAAAAACAATTGTTAATATTAAAAATGTTTCTGATTTAAAGAACTTGCCAGCAATTTGGTAACACGCATAAATACGATTTTTAGCCAGAGATATAACTGCTTTTACCAACATTTGAAAAAATCCTGAAATAATAATTTATCACGAATTTGTAAAACCTGCTCTCTGAATAATAGTTACAAATAACCAATATTTTTTTGGTCTTTGATAACTATTACAAAAGATTTAAATTTTTTTGGTCTTCCGTAACCATACAAAAGAATTTTATTTTTTTGGTCTTCTACATATAACCATTATTAAAGATTTTAGTTTTTTGTGATCTTCTGTAACCATTATGAAATACTTTTTTTTCGGTCTTCCATATCTATTAGAAAGATTTTTCTTTTTTCGGTCTTTTTGTATTCAAAGAAATTTTCATTATAAGTAACCAGAAGATTTGCGAACTGTAGCCTGGTTGTAGAAGACAGATAAAATAAAAATCTTTAATAATGGTTATAGAAGACCAATAAAAATCTTTCAAAGACCAAAAAATAATAATCTTTCATAATATATATGGCAGAACTACAATTTTCTGGGTAAATTATAATTATTATTACAGGACCAATTTTTTTCAGTTATTTTTCCCATAACCTATTGCATATTTAAACAAGTAAAAAAGGCTTAAATTCGGCTGTGCCGAATCTTTGAATACCCTCCACCAATGTTCTCTATTGTTTTTGATACAAACAGTGTAAAAAACTTTTGAAGTAAAATTATGGAGGTGAAAAAAAATTTTTTAAGGTAAAAACTTTTTTGGATGCGGAAACGAATTTTTTTACGTGAAAAAATTATGAGGTGAAAAAATTTTTTTAGGTCAAAATAATTTTTTGTGGTGAAAAAAAAATTTTGTGGTGAAAAAATTTTTTGAGGTGAAAAATATTTTTTGAGGTGAAAAATATTTGAGGTGTACAAAATATTATTAATTTCTAAGCGATTGGTGAAAAATATGAGAAAATATATTATATATCAGTTGCTACTATGAAATTGTACAAAAATACACCAATTTGTATGGAAAATTTAGAGGTATCTTCACATTTTCACTCATAACTTTTGGACCGATTTTGCTCATTTTCAATACCAAACTGCTCGGGAGGATGTACAATAATCTGGGTAAAAATAGGCACCGCCGCTGGCGTCTTCGCGTCGTGATCGCCATTTCAACAGACAGACGGACATCGCTTAATCGACTGAAAATTGCATAAGGATCACGAATATATATATACTTTATAAGGTCTTAGACCTATATTACGACATGTTACAAACGGAATGACAAGCTGATATATACCCTCATCATATATGGTGGAGGGTATAAAAATAATAACAGTTATTTCGGCTCTCTGTTTTTAACACCTAAAAGTTAACGTGAGATCAATTATTTTTGATACAATAAAAATTTGCCATGGGACCACTTCTATTATGAATTAAAAGCAAAAATTGATCTGGACTAGTAAACTCTCCAAAGTAGCGTTGACATAAGATTTTCTGCATAAATAAAAGTGATTTTTACAATAACGAGTTTCAAAAATAAAATAAATCAGCTCAAAAAGCTCTACCCAAGAAACATTTTTTCGGACTCTCCGAGACGTACGGATTCATGAATCTGGCTTCTACTGTCGTTTACGCATTCATCAAAGTTTGTACGTAAACGGAACATTAACGGACTGTATAATTGAATTTTCTAAAACAATACGTTTGACTATGTTTTGTTGCATCCGTTTCTGTACCGTCAATTACGGACTTCCACGATTTTCATTAGTTTTTCTACGCTGCTTTTGAATTCGTTTTGGTGTCAAAAACGATTAATTAAAATATGTCTGTCATCATTATAAGGGTCGCGCGCTAAAGTTTAGAAAAACAGATGCATATTTTAAGTAAGCTCTCTTACATCTCAGACCGAAAATAATTTTAAGTGATATCTATGAGGTAAATATTTATGAAATTTAAAACAAGCTTCAAAGTGATGTTTGCAAATTTAGGCAATTTTGCAAATGAAAATATTGTCTGACAGTTTATAATAGATTTCGCTAAAAAAATGTGCAAATTTGCATTTACATCATTTCGTAAACACCACCAAATAAAGCTAAATTAAAATTTTCTTTTATTTTTTCATGATATTCAATGAGCCATAAACGCAGTGATACGGAGCCGTAAACGGTGCGTCATTGGTGGACTTTCAACGGACAATCGATTTTCATCGGATATATCGGTCCGTAAACAATTTGTCATTGACAGACTTTTAACGGACAACTCCGTTTTTCATCCTATATATCGTCCGTCATTGACGGTATGTCAACGGATTCAAATCAGTTTCGATGTTCCTTAATATCCATTTCTGGTCCATATACGGATCCTGAAAACGATACTTTAATAGAGTTGGAATACGTTTATGACGGACCAAAAACGGGACGTATTGTTTGTTGATTACATTGGAAAAATAATTATAATTTTCAAAAAAAATTATGTGATGTGTCATTTCCATTCGTTTTTTGTAAAATTTTCCAAGAATAAATCAAATGGACCATTTTTGGTTGAAGTGATTTTTTAAAATGAAATCAATTCGTTTTATTCTATTATATTCTATTGATAAATACACAATTTCTGATAGTTGACTTAAAATGGCACCAGTTTTTTTGTGTGGAATTTGTCAACAGAGTGTAGCAGGAAAGCGCAGTTTGTTATGTGTTTTTTGTGATGTGTGGTTTCATACAGACTGCGAAGGTATATCTAAAGATGTTTTCCATGCTCTTGATAAAAATCGCAATTTAAAGTTTACTTGTAAAAATTGCATGGCTAGTCCTGTAGACACTATTGAAACTGATGGATCTCTTAGAAAGGAAATTCGTAATCAATTTGCAGAATTTAATAAGTCTTTGAGTAATTTGTCTGCTGACTTTAAACGTGTCCAGACAGAAATTAACAGCAATAAATGAAATTCGTACGGAGCTGTCTTCAAGCATTAAAACCTTAAAGGATGAAGTATTGTCTTGCAGAAATTTGGTGGTTAATTGTGATAACATTATTAAAAATAATTTTTTTGAGCTAGAATTAGCAAACAATGCTCTTCAACATAAGTTTAACCGTTCTGATGTAATAATTTCTGGTGTACCTAAGGGGCTTGATGATCCTGTAAAGTTTGTTTTGGATTTGTGTCGCTACTTTAAACTCAGCATTGATATAAATAGTGTTATGCAAGTTATTTATAACAGAAGGGGTACTTCTGTTCTAGTGAAATTCAATAATATTTTACTTCGTGATCTTTAAAGAAAAAAATTAATTTTGTCAAATTTTTATAATGGTAAAGCTGGTGAAACCTAAGTAATGATAATCTTACTCTAATGGCTGTTAAACTTTTTAAGTTTTGTCGATCCTTGGTTGAAAATAAAAAAATTCACAGCTTTAAAATGGTAAATAGGGCTGTACCTTAATGTAAAATTAATGTGCTTGCTAAGGATAACGACAAACTTCTAAATTTTCAACAATGTCTGAACCTTTTTGGTGAACCTGCCTGAGATGAGTGTTCCTTTAATAATAACTGCTTACTTTTTGTAATATTTTCATTAGTTTTTGTATATTGATATTTTTTTTTTTAATTTTTTAATATTATAATTGCTTTTTCTGTTTTTATGACATCATTCATTAGTTTTTATGATTTCAAGTTTTCAGTTTATTATTTCAAGATATAATGAACTTTAAAATAGTATGCACTTTTTTAAACTTGTGAAAGGTGTCATAAATTGATTAATTGAGGTTATTTTTTTTTTTCTTTCTTGCTCATTAAATAACCTAAACTTTAAAATTTAATATCCAATTATCAGTATTTCATTATCTTGATTTATTTTTTATTTTTTTCAAAATTTTTCATGGTTTTTTTTATATTTTTATACCCTTCACCACAGGTGGAAGGGTATATATAAGTTTGTCATTCCGTTTGTAATTTCAACTATATTGATCTTAGACCCTATAAAGTATATATATTCTGGGTCCTTATGAAGAGCGAAGTTGATTTAACGATGTCCGTCTGTCCGTCTGTGTGTTGAAATGGGTTTTCCGAAGAACCCAGACAGGATGAGGACTTGATTGTTATTTATTTCTGTTACATGTGATCCATTTCTGTTTGCTCTTGAAAATCAGACAGATCGGTTAATAAATGGCTGAGATATTAGTAAAAAACCAGGACTACCTCTAATTTTTTCCGTAAAATCCCTTTGTTTAATATGTACATATGTAGAATTTTACGCATAACAAACACATCCATTTGTTGAAATTCTTTTCTTTCATCTTCACCTTTTATACACAAACAACAAACACATACAAAGATTTGTCATTTAAATAAAAACCAAACAAATCTCTAATGAACGAAGACTTTTTATATATGAACCTCTATTAACGATGATTTTGTGTGAACTTCAATAGCTCAGTTGTCTAGACGCTATGTCACAAATACTTTTTTCCTCTAAGGCCGCGGGTTCGAATCCCGGTCAATTCACTTTTTTTTCATTTTCAGACTCTTTTTTTTGTTTGTTTCTTGTTTTTTTAAACATTTAATAATTAATTTATATAAAAATTTATATTAATAATTAAACAATCCATAAATAGGCTTAAAAACATCAAAATTTTTATAAAAACCCACTGATACAAACAAAATACAAACGTTTTTATTTTTATTTTTTGCTCCGATTTAAAAGAATTTATAAACAGATTTTTAAACCATTTTATTTCTCATATATTAAGAAAATGTTATACATAATTTCCCTTTGAGTGCAACTATTTTAGGTCATAACTTATAATAATTTATATAAAAAAAATTATAAACAATTTTCCTTCAAATTTTTAAAATTAAGCTAAAGAAATTAAAAATATTTTTTAATAAAAAAGCGAAATAAAATCCCAAATGCAAATTTGCCAGCTAAATCAAACGTTTTTGTAGAAATAAAACACATGCAGTTCTAGTGATTTCTTTTAACGATTTGTTGAAATTCTTTTCTTTCACCTCTTCACCTTTTATACACAAACAACAAACACTATTCTAGAGCTGTAATATGACCTATGGATACGTCTTATATATCAAAATATCGAAAATCTTTAGTATAACATATTTGCTAAAAAAACTCGGAAATATCGGTTCAGATACAAAAAAGTTATGCCCAAAACATACATTTTTTTTAAATACCTATTTTCTGGAACCATAAATCTTCCCGAGTCCAAGTTTTAACGCCAAACTAAATGGTTAATTTCCTCTTAAAGGCGTCCGTATATAAATCTGTCCATTCCATATATGTCCATATATAAACTTCAGTTTTTTCCCAACCATGGTGAAGGGTATATAAGATTCGGCATAGCCGAATTTAGCCGCTCTTACTTGTTTAAGTTAATTATGTTTTTACATTTGTTAAATATATGGTTCTCTCTAATAACTGATTCTCTTTTTAACTTTGATGTACCATAATGATAATTTGGGTCCCATAGCTAGAGATAATTCCATTTTTAGATCGTGTTTTTCAGGAAATCATAATAATCTTAAATTTGGACATATTAATGCCTAAAGTATAAAACCTCCAATAGGATCCACTAAGTTAGAGGAATTTAAACACCTAATTTATGATTCTGGAATTGATATTGTAGGGCTTTCTGAAACCTGGTTGGTGAAGGGGACTTTATCTCAGGCTGTTGCTATTTCCGGATATAAAATTGTTAGGAATGATCGTAAGTTAGACAATGAAGTTGGTGTTGGTAATGAGCGTGTGTTAAGGAGAGGTAGCGGCGTCTGTTTATACATTTCCAAACTGTTAAAATATAAAATCATATATAAATGTGAAGAGTCTGGAACATGTGAATCTTTATTTGTGGAGATAATGGGAAATATGCATATTTTAGTTGGTGTCGTTTATTTGCCTCGTGGTTGTTTTGATACTTTCAAACACTTGCATAGCCATTTGTTTGAGGAATACTCGAATATTATTGTTATAGGAGATTTCAATTGTAATTTATTTGATCGCACATTGTCTAACAATTTCTGTCTCATGTGTCTTAGGATTGGATTGAGTATTGTTCATAATTGTATGCCTACTCACTTAAACTTGCGTTTTGGTACAACTTCACTTATTGATTTATTTCTGGTAAGCAACACTTCTTTGGTTGATAGTACTGGTCAATTCTTTTGTCCTTTCTTTAACTCATATCATAGCTTTATTTATCTTTCTTATAACATGAGAACTAGTCTAGTCGATGGGGTTGTTGAATTTAAGGATTATAACAGAATTGATTATGATGAATTTGTCACACTTGTTTGCCAGTTTAACACTTCTGTTATTTTTAACAAAAGTGATGTTGATGTTCAATTAGAATTTTTTCAGATGTTCCTTAATGATCTTCATGATAAAGTTCCCATTTCTAGAATAAATTGCAATCGTAGACGTTTAGATTTTATGAAATTAAGAAATGTAGTACATGCAAGATCCTTGAGGGACTTGGCATTTCAAGCTTATCGTGAGAGTGATACTGAATTAAATTGGAAAATTTATTGTAAATATAGGAAAAAAGCTAAAGCTACTATTAGGAAGAAAAGGAGTAAATTTGGTATACTCTCGTTCAGTACTTTGGAGGAAGCTGAAAAATCTAGGTTGCGCTGGTGAAGAGGATAACCCATTAAATACGATTGATGTTGAATCATTAAATGATAAATTTTTGAATAGTTTTACTCCAAGTAGGATACATGATTTCGATTTTCAGGGTTTTGATGACACAATTGAAACATTTTCCTTTCGTAGTGTTACTGAGGATGAATTGGTTCTCGCGATAACTCACATTAAATCAAATGCATCTGGACATGATATGATTCCCATAAAATTTATTAAACTTATTTACCCACTTGTATCGAATATATTATTGCACATTGTTAATTCTATTCAGTTTTTCCTAAAGAATGGAAATTAGCTAGGATTGCACCTATTCCTAAAAGTGGAAGATGTGATATTTAAAATTTAAGACCAATAAGTATATTGCCTTCTTTATCTAAAATTGTTGAAAATTTAATAAAAGTACAAATTTTGTGCCACACTAATGAGTCTAATTTGTTGCATCCTAATCAATTTGCTTTTCGAAAAAATTATAATAACACAACATTGTTGCTTTCTTTGACTGATTCTGTTAGAATGCACCTTAATGAACGTAAGTTTTGTGTAATGGTTTCATTGGACCTGAGTAAGGCGTTTGATCATATTGATCATTATCTTTTGCTTTGTAAGTTAAGGGATAAGTTTAAATTTTCTGTTACCGCTTGCAGGCTTATTTTTTCGTACCTTAATGATCGTTATCAATATACCTTGTTGTACAGCTTTGCTTCTAGTATTGCTGCTGTTACTTCTGGGGTGCCCCAAGGCTCTGTTTTTATTATATTTTTTAATGAATGCATTGAAATTATGTGTAATAACTTTTGAAAGTCTTTTGTTTTTGCTGATGATGTTCAATTGTTGTTTCATGGTGAAAATTCCTTTAATTTATTTGAAGCATCAATGAATGATCATTTACGAACTATTTCGAATTGGATCTTAACTAATAATCTTTCGATTAATCTAACTAAAACTAAAGCCATCAGATTTGTTCTGAATAACCATGAAATTCAAAATCTTAATATTTATATTGCAGGTGAATCTATTCGGTTTGTTGATCATTTAAAATGCCTTGGCATTTATTTAGATCAACATCTTTCATTTGAACGTCATGTTAATTATATTTCTAGTAGGGTGTTCTTCATATTGAGAAGGCTGTATTCCCTTAGCTTTTATATGCCAAGGCATGTTAGACGTCGCGTAGCTTTTGCACTTCTTATGTCTAATATAAATGTTTGTTTATGTAGAGGTTTTTGCAGATTCTACACGTGGTAATCTTGACAAACTTAAAAGGATATTTAATAGAGTTTTGAGGTTTGTATACATCCTTAGACTTCGTGATCATCTTTCTAATTTTGCAATTGACTTTTTAGGTTGTACCTTTGATAATTATGTTGTTTTACGTACATTGCTTTGTTTTTTCAAAGTTTCAAAGTATGGCGTACCATAGTCGAAATTTACAGATTCACGAACCTCTTGTCCGTTATGAAATTTTTGCACGTACTTTCTTAATTAGAATTGCTAGAAAATGGAATTATTTGCCATTGGAGCTTAGATCCTTTTCAACTTCTCTTATTATTTATAAAAAAAAATATTGTCGTATCTAAACCTCTAGCTGGGACAATTTTTAATTTTTATTTCTGTTTTTTTTTCGTTTTTTTAAAGAGATGATGTTGTAGGGAACCATATATTTTTATTATTTTTTTATTTTTATTTTTAATTAAAAATGTATTTACTTTGTAATACTTTATTTTGGCCATGAAGGCTTTTTGTATTACCTGTTGAATTAAATAAATAAATCAATAAATAAATAAATAAATAAATAAATAAATAAATAAATAAAAAAAAAATAAATAAATAAATTAATAAATAAATAAATAAATAAATAAATAAATAAATAAATAAATAAATAAATAAATAAATAAATAAATAAATAAATAAATAAGTAAAAAATAAATGAATAAATTAATAAATAAATAAATAAATAAATAAATAAATAAATAAATAAATAAATTAATAAATTAATAAATTAATAAATAAATAAATAAATAAATAAATAAATAAATAAATAAATAAATAAATAAATAAAAAAAATAAATAAATAAATAAATAAATAATTAATTAAATAAAAAAATAAATAAATAAAAGAATCAACGAAAAGCAAATTGATTTTTTGGATTTGATAAATCAAAAAAAAAAGTATTCAGTCAATAAAAATATTTTGGCAATCAGATTTAAAAATTGAATCGAAGAATTATATTTTTAAAAGTCTGATCAAATTGCGTATAACTTCGTTATATATCATTAGTTTGGGTCAATATTAATTTGTCATAAAAATTGAGGGCTTTTAGAGCAAATATGCGGAGACAAACTTAGTGCTTGAACACATCTAAGCTGCTGCCAGCATGAAAATCAGTGTCCATATTCTATAAGACGAGCGACGATTATCGTCCACTTTCGAAGTGAAAATCCTATCGTTTTAAAGATGTAACTTAACAAATTGTTTTTTATACCCCATTCATACTGAGCCCCAAAATACGTACTTTCGTAATTTTCAAGTTTTCGATTTAAAATCAGTGTGTATCAAATCAATTTGTAACAACAGTTTAAGATTTTTATGTAACATGGTACATATTTAACTTCAAAAGTGGACGATAAACGATAATAATGTTATCGAATCTAAACACTGTCTTATTGCCTTGGCAGCATTTTATTTGTCATATCGTCAGCTTATTATTGGTTTCGCAAATGGCAAAACAATACCATGTAAGGTCATTAGGGAGAATTTGGGTTTCTTATTTGAGTCTAGGTTTTTTTTTTATTTACTTTTTGTAAGAATTTTTTAAATTTTTTGTTGTAATCGAAATACCATGTTTTTAAATACGTATAACTGGTATGCCGTGGTTTCAACTACATACATACAGTTTGTCAACTAATTATTTTCAAAATAAAAAAAGGTCATAGTTTACATTTTTGATTTAAAAATTTATTAACAAAAACAAGTTTTCTTTCACTTTTTCTTTCATAATTTAATAAGGGTAAATATTCACTGTTAATATTAATACCAAAAATGGTAAATTTCAATATAAAACAAAACAAAAAAACAAAAAACAGCATATATTCACTTGTCAAATAATTCTTTTCAAAATTCAAACACATAGTGTATTTAAAACGTAAACTTAAACACTATAGTAGTATTAGTAATAATACTTGGTATCGTGGCCACTAGCATCCAAGACTGCCTTCAGACGTCGCGACATTGACTGTAAAAGGCCAATTAAGACATAATTATCTGGAATTTTCTGCCATTCTTCATTAATTGCTTTTATTAAAGCGTTTTTATTGGTCGGACCCCGTTTAGCTACTTTCTTCTTCAATAAAGCCCACAAATTTTCGATGGGATTTAGGTCAGGACTTTGAGCAGGTGTGTCAATAACTGTGCTGCAATTATACAGCAGCCAGGTCCCACAAACCAACGATTTGTGTTTGGGGTCATTGTCATGATACAGCTTGTACTTCAATTTATGTGAGTTTTAAGGATCAACACACCCGAAACTAATCGCGCTTCTTTTCAATTCATTTTGTAGGATATCCAAATAATATTCCTTCGTCATAACTTCATTAAAAATACGCAGCTCACCAACGCCATTTGATGAGATATAACCCCACACCATTACAGAAAACTTAACAATTGGTATTATATTCTTCTGCTGGAAGGCACTGTTTGACTTTCTTTAAACTTTGATGGGTCCATCCATGATAGTACAACATTATTTTTGTTTCATCACAAAAAATAACGTCATTCCAGTACTCTGCAGTGTTGTTAACGTTAGCAATAGAAAAGTTGAGCAGCCTCTTAATCTTAATAGCAGAATGCAATGGCTTTTTTTTGGCTACATATGTTGAGTAAATGTGCATTTTCATTTACTCAACACAGTCTCGTGGCTCACTTCCTTATGGCAATCGTTTTTTATGTCCAATGCAAGCTGCCTCAAGGTTGTTTGCGGATTATCTCCAATTTTTTTTTTTAATTTTGAAATGATCGCGTCTAGTGAGCTTTGGTGGTCTCCCTACAGAATTGTTTAAGTGCAGACGATTTTCTTTTTCCGCACGTCGAATAATGTTATAAATGGTCCTCAATTTTATATTAAACATTTCAGCCAATTCCTTTGCCATTTCCGCTTATAATAATTGTAATAAACGTATTGAATTAAGTTTTCGTCAATTCGTTTTCCAGGCATGGTTAAAAACGCCGATTTTAGTTAAATGTGTACGTGTCCAAATAATAAATCTTTTTAAAAGCAATAGATAAAAGCATACCAAAGAAGGATATTTGATTTTTTTTCGAATTTGATGTACCGTTAATTAATTTTGTGTCTCTTTTTGACCTGTGTATGAATTTTAAAAAGAATTATTTGACAAGTGAATATATGCTGTTTTTTGTTTTGTTTTATATTGAAATTTACCATTTTTGGTATTAATAGGTGTGTTCGACGTACGTTACCGCGGGTGCCCGCGGGAACCCAATCTTACCAGAAAGCGTTTCTTGTAACAAAAATTGGGTAAATGAGAGCGTTCAGAGGGAGTAATTGTGTTTCTCATTTTACCAGAACTTACCCGTACTTTTTGTTTGGGTAAAATGGTAAAATTGTCAAATCATCAGCTGTTGCTAATAAATTAGCTGTTTTGCATTTTTGAAAAAAATTAAAGTTAAATAAAAATTTACTATAAAGAACTTTTCCTTCTTAATAATGAAAAATACATTTGATATTTGCCATTTCAAATATATATATTAATTAAGCTGTTTTTTAATATGAATAAATTTGACGTTTATTTTTGGGTATGAAATGTGGTTATGTGCGTTCGCAGTATTATGGGCATTTTTATGGTTTTGTGAGAGAATTTTTTGCTTACTCTCATTTTACCAGACTTTACCCAAAATTACCTCGTACAGACCTAATATTAACAGTAAATATTTACCCTTTTTAAATTATGAAAGAAAAAGTGAAAGAAAACTTGTTTTTGTTAATAAATTTTGAATTAAAAAATGAAAACTATGACCTTTTTTTATTTTGAAAAGAATTAGTTGACTGTTCATGCCAAAAATTCGGTATCGAGAAAAATGATAATGAAGGTTTACATCAATTTTTCTTAAAATCTACATAATTATTTTTTTTTCACCATCGATAGTGGAATGTATTTTAAACAAAGCTATAAATTTTTTTAAATCATAACTTGTTAGTCTTTTACAAAAAATAATCTTACTAAAAAATTTTTGTTTTGAATTTGGCATTAAAACGTCTGAGACAGGTATATAACCGCATACTAAGTTACATTTTTCGACTTAAGGTTTTCGTTCCTGTCACTATTCCTTTGATTTTCTTCTTTGTACTTTCCGCGACTTCACCAATATAAGGGGTTATCAACGTAACATCGTATGATTAGAACATACACAGGCACCAACATTCATTACAGGCCACATTGACCGGCCTGCACGTAATGCAGACATTATATTCCCGAAAGTGAATTGCTCCAATTTTTAACGATCTTTTTTAATAAGAACATCTAGGCTTTGGAATAGACGGCCTAAATTTTTCTTCAAATGACTTTTTAAGTATTACATTTATTTTAAGTAACAATTTATATATTTAATTGTATGTATTAATCGTATATGGCCTTACAGGCTCGATTAAATAAAATGAAAAATGGTTAATAGGTCCAACCAAGAATAAGAAAAACGCAATATCAAATTTAAATAATCAATTTGTTTCTGTTGATTCAATTAATAAAATCAAACAAATTGACATAATTTTAATAACTTCAAACAAAAATGATTCATTCATTTCATACTTCACGAATTAAATCATAAAACTAATTATTTAATCGAATCAGCATACATATTTTAGACTTTAGTATAATTTATTTAGGCGCAATTATTGAATGCCAACTTAAAATTAAACAAACAGATAAATTCAATGTCTGTGAAGTTATCCAAAGATTTATATCCAAAGATTTTTATTTTTTCATCTAAAGATTTTTATTTTTTCATTTTTATGGACGTGTGTGGAACATGAACTAATATGTAAACAAAATGAAAAAATATTAGATTTAAAAAAAAAAAACAAGTAAAAAAGGCTGTGCCGAATCTTTGAATGCCCTCCACCAATATCCTAAAAAGATGTTCTCTACTTTTTTTGATTCAAATAATATAAAAAAACTTTTGAAGTAAAATAATGTAGGTAAAACAATTTTTTGAGATGAAAAACATTTTTAGATGGTAAAAGAACTTTTTTTGGTGAAAAAAAAAAAATTTAGAGGTGAAAAAAATTTTTTGAGGTGAAAAAATTTTTTGTGGTGAAAAATACAAAATATTTCCTGCTAAGCAACTGGTGAAAAAAATATGAGAAAATATGTTATGTACCAGTCGCTACTATGAAATTGTACTAAATTTGTATAGGCAATTTAGAGGCACATTTACATTTTCACTAGTTTTTTTAACCATGGACTGCACAAAAAACACATTCTAAAGCATAGTTTTTGGCAAATATTCAATTTTGTTACTGGGTAATGGGGACTAGCTCTGCAGCAGAATATGCCTCATGGAGTGAATGCACTTTCTGATGCGCCACGTATTGATAAATAGTTGCAACAAATTTTCTTTCTTTAAAAACTTAAAGTGTGTTTGTATAATGAAGAGAATACAGCAAAGAAAATCCAAACTCGGAATATTCCCTCAATATGCGAATTTATGATCTTATAAGGGAGAAGTACAAAAATTACAACAATGTTTGCGTGCCAAATTTTAAAACGAAATATGATACAAAAAAATATCATTTAATAAATGCATATTGTGCTTTTAACGAATACTGCAAATTCCAATTTCAATTAAATAAATATAACTGAAGACAATATTGTTCTTTGTATAATTCTCAATTAGTTGATACCGTAAAACCAATATAGTGTTTGCTTTGGGACCTTAAAGTTATCTTTTTACTTTCTTAAAAGATCTGAAGATGGGGACATAGAAAATCCCCGAAACGCGTCATCTCATTCTTGAAAGTAATAGATCAATGTTTTGGCTAATAAAACTCTATGAAGTATTTATTTGGAAAATATTCCGATAAAGAAAAATAGACCTAAACAATAATAGGATAATGTTGATTAAATAAAAATAATTATAAAGTTAACGTTTTCCGGAACAAAAAATTTCTATGTCACCCTGAAAACACTTTGGGTAAATCACAACAAAGGGGTATTAAAAATATCGTGAAGCAAAAAGATATACTTTACAAAATTTAAAAAAAACCAGTGGAATTGCAGTAATCCTGCAGAGGAAGTCACAAAATGAACATCGAGAAAAATTCGCAGCAAAGCTATATCCCGCTTAGACAAACATTCAGATCCCATTATTGATCTGTACCAAATGAAAAAGGGGGAATATAAAAACTATATTCAGTTGCGAGTCGTGCTTTGCTTGCAGAAAAGTGCAAGTTATTAAAAATGAGCAGAAATTCACTATTTTTAGACTGCACCGGCTCATTAGTCAGAAAGCTCGAAAAAACATCAAAAAAAAGTTTTTTATTATGCACTGATCGCAAGCTCATATGATCAGCACGTAATGTTAACTATAGCAGATGCAGTATTAGCTTCACACTACACATATGATATTCGCATGTGGCTGGCGAAATTTTGTTAATATTGCATTGCATCTAAACTGTGGCCGATTGCAAAGCGGATTTGCACCGACGTGTCACATGCAATGACTAATGCGGCTATAGCCGCATTTAATATAGAACACAGAATTGACGACTTGGAACAATGTGTGGATGTGTGCTACGAATTTTTGTTAAGCAATTAAAAGAAACCAAACATGATTTTAATACAATGGTGATCCTCGCACTTTTTAAAAATAATAATCAAAGACGTTAAAACTAAAGCAACTGCTGAATCGATACCATTTATCTTAAGTGCAATAGGAATGGCATTTAATTTTGACAGTTTAAAACAATGCGATAAATGGCTTCAATTTCTATCAACTATTTTTTGGACGAAAAATAATTCCAAACAATTAAAAAGAGTCTATTCAAGGTATTATTGAAATTTTAACAACAACAAATCAAGTATGCTAGAGGAAAATGAAGAAAATTGTAAAGATTTCATCTCTAAAACCATTTTTACCTAAAGTCCGTTCTATAAAATATTTAAAAAAATAAAAGACGAAGTAATTAAAGAAATGAGTGTAAACGAACAAGAAAAAAATATGTATTACATTCCCAAAAAATATTGGAAGTTATTTTGAATAAATGTTGTGCATATCTTCCTTTGTGGACCAATATATTGGGCCATTTTATAAATTCTACAAACTCCACCAGAATTAGCAATGCTCCAATAGAGTCATATTTCAAAAATGCAAAATATTTTAATATAGGAGCAAAAAACTTTAAGATAACTAGATTCGTCAAACTAACACATTCACAAATGCAGTCCCAAGTTTCTCAAGTATACTTTTATATATTAAGTCAAAAAAGCGTTGAAAAATCAAGAAACGGAAAAATGTTGTTAAAACGGAATGGAGTTTTAAAAAAAAAAGAAAGAAACCCAGTTTGAGGAACTATTTTTAGAACACACTCTCGACTCAAAAGAATTTGGGAAAAAGACAGATAAAAATATACACATTTTTTCTGATAAGCCACTTCGGCGAGAATTAAAAAAGCAAATAAATAACCACACAATAGACCTTACAACACAAACGACACCAACAAAAACAACAATATTATATGCTAAATACAAAGATTTTATTTGAATGCTTTGGTCCAGGAATGAGTTCAATGTTTGAACACTATTTGTCAGACGAAGACTTAAATTCCCTAGGCAAAAACAACTGGATGACAAATTTTGACAGAAAAAGGACGTCTATTCAAAAACTTAATGCCCCATTTAAAGGACATACTATTCCTCCTACTTCACTTTGGTATGCACTATACATTAATAGTCATAAATTAAAAAAAAAAAAATTACTATATTGACTCGCAACAAGAAAATTATATTTATAGTTTAAATAAATATTTTAATCAATGGAAAATGTTTTTACAAATAATAAATGTAAACATAAATAATTTTAAAACAATTACGCCACCACACGACTTGTAAAAAGACTCACACAGCTGTGGACCATTTACGATCCAATATGTGGAAAATATAATTTTGGGCAAAAGCCTTCAGAACTTAGAATTCAGATTAAAATACCGAAATTATATTAGAGACTTGGTAAAAAACTATGATGAAGGCATAGTTAATATCTGTATTCGATGCGCCAAAATATGGGAGAAATCACAAGTTCCGTGGGTTGAATGTAAAAAATTTCAACGTTGGATATTTGTTTTTGACAAAACCGTTGAAGATGCAGAAGATTGCAATATTGTTTGCTACAAATGCATCAATTAAAACAATTTTTTTTTTCTCTTTTTCATTATTAAATATTTACTTTTATTTTATTATTAAATACTTTTAAAAACCACTTTTTTATATTTTTTTGGAAATATTTATAATCTTCAAAATTAGGATTTCTTTAAAAAAAATAATATATTTTTTTATTTTAATATTTATTTATAAATTTTAAGTTATTTGCGTAGTAGAACCAAAAAAAATTAAAAAGAATGATTTTTTTATTAATATTTTGAATAAAAGTAATTACTTTTATTTATTTTTTTAAAGTACAAAATTACCGAAGTACTTAGGTACAATTTAACTTATTACAAATTATTTTGTTAAAGTTAATTTGAAAATTTCAGGTTAGTTTATTAAATGATTTCTTAGGCGAAGCATTTTCTTTTGTTCCTATTGTTCCTTGCAGATGCAAGGTCTGGAAAGACTCGTGGATGAAACCAAGTGAGATTTTACAGGCTATATCCTTACGAGATATGGCATATCAAGTTTTTCTTGATGATCGTAATGACACAAATTGGCACACATATTGCAGATATCGAAACAAGGCAAAGAGTGTTATAAGAAAATGTAGGAGAAAATATAGTGAAAAGTTATTTAATAGAGTTGATAATGTTAACGTGTGTAGGACTTTAAGAAATGCTGGATGTTTGGACCGCGAGCAAGTTTCTCTTGATTTTGATGCAGATAAATGATCATTTTTTTCAGATGATGACGCAAGAGATTTTGATTATCTGGCTGAAAATTAATGTTTCACATTTGATAATGTATCTGAAATTGAACTTTTAGATGCTGTGGGAAAGTTGAAATCTAATGCTGTTGGGGTTCATGGTATTCCACTAAGATTTGTTAAGATAATTCTTCCAGGAATAATTCGACATTTTTTACACACTGCTAATACAATTTTCACCACTTCTTTATCCGTCCTTTTGGAAAGTTTCAAGAGTTGTTCCAATCCCTAAAGCAGGTTCAAGTTTGTCGTTAGAGAATCTTAGGCCAATTAGCATTCTTCCAGTATTATCAAAAGTTGTTGAGCACTTAATCAAGTCTAAAATTTTGCAATATTTAAATAGTAATAATTTGATAAGCCAAAACCAATATGCTTTTAGAAATGGTTACAGCACTTCGTCTCTGTTAGTTGAGATGACTGATATCATAAGGATAAATTTGAACGTC
Organism: Eustalomyia histrio; assembly: GCA_949748255.1. Taxonomy (NCBI): domain Eukaryota; kingdom Metazoa; phylum Arthropoda; class Insecta; order Diptera; family Anthomyiidae; genus Eustalomyia; species Eustalomyia histrio. The sequence goes on along the minus strand of OX456523.1, from coordinate 46,075,624 downwards.
GGAAACATAAATCAGTTGGTTTCCCTTGACCTCTCAAAAGCATTCGATTGTATAAATCACAACATTCTCATTCTTAAGCTTCGTGACTATTATTTTCCTACTTAAATAGTCGTACGCAATTTGTTGATATTGGAGGTAGAGTATCTGAGTTACATAGTGTTAAATCCGGTGTACCACAAGGTTCCGTCATCGGGCCTCTTTTATTTGTTCTATATTTAAATGACTTAGAAACTATTATAGACTCTCAAAGGTGTAGGCCTTTTATTTTTGCTGATGATATTCAGTTGCTTTTCAGCTATGATAAACAATTTTTAGATGTAATAGAAGTTGGTGCAAATTTTTGTCTTTCAAATATTTCGTCATGGATGGTAGATAATCATTTTAGTGTCAATCTTTCTAAAACAAAGTGTATAATTTTTGGTAATACTAATGGTGTAAATTTAAATATTCAAATTAATGATTGTCAATTGCAGTTTGTAAACAGCCTAAGGTGTTTAGGAGTTTTAATAGATGAGAATATTAAGTTTGATAAACATTTTGATTTACTATCCGCAAACATTTTTTATACCATGCGCCGTTTATATAACGTTGATATATATTTGCCTTTTCGTATTAAAAGAAATGTGGCTTTAGCATTGCTTATGTCGCAATTGTGTTATTGCATCGAGTTAACTTCGGGTACTACTTCTACTTCTTTTTCAAAACTTGAGAAGCTATTCAATACTATTGTACGTTTTGTTTTTAATGTAGAACGTAGGAAGCATATAACTCCTTATGTTATTAAACTGCTAGGTTGTACGTTCAAAAAATTTGTAGAGTATAGACTATTACTTTTCTTTTATAAACTTGTCATAAGTTCTTCCCCACTAAGCTTACGTAACAGCTTTGAGTTTTCGAGATCATTAAGAAATGTGCAGATTATTATACCACGTTTTTTGCTTTCTATTTTTGAAAAATCGTTCCTAGTAAGAGTTGCTAGACTTTGGAATCATCTTCCAGGTAATCTTAGGATGTTTGCTGACTCTAAAAATGTTTTTAAACGTAAAATTTTTCTATACATGTGTGAAACTACCTAAATCTACTCCGTGTTATATATACATACAGTTATGTGCGAAAAAATAGGAACACTTGCATGCAACAAATTTGAAGTAAAAAAACACACATACATTTTGGAAAGAAACTAACAATATTATTTTTGCAATTGAAAAAAAAAAACAACATTGACAAGTATTATAATTTCCTATAGTCGAATGTGAATAATTAGTATTTTATATTTTTTTGATTACAATATAATAGTGGTTATTGTATCTAATAGATGGAAACATTTCTTTATCATATTTATGTAAATAAATGTACCAAGTATGGAGCCAAGGGTGGAAAAGGTATGGGATATAGAAAATCGGAACAGATTGCCATATGCACGAAATTTTCAATTTTTTTTTGCGCCAGACTACTTCGTTGGTATTGTTTATCAATTCTAAGCCAAACAAAACAAGACCTGATCACTATTAAGTCCTTAGAAAGGTGATTTACTATCGAAAATTGGAAATTATTTACAAATTTTAAAGAGCATAATTTTCGATTTTCGATAGGAAATCAGCTTTCTAAGGACTTAATAGTGATCAGGTCTTCTTTTGTTTGGATTAGAATTGATAAGCAACGAATGCCGAAATTCGGCCCCATGTTTCTGCAACTTACCATGGAATTTCTACAAGCAACAATTTGCTATTTGCAATGTACACCTTTAAATCACTATATTTAATTACACTTTACTTCGAATTTTAGCACTATTTAATTAAAATCTATTATTTATATAATGTAACACACTAAACATAAATACATTTAAAAAAAAACTTGTTTTAATAAATTTCATCCACATCGAACAAAAAAAAGCTTTCACAGCTTGTAATAGCGGTATTTAATTGACACCAAATAGTGTTGGTATATGTTTTTTTAATTATAAGGGTAAAAATTCGTATATGGCAATGATGTTTATTAGTACTGCCAGTCTTAGACCTTTTCTCTTAAAAATCCCCATTTACATATTTTCTGATCCCTGATTTTATTCGATAAAAAATGATATGTTTGTTGCAACTATCAACGTTGGCTTATGTCATTCCCAATATAAATTTGACATAAGCTGACGTTTAATGTTAACTCTTAACGTAATATGTCAAAATTTGGATGGGAATGACATCATGGCCAACGTCCATAGCTTGCCGTACAAAGACAGCTAATAATTGTCTAAACAAAAGTTATCGGTCTTCGGTCACCTTTTATTTGCTGACATTTGTACAAATAATGTCAAGTGTAATATCGTTGTCTTATATACAATTTGAGCCTTTACTAATTTACGGAAATTATTTCTTTCAAATAAAATAATTCTTTTATTATTTTAAAATAAAATTTAAAAAATAGAAAAAATTTGCAAAATAATTCTTATCTTTAGTATAATTTTTAGAAATAAATGTTCAGGTAAATCATTCAACATAAATTTCAGCTACAAAATTTAATTTACGATAAATAATTCTATGTTTTGAATTGGAATCGAGACCTTCATTAAGTTAAAAAAAATTCAATAATTCGCGAATCAAATAATAAATGATTCGAAAAAAGGTATTTTTTAATCAATTCTGTAAAACTCTGTCCCCAATAACTCCATGGATGCCTAAATAAAAATTTGTATCCCCCTCCTTGAAAAATACCAATTTGGTGATAAATCCCCAAACTGGCAGCACTAATGCTTATAGAAAAACAGCAATTTGACATTTCTCCTTGTCTCGTAGAGTTGTAGATTCTCGATACTTTTGAGTACTCTCTACCACAACCCATTTTTAATTGAGTACTCGATACCACTAAAAATTATATTTTTAATACTGTATCTTGTTCCTGTATTTCTCACATCGAAAAAGTTTTCGCAAAAGCATGTGAAACGCAACCTTGTTCTGCTTTCTATAAGGTGAGTCACAGAAAATATATATTAATCTTGAGATTAATAAGAAATTTTACATAATTAAATGTGTGCATAGCCTTTAAAATTAAAAGCCTTAAAAAATGTCCAATAAAAATTTCATCAACTTTATTATCTATAGTCACCCTGTATAAAGCAGGGTGACCATGAATTTCTGGCATCCGATAAAGAAACGTTATGCTGTTTTATTTAAGGGTTGGTTTCCCACAAAGCTGTGTTTTTATTGGTAAATTAATGCAAAGTTGTACGTATATTTTTAAAAATACAGCTCTGAAAGTAAATATTATTTATTTTTGGGTATTATAAATGGGTACCTTAATATTCAATAAATTTACAACTCCAATGTCACGTGCAGAAGTGAAAACAACAGAAAAGCGCATCATTCGAAAAAAGCATAATGTCAGGTTTTAATCACTCCGTGAAAGTGCCCACCCAATATAAGAGGACTGCAGCTATTTTAGAAAAAGCATTAGAAAATAGACAAAAGTCTATAAAAAATTTGATATTTGAAGAAAAACATGCTGTAAGTTAAAAGACAAGCTAATAAAATACTATATTACACGTGTTTTTTGTTTTTTTTTACTAGCGTATGAATTGCATGCAAGCTGTATTAAAACAATACGCCGATAATCGTGGAGCCATAGATGCTGCTATAGAAACAACAAAAATTTTGGAAGAGAATCCACGTTTAAAACCAGCTTTATGTAAAGTTCTTATAACCGAATTAATATATGGGCGCAAAAAATTGAATGGTGAATCGAAACCGGTACAAACAGTACGTGAATATCGTGAACGTTTAATAGAAGCATTGGGCGGAGGTGACGCTTTAAAGACAGTAGAAAAGAAAAAAGGCAAGATCTTTCTCGTAAATTTTTATATAATTTGAAAGTTTTTGTAAAATGGGTAAAAATAAACATAATGTAAAAAATGCCAAGGTAGCAGCAAAGAAACATATCGACAACATACAAGTGTTGGAAGAACAAGAAAATGTTGTCGCAGTGGATAGTTTACAACAACAACAACAGCTATATGATCCCGAAGATTCTAGTACCTCTGCATATTTATGGCTTTTGGTATTTTCCTGTTTAATGTTCACTTTCCCCTTTCTAACGTTTTATGGTGTACATTCATGGTTAGATGAAGCTTTCGAATTCACAACATTTCAAAATAATTGTTTTTCAGTATTGGCATCGGTTCTAGTAGTAAATTTTATAATATGTTTATATGTTTACAAAGCATTTCAAGAGGATACTACCACCAGTACAAAGCCACAAAAAAAGCAGCCAACTGTTGTGGAATCTAAAAAATATAATTGAATACTTAAAACATCTAAGCATCCCATTCAACATGTATTATTAATTTGAACAAAATTTTAATAACTATAATAAATTCATTCCTTATGTTATATTTTCTAAAATTGAAATAAAAATTCATAGCTTTTTTATTAATCACCAAAATTAACTGACTTTCTTTTTTTCCTCTTTACTGTAGTTTCAAAACCTCGTTATGTTCGAGTCAATACAAATTTACTTAGCATGCAAGAGGCTGATGCTATGTTGGCCAAAGAAGAATGGCGTAAAAAAGATCATCCACCCTTTGAGAGTTATGATGATTTCTTATCTGCCGTTCAGAAATTGGAAGAAGATGAATATATGCTAGATATGCATGTTGATGGTTTGTTAATCTTCCATGCTAAACAGAAACAATATTGGGCTCGTCATCACTTTGTTCAGGATAAGAAATTTATGTTACAGGATAAGGTAATTATAAGTTTAAACCCCTGTTGTACGTCAACGTACAATATTTTTTAACAACTAACTAAAAAGTGCTAAGAACGTGTGTTTTACAGTTTTTATTTTTTTCATTTACACAAAAATGTAAAATTACATCCTTCCTACTTAAAATTTAAAGTGAAAATTCCAAGTGGTGCTCCAGTTTTTATGCATTGAATTTACATACAAGTTTTCTGATTTTTATTTTCAAACTAAGAATATATCAATAATAACAAATATAAACCAAACAAGAATTTTAAAAAACTGAACAAAATTATCTGGAGACGAATTACGGCATTTGTGGTCAAATGAATTCGTTCGAAAACTAATTTGTTTTAGGGTAGTAGATTCTTCGTCGAAAATAAACGAGATTAGGAATATTTTGGATGGTGAACTTTTGAACGTTATAGGTATTAGCGAAACTTGGCTCAAGCCAAGAATTCTTTCGAGTGCTATTAATGTACCAGGTAATGTGCTTTTAAGAAATGATCGTCCTGGGGGACGACGGGGTGGTGGAGTTGCTTTTCTTCTATCTAAGAAAATTAAATATAGGGAAGTTTTGGTTTCGATTGATTCTACATTGTGTGAATTTTTATTTTTGGAAATTGAGCTAGGTGTTTCTAAATTGCTTATTGGGGTGATTTACCTTCCTAGTGGAGATATTGCTGCATTTGAAGGGGCATTAAGTGATTTGGTCGTCAAATATGAAAACGTAATTATTATGGGTGACTTTAATCATAACCTGTTTTGCTCCTCAAAGTCTGCTTCGATGTTAAACCTATTTAATAGACTAAATTTTGTTTATCATCATAACTCTTTGCCAACTCATGATGATGTGCAAAATAACACAACTTCTCTAATTGATTATTTTATCACTAGTGCAAATTTAGCTGTTCGTTTTTCTGGTCAGGTGCAATGCCCGGGTATTTCTAGGCATGCTTTTATTTTTGCTGTTTTCGTGCTGCCACTTTTAGAATTTGAAAAGTATGTTGAATATCGTAATTATGATGCCATTGACATGGCTAGGCTGGAACAAGTTGCATCTGCTTGTAATTTTGATTCTTTATTTTGTACTAATGATGTTGATGCTCAGCTTGCTAATTTTATGTATAATGTACATTTATTACATGAAGTGGTACCGATAGCTAAACGTAAGTTAAAAGATTTTAATGATAATTCCTGGTTTAAGTCAAGGGAGATTATTTATATTATCTCTCTACGTGATCTGGCATATAGGGCGTATATTCAGGAGAGTTCTTCGGATAATTGGAGAATATATTGCAGAATTAGGAATAGGACCAAAACTGTAATTAGGAATGCGAAAAGAAAGGCACATGAACGCCTCTTCGGAGGGCTTAATACTAAGCAGATGTGGAATGTTTTGCGGACGTGTGGTGGTATTGATTCGAGCGATAAAGTTGGGTATGTTGACCCTGACATTGTTAATAATTTTTTTATTTCTAATCAATCATGTGAACCATCCACATCTGTTTTTGATGAGCTTATTTTTCCCTTGGAAGATTCATTTCAGTTTCAACCTGTTATAGCGGATGATGTATATTGCGCGCTTAATAGGATACATTCGAATGCTGCTGGTTATGATTGTATACCACCGAAATTTTTTAGGATTATTTATCCTTATATTTGTGTTTCTTTTACTCATATTGTAAATACAATTTTTATGACTTCCAAATTTCCTGGTGATTGGAAGATATCACGTGTTGGCCGATTAAAAAGGATGGTAATTCAAATCTTTTACAAAATTTTCGTCCAATTTCTGTGATACCCGTTCTTTCAAAAGTTGTTGAGCACATTATAAAAGATCAGATGATGTTTTATATTAATGCTAAAAGATTGCTTCATCCTAACCAATCTGGTTTTAGACGGAATTATAGTACTACAACTCTTCTTCTTGGGTTAACTGATTCAATAAGACGTAAGCTTAATGAGAAAAAATGTAGTGTATTGCTTTCCTTAGATTTATCAAAGGCCTTTGATAAAGTTTTACATTCAAGGCTGATAACTAAATTATGTAATTTTTTTAATTTTTCTAAATCTGCATGTAAACTTATATGTTCATATCTTGGTAAAAGGTCACAATTCGTTTCTGTAGGAGACAGGAACTCTAGTTTATTGGAGGTTACCAGTGGTGTTCCACAGGGTTCTGTAATTGGCCCCATTTTATTTATGATGTATTTAAATGATTTTATTAATGTCATTGATAATAACTCTTTTGAAACATTTATATATGCGGATGATGTACAGATTTTATTTTCTGGGGAAAGGCAATTTTTTGATGTTTTGGAAGCGAACATTGAGTTTTACCTTAATAGGATTTCTCAATGGATGGATACTAATGGGTTGGAAATTAATCCTGGCAAAACAAAGGCAATGTGTTTTGGTTTTGACTCCAGTAATTTGAATGTATCATTAGGAGGTGTTAGGATAAATTTCGTCACTGAAATTAAGTGTTTGGGTGTTTTTGTGGATGATCAATTACGTTTTTCAAAGCACATTGATTACGTTTGTGCTCGTGTGAATGCTACCTTAAGGCGATTGTGGTCTCTAGATTTATGTTTGCCTCTACATGTGAGGAAACGTGTTGCTAGTGGTCTTCTTATGTCACAATTATTATACGCCTTAGAGGTGTTCACGGGTACTAATAGTGTTTTACTTAGACGCCTTCATCTTACATTTAATCGTATCATAAGATATGTTTATAGATTAAGAATGAGGGAACACGTCACTCCTTTTGTATTAGATTTTGTTGGTATTTCTTTTGAAAATTTAATAAAATTGAGAATTTTGTTGCTATTTCACAAGGTGATTAAGACGAATTGTCCTAGTTATATTGTTGAGAACTTTAATTTCACAAAATCGAGTAGAAACCCTCAAATAGTTTTTCATCGTATAACTTCATCCATTTATGAAAGATCCTTTAATGTGAGGATAACTAGAAATTGGAATTCGGTTCCTAGATACCTTAAAAATTTCGTTTTTTCAAAGGCTATGTTTAAATGCAAATTAGTGCAATATTTCGGTATGTAACACCCTCTCTAATTTATGATAACTCTAATTTTATCTTTTCTTAATTGCTACATTATGGACCTTAAATTTTAAATTTTATTTTATATTTTAGTTATTATTTTAGTTTAGGCATTTTATATAGATATATTTTTTTTTTTTATATAGTAAATTGTTTTTTTAGTAGTATACGAACCATATTTGGCCCAGAGGGCTTGGTTCTTGAATATTTGAATAAATAAAATAAATAATATATAACTACAGTATCACTTGTAATGAAAACTTTTATTAAAAACAAGATTTTTTAACATATATTTATGTTCTTTACTTTCAGGGCACCTGTTTAGTAGCTGAACTTTTACATCCACCAGCTGGCTCAATTGTCTTAGATATGTGTGCTGCTCCTGGTATGAAAACTATACATACCTGTAATGTTATGCAAAATCAGGGTACGATTTATGCGATTGAACAGAATACTGAACGTTATCGAACACTTTGTAATATGACTAGATCAGCCGGTTGTCAGATAGTTCATCCAATAAACACCGATTCTTTAACCTTAAATGCTGAGCAATGTCCGGGTGTAGAATATATACTTGTCGATCCCTCTTGTTCCGGTTCTGGCATGCAAAATCGTCTATCATTAAGACCTGAGGAAAAGGATCCAGAGCGTCTACAAAAACTGGGCGGTTTACAAATAAAAATGCTATGTCATGCTATGTCCGCCTTTCCAGATGTTAAACGTATCGCTTATTCTACTTGTTCGTTGTATGAAGAAGAAAATGAACAAACTGTACGTAAATGTTTAATGTTAAATCCTAATTTTAAATTGTTGAGCGGTAAAAAAGCTTTGCGTAATAAATGGCGTAATGTTGGTAGTTCGGAATATAAGAAAATTGGTAAAAATTGTTTGTATTCCTTGCCGGAAGATGATCTGGCAGATGGTTTCTTTCTTGCTATATTTGAAAAATGTAATAGCAATGATTGTGATGAGTAATAAGTTGCTGAATGACTCATAATAAATTTTTTATATTCTTTAAGTTTTTTTTTATTAATATTTTGGTTCTTTTCCTTTTGATATTGTCAGTTAAGTTTATATATGTAAAATATTATAATAACTCTTTGAATTTTTATATAGAAATAAGCACACCGCGCACATATTAATACACAAAAAACAACATTATGGTTATTTTAGAAACGTTTTCGGTGTTGTTAAATTCGCTCTTGACCAACGACCGTCACAGTCAGTGACAATGGACAATTTAGATTTTTTTTATTTCAATAAGTTTATAACCGAGCCCGTGGAGGTAATATATGGTTAAAAAAAAGACTACTAAATACATTTATACAAAAATGTATAACAAGTATATATGAATGTATAAAAACTATATATGAATATATTAAGATATTTGTTTTTTATTAAATAAAGAAACTTTTAGTTTTACTATTCAACAAAAGAACGTAGTTTTTATACCCTTCACCACAGGTGGAAGGGTATATATAAGTTTGTCATTCCGTTTGTAATTTCTACAATATTGATCTTAGACCCTATAAAGTATATATATTCTGGGTCCTTATGAAGAGCGAAGTTGATTTAACGATGTCCGTCTGTGTGTTGAAATGGGTTTTCCGAAGAATGCCCAAAAAATAAATTTTTTTAAAGTACCTATATTCCCGAGTCCAAGTTTAATCTCCAAACTAAATGGTTAATTTCCTCTTAAAGGCGTCCGTATATAAATCTGTCCATTCCATATATGTCCATATATAAACTTCAGTTTTTTCCCAACCAGTGAAGGGTATATAAGATTCGGCATAGCCGAATTTAGCCGCTCTTACTTGTTTTTTTAATATTTCCATTACGGAAAAAATCGAAAAAAATCATTTTCAGAAAATTTCTAAAAATCCTTTTAAGAAATACCTTAAGATACTAAATGACTCAAAACTCCAAATAAAATTATGTTATAAAAAATTACACCAACCCAAAGTAATGGGTGGTCATTACCCTCTCGCTTACAAATAGCCAAAAAATAATGAGTGACCATTACTTGTTCGACATTGTGAACAAATGTAATTAAACGAATAAATAGGCTGGTAAGTAGTTGCTGGAATCCGGCAAAGTTCAACTTCTGGTTGCATCCATGAGAAAATCCATTATATTCTAAATGTGTTGAAAATAAAAAAAAGCCTGTGTCTTTAAATTTTACAATTCATTTAGCCCATAAAATCGTGAATTAATATTTAATTAACATTTTTGTGTGGCAGCATGTCCTTTTTTTTGGAAATCGTTTTTGCTTAGCTTTGTTGTACTAATTTGAAAAATATAAAGCTTGATAGCCATATCTTTGTTGTGGAACCAAGGGGTTTACCGCGTAACTCAATTCGTAAATTTTGCACTTTTTGTAAAAAGTAAATGGTTAGCATAAATTTTAATTTTTTAACTTTTTTTATACAGGGTGATTCAGTCACGACACGTTGAGCTTCACCAGCGCATTCCTTGGCTCATTTCATGAAAATATGTCCACTACTACCATCCCCGAAAATTCAAGTGTGCGAAATGGCAGCGGTTTGACAATTTTCGGATTGGTGGTCGGAGGATAGTAGGGTAAAATTGCTAACTTCTGAACCAGAGGTAAAATTCGGCGTTTCGTGACTAAATCACCCTGTATATAGTGCGCAAGAGAATGCATTGATTTGTTTTTTCCAAGGGTAATAATATTCTTAACAAAACATGGGGATCAGACTTCATATTTTTGAGAGTGAAAGCTGTAAAAATTAATTTGAAAAAAATTTAAAGAGTGCCATGTTTTTTCACTTAAGTCTGTTTTTAATTCATGCACATTATCAGTTGAGTAACAATAAATTTCAATTTCCTAAATTTAAGACAAGCATACAACACTTAATTTATTTTATTCAAATATTCAAGAACAAAGCCCTCTGGGCCACATATGGCTTGTATACTACTAAAAAACAATTTATTATAAAAAAATATATCTATATAAAATGCCTAAAACTAAAATAATAACTAGAATAAAATTTAAGGTCCATAATGTAGCAATTAAGGAAAGATAAAATTACAGTTATCATAAATTAGAGAGGGTGTAACATACCGAAATACTGCACTAATTTGCATTTTAACGTAGTCTTTGAAAAAACTAAATTTTTAAGGTATCTAGGTAGCGTATTCCAATTTCTAGTTATCCTCACATTAAAAGATCTTTCATAAATGGATGAAGTTATACGATGAAAAACTATTTGAGGGTTTCTACTCGATCTTTTGAAATTAAAGTTCTCAACAATATAACTAGGACGATTCGTTTTAATCACCTTGTGAAACAGCAACAAAATCCTCAATTTTATTAAATTTTTAAAAGAAATACCAACAAAATCTAATAAAAAAGGAGTGACGTGTTCCCTTATTCTTAATCTATAAACATTTCTTATGATACGATTAAATGTACGATGTAGGCATCTAAGTAAAACACTATTAGTACCCGTGACCACCTCTAAGGCGTATAATAATTGTGACATAAGAAGACCACTAGCAACACGTTTCCTAACATGTAGAGGCAAACATAAATCTAGAGACCATAATCGCCTTAAGGTAGCATTCACACGAGCACACACGTAATCATTGTGCTTTGAAAAACGTAATGATCATACACAAAAACACCCAAACACTTTATTTCAGTGACGAAATTTATCTTAACACCTCCTAATTATACATTCAAATTACTGGAGTCAAAACCAAAACACATTGCCTTTGTTTTGCCAGGATAATTTTCCAACTCATTCGTATCCATCCACTGTGCGATCCTTATTGGCTTTATGTTACGAAACTGAATAAATAAATAAATCCTATTAAGGTGAAACTCTATGTTCGCTTCCAAAGTATCAAAAAATTGCCTTTCCCCAGAAAATAAAATCTGTACATCATCCGCATATATAAATGTTTCAAAAAGAGTTATCAATTACATTAAAAAAATCATTTTAATACATTATAAATAAAATGGGATCAATTACAGAACCCTGTGGAACACCACTGGTAACGTCCAATAAACTAGAGTTCCTGTCTCCTACAGAAACGAATTGTGACCTTTTAGCAAGATATGAACATATAAGTTAACATGCAGATTTAGAAAAATTAAAAAAATTACATAATTAAGTTATCAGCCTTGAATGTAAAACTTTATCAAAGGCCTTTGATAAATCCAAGGAAAGCAATACACTACATTTTTTCTCATTAAGCTTACGTCTTATTGAATCAGTTAACCCAAGAAGAAGAGTTGTAGTACTATACTTCCGTCTAAAATCAGATTGGTTAGGATGAAGCAATCTGTAAGCATTAATATAACACATTATCTGATCCTTTATAATATGCTTAACAACTTTCGAAAGAACGGGTATCACAGAAATTGGACGAACATTTTGTAAAAGATTTGAATTCCCATCCTTCTAAATCGACACAACACGTGATATCTTGCAATCACCAGGAAATTTGGAAGTCATAAAAATTGTATTTACAATATGAGTAAAAGTATAAATTAGTATAAATTGTCCTTTGTTTATATCAAATTTGTTTAGATTTACTAGATCTCATAGTCTAATTGCACCTTTCAATACTCCTTGGGTAAGTCGGTCTTTTCATAGGCGTGTGGTTTTATTATTTAATGCGCTGCCAGCATCTTTAAGGCAATTCAATTATAGCGTTCATGTTTATAAAAGAAAACTTTTAAATAACTTTCATTAATTACAACAATTTTCTTTTCTTTTTGATAATTTTTTATTACTACATTATTCTTTTTTTCTCGTTTCAATTTGGGATAGCAAAATGTTATATACTTTATTTATACGGTATCAAATAAATAGTTATCATGGTTTTAATTTATAAATTTTAAGGTAACCTTAAGTGAGTGGAATATTGTAATTTATTAATTGGCCTCTAGGCTTTGAAATTACAAAATGTTGAATAAAAAAAAAAAAAAACAAAAAAAAAGTAGCACAAATATAAGGATAAATAATCCTTAAAAAATTTCGGTGGTATACAATCATAACCAGCAGCATTCGAGTGTATCCTAGTAAGCGCGCAATATACATCATCCGCTATAACAGGTTGAAACTGAAATGAATCTTCCAAGGGAAAAATTAGCTCAACAAAAAAAGATGTGGATGGTTCACATGATTGATTAGAAATAAAAAAAAAATATTAACAATGTTAGGGTCAACATCCCCAACTTTATCGCCCGAACCAATACTACCACACGATTTGCTATATAATAACTTTTTACTAAAAATCAGTACAAAATAGTAAAGTGGTATTGAAAACTGTTTACAAATTTTTCTACTAACTTTTTTTTCTGAGTGTAAAAAAATTCTTAATTTTTCTGTCTTCTCTTGCAGTAGTAGTACGGTTACCACTATTAACAATGTGACAAATTGTTGATTTTGGAACAGAATGTTTTATGGAAATTTCTTTTTGAGAAAGTCCATTTTTAAAGTCATTTAAAACTTTGACCTTGAAATCAGAATTGTATTTGTTTCCTGACCTTTTTCCCAAAAGTAATTCTTACGATATTAATGCTTCCAATATATCATTATAACTCTTATAGCAAAATCATTGATGAGTTTTTTAATAAAATGCAAATATCTAAATCACGAATTAATAAAAGAAATGCAATTACCGTTATTTCCTAGCATTTATTACTGTTAAAAGTACAGTTAAGAGTGAGAGAAATAAGAATTGCAAATATTTTGAACCGCTGCATTTTGAATACATATTTTAAAATTAATTTTTTGTTGTTTTACTTTCAACGGAATTTGTTTTTTTTTTATATTTTTGACAAAAAACAATGTATGATGACCACTGTTTTGGCCACTACTGTATACTCTCATTGATCTAACAACTTTAAAGCCTTTAAAAAAAATTAAAACTTTTCTTTGAAAAAAGTAGATATCACATATAATTTAATACTGTTAATTAAATTGAAATTCAAATGATTTCAGTTTAATCAATTTATTAAAACTCTAAACAATTTGAATAAACTAAGAAAAATTTGTTATTAAAATTTTGTGTATTTCAAATCGGACTAAATTTTTCCACAATTAAATAAAACCCAATTTGAATTTGAAAGTTCACTAATAAAAAATACATTTATTTTAATATACAACATAATACTTTTTTGAATATATTTTTTGTTTCCATTTGTTATTATAGTGACACACTTCAATATTACATAAATTTATTTATATTATTAATAAGAGTGTTTTTTTATATTTCTTATAAAAAAAATTATATAGTTTGAAAAATGTAAAAAATTTACATTTTTCTTTTGATAAAATATATTAATTATATAAAATAATACTATAGAAAAATTAAAATAACACACATTTATATATTAAAATCGTAATTTCAAGTAAATACAAAAACGAAAAGAACATCATTGAGCTCTCTATTAATTTAAAGACGAAATTCGAAATTTTATAAATTTCGATATTTTCAAAAAATTAAAGATAAAAGATGAATACAAAAGAATTGTGATTTAATTAATGAATTATGATTTAAGTCAATTATTTTTAAATATTTTAAATTTGTATTAAAAGAAGATATTGTTATAAAAAAACTTTGAATTTAATGAAAAAAATATACAAAATGAAAACTTTGTTAAGAGAATAAACATTAATATGTAAAAGATTAAGTGGGAAATTAAACAAAAAAAAATAAATAAAAATCGAAATCCCTTTTGATCCACAAATAGGAAAAAATTAACATCATGAATGAATTTAAATAAAAATTTAAAAATATATTGAGTTTTTTTTGTTACAAAATTCATTATTCGTTTAGTAAAGGACATTAAACATTTTTGATTTTAAAAATTTATGAAATTGATATTTTAGTAAATAACATTTAAAAAATATTTAATTAATACATTTTTATATTAAAACTTATTGACTAATAACGATTACGCCTGCAGCGTTTTATAGATTTTTTTATTATTATTTAAATCTATAATTGTTAATTCAAAATTAATACATATAAATTTGTATAAAAAAGAAATGTTTTGAAAACATTTTTTTAAGTAGACCTTGAATGGATTTTTTTTAATTGAACATTTTTGCACGAAACTATCAATTTTTATTTGATATACACTTTAGCAATATTTAAACGATAAAAGCAATAGGATTTTCTTTGGATTTTAAACTTTCATTTGTTGTTTATAGTAGGTGTTCTTGGTTAAACGGAATGATTCTGCTTTAAGGGCATCTTCCATAGTTATTATGGGTTTTTGTGGGCAATACTTGACAGTATGTGCCATATCACCAGATGCTTTGCAAATAGGGCAGATATAGGTTCTCAATTTAGGACAGAGTACTCTACCAAGAGAATCACGCACTGCATGAGATTTAACAACGGCTTCTGGTTCATTATTGTTTTCACAAAAAACACAATGTTTAGCCGAAGACTGTAAGGAAAATAAAATATAGAAACAATTTACTGATATAGCTTCTAAAATATAAAGAAATTTGTCTATAATTCAAACATACAGTCGAAACCTGATTTAAGGACCTTTTTTGAGACAACGTAAAATGAATTCGTAGGGTTTTTGTTTAATTATATTCTTTGCTCAAAAATTACATAAGATTTAAAAAATGCATTATTTTTCGCCAAAATAATTATTTTCGTTCGAGGTATTTTTTTTTTAATTGGTAGGCTAGTTGGTAGCGTGCTAGCTTATCAGTGCGGGGGTCGTGGGTTCGATTCCCACAAGAGGATCTGGTCTGTTTTCGCTACAACGAGCCGAGCATTCGTTGCTAGTGCTCGGTTAGGGTATTAGGATATAGTTTGTAATTATATGTTTAATAATATAATAACTTTTCTCGTGCATAAAATTCGTTACTGTAAATTGTTTTGCGTCGATTTGGCTTTATTTTAAGGTGCGAAAAAATAAAATTAAAAAGAATTTTAATTGGTTTTTTTTAGCGCGAAATGTGTTTTATATTTCTCTAGAAACAAATTCTTTGCTAGAAAAATCATTTAATAATCTCGTATGCGATGAAAATCCATAGTTTTCGTAATTTCAAACCTAAATAATTCGTATAATTTTTATTAAAAATAGCTAAAGGATATTAAACAAAGCACTATTCATCTGCACAATTTCCTCGCAACTCTATTTTTGAAGTCGGTAGTCCTGATTTCTCAAAACGTTATGAACCAATCTTGTTAAAATTTTGCACACTTCTTCAAAATAACATTATTTATTGCTTGAACGAAGGATTTTTTTATCAGAACTTATTTTATGAGGCAAAACGTGGTGAAAATTTTAATAAAAAACGGAATTTTTTTTTGTTCACAACTCCGCCAAAAATTCTAATTTCAATTTATTTTATTTTCCTTCGTTCAAACACAAGCTTTATACATCTACTAACAGAAAAAAAAAAGTTTTCTAATTTCTGATTCACCAGTCATGAGTTATCCTGACTACATCGAGAGAACATTTTTTTTTCTTACAGGTCAAAGGAAATAAGGTCCCAATGGCTAAATTTACAAAATTTTTAAATAAAAATTTTACAAAGTACTTGTTAAATGTGTATCTTTGATATAAATATTTTAATTTCAAAAAAACGCTGAATTTTTATGATGTTTATTTATCTATTAATGGAATTAATATTGAATTTGTACACCATTTATCTATCTTAGGTGTAGTTATTGACTGCAATTTGACATTTGAATATCATATTAGATATCTTACGTCAAGGGTATTTTTTATTTTGAGGAGATTATATAATACAAATTTTATTATTCCTGTTTATGTCAACGAAAGAATTGTTCACAGTACCTTTTTTTCTATATTGTTTGGAGGTATTTTCTGGTACTTGGGGTTATAACATTAAAAACATTCAGTTGCTATTTAACAGAGTTATAAGATATGTATATTCAGTACGAATTCGTGAACATATTATAGAACATGTTATTCGTTTTCTTGGAACATCGTTTCGTGATTTTATTAAAATACGTCTCCTATTATATTTCTATCGAGTTTTTAGTATAAATTGTCCTTTGTTTATATCAAATTTTTTTAGATTTACTAGATCTACTAGATCTCATAGTCTAATAGCACCTTTCAATACTCCTTGGGTAAGTCGGTCTTTTCATAGGCGTGTGGTTTTATCATTTAGGCAAAAAGCATCTTTAAGGCAATTCAATTATAGCGTTTATGTTTATAAAAGAAAACTTTTAAATAACTTTCAATAATTATAAATAAAATGGGTGGATAACTACAATAATTCTTTTTCTTGTTTCAATTTGGGATAGCAAAATATTATATAATTTATTTATACAGCATCAAATAAATAGTTATCAGGGTTTTAATTTCTAAATTTTAAGGTAACCTTAAGTGAGTGGAATATTGAAATTTATTAATTGGCCTCTATAGGCTTTAAAATTACAAAATGTTGAATAAAAATAAAAAAAAATAATTGTCTCATAGTGATTGTCTCGCTAGCCTTAATCGTAAACTGTAAAATATTATTAACTCAATGTCAATAACATATTATTTTAGAAGAGAATAGTAGTACCTATCAAAGGTAACACCGATTTCTTCTAGAACTCGACTATAAAAAACTACTCCGCTTCAAAATTTTTCACGGAAAAAGACATTGCGTGTACCTCTATAAATTTTTTTATATAAAAGGAACTATATATGATTATTCCTATTGCTAAAATCATCTCTTAATACTTACATATTTTTCATTTTTGGGACCATTATAACGTTTTTTCTTTGGATTACAATTATAATCAATATTAACAACTGCAGCTGCTGTAGCGGCCACAGCAGCAGTGGTGGCGGCTGGTGTAACAGCATTCGAATGTTGTTGCATTTGACTAGGCATCATTTTCCATAAGTTATTATTTATATTTAAATTACTACTTTGTTGCAATTGTTGTTGATTTAAAGATGCAGCTGGATTTGACGAACCACTGTTCATCTGATGTTGGTATTGTGGGTTAGCAACAGCAGCATTCATTAGACTTGCTTTGGCAGCAATCGCTGAATTATTGCATAAGTGCTTACCCATTTGATAGCGATTGAGTTCATCACAAATATAACCATTGCAAGCAAAATCTTGCATAACATCATCAACAGGAGATTGTGGTAATTGTGGAGTCACAGTTGTTGTAGATTCTATAATGTTGAAAGGAATAATGTTCCCAGGTTAAAAAAGAAACTTTTAATTCAGATCCAATTATGTACTGAAACTGTTTCTGTTTAATTGGATAAAATTAAATACATTTATATGAAATTAGATATAAAAATATATACTTCGATTCGACTACATCGGAAGTTTGGTCTCATTTTTGCATATACATAATAATCAAATCTTGTAAAAATTATATTATTAATTATATTAAATTGTATCTGTCGATATACATTTAGTTTATAAAATAATTTTTAATCTGGTTGTTTCTCAAAAACTTTTAAAATGAAGCTTTTTTATGAGCAGTTTGAAATCAGCTGTTTTAAGAGCGTGCAGAAAGTTTGCAGATTTAATTATTATAAAAGATTTTCGCATACTTTTTCTTAAAGCCCATTTTACTCTATAATCAAAAACTAGTAGTTACTGAAAACTTCTTGTATTGTCAAATTTTATTTTAAATTTGAACAATTCTAGATTTTGTATAAAACTAGTTAAGTTTTTTTTTTAATGCGATTTGACAAGTAAATATACGACGGTAGTTTTTCCTGAGTCGAAATATAGTATAAGAGTTAGTTTTTTCAGTTTAAATATAGTATAAAAATACTAATTTTTGTATGTAAAATGTGGTTAACAAGAAATATTGTGTGCTAGAGAATTTTAAAAACTTTCTAAAATCTAAGATATTTTCTGTAAAAAAAATTATAAAACTGTTTAGCGTCTAATTTTGTTAATTAAGCTAATTCTCCCAAGACAAAATTTCGATTAAGCAGAAATTTGTATATGTAAGAGGTAGGGTAAAAAATAATATATTAGAATATGAATATATCTGAAATATGAGAAATTAAATTTTTTTGAACGTGTGAATTTAACATCAAATGCAAAAAGATTTTATAACTGGTCGATATGGAAAGAAACAGTGTTTTTGATGTTAAATTACCATTTTTGCTTGCTGGAAGTACCATTTTTAAAAAACAAAATTTCCATCCCTGACAAGTTGATTAAAAAAATCAACATAACCATTAAATATAGTAAAAATCTGCAATTTGCAGATTTCTTAGAAAAAGGAAGTACATTAAATTATGTAAATAAATATTAATCATCACTAGAGAGCGTTAGTTAAAAATGGCACCTAAATTCCAAGAAAAGCTAAAATTTATAATTTTCCTGGAATTCGTTAAAAACACAAAATATGAATTTAAGAGAAAAATTTAAAACTGCATACGATTTTCGATAGGAATTAATTTTTTCAAACTTACCATTACCGTTTGAGTAGGATGTTAAAAAAGCAAACATTTTTAGTGACTTGGAAATTTCATCCTGTTGTTTTGTTGTTGTTGTAGTAGCACCTTGAGTACCATTATTTATTGCTGTTGTAGAGGATGAATGATTTCGAATATTTGGTTGATAGTTGTATGCAGTAGCTGCCAATTGATTTTGAGCAGTAGTTGCATACTGTTGCTGCTGTTGTTGTTGATGAGCTGCTAGTAATTGTTGTTGTTGTAGGGGTGTTAAACCACCAAATCCAAATTCACCCACTCCTCTTGATCTAGATCCTGTAGATGATGATGCTGTTGATGAATTGGAAAGTCTTGATCTAGATGATCGTGATACTGGTGAAGGTATTGAACTATTTTCAAATGAACCTTCACTTGATGACGTGGGAGAAGTGCTAGATGTTGTGGAACATGGAGCTAAAGAATTGCATGTTTCCAAATACATTTCTTGGAAGTAATTCATGTTGAAAGTATTCATCCTAAACAAATTACTTTCACTTTACTAAAAACGAAAAATATGTACAATAATTTAATTTATAACTGTTAAATTTTAAGCCCCTCTTTAAATCTTTTTCTGTTGTTTCTTTCCCCACTTACCTTATTCGTTTCAAGACTGCTTCTGTACAAATGTAATTCTGCGTTTAATTCTTGGAATATGCAAGAAAAGTCCAACAACAAACCTCCGTTAGTTTTTTTTTTTTCTAAGATCCTGTTTTCTTTCTGAACGAAGTAAAATTAAAATAATTTTATTATTGCTTTTAATTGAAATTCTAATAGTTTGCATTAAATACAATTTAAATATATTTTGTAGCGCAATTTTTAAAGATTATTTTATAGTATATTTTGTAGCGCAGTTTTTTTAAATTATTTTATATTAATATATTTTTCACCGTGCGATGTGTCGTCTTTGCAAATTAAAATACCAATTGGTTCGCAGTCTATTTAATTCCGTTTAAAAAATTATAACTGCATTTATTTTTAATTAGTGTTGGTAAACGCTTATTAGTTTTGATACTTTAACGATAACTAATCGATATTAATAGAAATTAAATTTACAGGGAGAATTTAAAGATACTATTTTATTATTCATTATTATGTCTTGTTTACATCTGCATTCAGTCCCAAGATTTGATATAAAATCGAGATTTCAGTGAAAATCTCGTGTAAAATCTCAAGGTTTCCGATACAAATTAAATCCTGCAAATTCATGAAATTTGTATGAAATTCCGTTTTAAGGAGTCAGCCTGATTGTGTGTGCATACAGAAGCTGTGCTTATGCGGCAAGCTATCAAAATTGTCTTATGTCCTTTCCTTATAAATTTGACATAAGTTAATGTTAACGGTTAATGTTACTTATCTCAAATTTGTATGGGAATGACAGAGACCAATGTTTATAGCTTCCCACATAAACACAGCTGGAAATAGTTTAGCTGCGTAAAAGTAAAAAAACTAAGATTTTTGATCTTGCATTTTTGACCCCACATTTCAAGTTTAAAGTCAAATTTTGAAGAACGTGCTCCCTATTAGAAGTTCAAAGTTCAACATTTGCTTTAATCGAAAGTTGTGATCGGAACATAATACCTGTAATATGTCCCCATCCATTAACCCAGTGTGGGTCAATTTGTATTATAGTATTATTCTTCATTATTTTTTTGTAAAGGCGAAGACTACGCTCTCATTTAAGATACAATATGCCCTCGTCACTCTATTAATACTGTAGTTGAAAGGGGTTGAGTTGGACTTTTTTCATAGCTTAGGGACCAACATGGCCTTTAACCTTCTATATGTTCTGTGCCGTAGTTTTTTTAATACAACTCTGGATTTGTTTTAAGAAAATGCTTATAAGCAAATGCTCGTTATTATGTAAACTTTGTAGCTGTCATCTTTTCCAAACAGATGATAACAACACTGACATTTAAACGGCATGATTTTTTTGTAGAAAACATTTCTCCCCTTTACGAACCGAAAAAATTATATAAATACAAATTCATTACGAACTGTTTGTAAAGAAAACATTAAATATAAATTAAAATTGATTGTACTATAAATATTTAGCATAATGGTAAGCTGAGTGATGAAATTTCTTTCAATTGTTATGTGAGAAAAAAAATGGCAAAAATATCAAATTATAAGTACTGTGGGCCAAAATTAATAAAAACATGTTTTTTTTCTCATTAACTTGCAGTACAAATTGTTGGCTTTAACTGGAGGCAACCAAAGATGGTTCGTAGGCAAACGATGTCTGCAAGTGGTGCAAAATCAGGTAAGTTTTTTGAGCCAAAACTGCACTTTATCGGACATATTTAAAAAAACCCCCAAATACACAAAATTATAGTCTTGTGCATTAATTTAACGTGAAAAATGATTTTTTTTAATATGGAGTATAACAGTTTTTTTTACGTGAAATCAAAAGAACTTACAATGCTTATAAATAAATTAAAATACCAGTATTATATTCAGCACTTAAGAATAGTGAATGGTTTTTCCCATGGAAAAATTTCATTCGATCATTAATCACCTCCAATATATAATTTAAATTGTAAAATTGAATAATATTTTTAATTAATAATCAATTCAAAAGAAAATTAATATTATATTAAATTGGCGTGAAAACAATATGGAGTGTAACAGTTTTTTCAAGTGCAAACTATGCAGTATAACAGTTTTTTCATGTGAAAACTATATGCAGTAAAACAATGTTTCATAAGAAAATCTAACTAAAACTACTGGTGATTTATTGGGTTTCTTATTTGCAAGTTTTTTCTGATTTCATCTACTATTATTTCCCTATCTAATTCATCAGGGCGACACTTTGGAGCATAGTGAATTTCATTTGACACCTGCGGAGGATTTAGTTTGTTTTGAAAATATTGTTTAAAATCATTGGCTGGATGCTCCATTTTTGAATGAGAAAAATTACTTATGGGTTATTGAACCAAGCCCCCTTTATACATATTCAGTTATAAAACTACTCATCTGCCTTGAAGTTTAATAATTAGAAAAATATGAGTTTTTGTTAATTTTCTCAAAAAATTTGATATTTTAAATCGAACTTGAATTAAAAGAATCTACTACAAAACTAGTTTTGTATTTTCTGAGTTACAGAATACTCAAGAAGTATTTTTTTAGCTTGTGATTTGTTAATCGCTTTTGAATTAAAGCTAAATAGGTCAGAATTTTTAACGAAATTTCATATTGGAAATTCAAAATTCAAAAATTGTAGGATTTCCTTTCTTTTTTTTCGCTAGTGCAGCCATTTTATTTCAGCAGATTTCGAGAAGACAGTGATTTTTGTCACTTAGCTTTTAAGCAAATTTTTCTTTTTAAAGTTCCATATGTTTTAAGCGGGAATATTACAATACATAATCAAAATAATTCAATCCATTTTAATAGAGAAATGCATTAATTTGTAGCTGTTAGCAGATATTTCTGAGCGAATATTGATGAAAATCTTTATATTACATTTCTGATCTAAAAATAATATTCGTTATTTAATTTCAGAATGTTAAAGGTCCAACTACAGTTGTTTTAAGTATGAAACGAAAATTCAAAATTGTTTAAAATTAAAAATTTCGTTTTATACCAAAACAAAGCTTAAGTCACTTATCTTAAACTGCTATTAGAATCTATATGAT
Source organism: Eustalomyia histrio (assembly GCA_949748255.1). NCBI lineage: Eukaryota > Metazoa > Arthropoda > Insecta > Diptera > Anthomyiidae > Eustalomyia > Eustalomyia histrio. Next base: position 46,052,757 of record OX456523.1, on the reverse strand, counting down.
CCTTTAATGAAAAAAGTTTAAAATGCATCTTTTATTTCATCATAGGGTCATATAGATCCCAGCAGCACTTAGGGGTTAATGTTAAGGAATTAAATTAAACATATTTATTAATCTACACTGAAATGATTATAAAACAAAATTAATTTTTGAATTCTTGAGTACCCAAAATTATATGTATGTAGGCGTACCGGTTTTAGGGCCGCGGCCCCTTAATTCCAAATAAAAAAAAAAGATTTTAGGTGTGCCCGATAAAATGCAGTTAAGGTTTTTTCGGAAAATTATTGTTTTAAAACTTTATTCATTTTTAATTTAATGATCTCACATTACTTATGCAAATACATATTTTGTTTTTAGCGATGGTACTCTCAACCTGGCAGACGTCCTGGCTTTTTCTCGCAATTCATTAACAATTTCAAAAATGAAATGGACAAAAATAAAGAAATGAAAGAAAGCATCAAAAAATTCCGCGAACAAGCCCAAAAACTCGAACAATCCGATGCTTTACAATCAGCAAGACAAAAATTCAATGTCGTCGAATCTGAGGCACAAAAATCCTCCTCAATTTTAAAAGAACAATTGGGTTCGATCAAAGAAAAAGTTAGCGATGTTTTGGAGGAAGCCGGAAAAACTGATATAGCACAAAAGGCCTCAAAGTTCACTGAGGAAATATCGAAACAAGCTAAGACAGCCAAAGATACCATATCGGAAAAGGGTGAACAATTAGGACAAACTTCAGCTTTTCAAGCGATATCTGATACGACAAAAATGATCAAGCAAGAAATGGACCAAACAAGTATAAATTCTAGAGTTTACAGATCACCCGCACGACTGCGCAAACGTAAAGAAGTTGAACATGCCGAAGATGAACGTGTGGTAGAACCAAATATGGAAGCTATGGGTGTAGAATTACATAAAGATTCAAAGTTTTATCAATCTTGGGAAGATTTTAAAAACAACAATGCCTACGTTAACAAGGTACTCGATTGGAAAATGAAATATGAAGAGTCCGAAAATCCTGTTATCAGAGCATCTCGCCTATTAACCGATAAAGTATCCGACGTTATGGGAGGTTTATTTTCCAAAACCGAACTTTCAGAAACTTTAACTGAATTGTGTAAAATAGATCCTGGCTTTGATCAAAAACAATTTCTCAAAGATTGTGAAACCGATATTATTCCCAACATATTGGAAGCAATGGTTAAAGGAGATCTGAATATTCTGAAAGATTGGTGTTTTGAAAGTACTTATAGTATCATATCCACCCCAATTAGTCAGGCAATAAAGGCTGGTTTGTATTTAGATTCCAAAATTCTTGATATTGAAAACATCGATTTAGCCATGGGTAAAGTAATGGAACAGGGACCTGTACTGATAGTAACCTTCCAAGCACAACAGATTATGTGTGTACGAGAAAGATCTTCAAATAAAATAGTTGAAGGTGATCCGGAAAAAGTTATGCGTGTTAATTATGTTTGGGTATTATGTCGAGATCCTAATGAATTAAATCCCAAAGCTGCTTGGAGATTAATGGAATTATCAGCTAATAGTCAGGAACAATTTGTCTAATAGAAAGTAATTTTAACACATAAACAATTCTAATAGTTTATGTTTAAAACATTAATACACACCTACACACACACACACACACACACACACACACACACACACACACACCCAACCTAAACTGTGTTAACATTACGCTCGTGTAATGGTAGTATTGTATATCAAATCAATCGAAATCTGAATACTGTTACTATTTTTTATTCGGCATGTTTTTGCTATTCTGCCGAATATCGAATACACAATAGCACAATTCGGCCGAATTATTTGGTTAAAGAAACAAAAAATATATTTTTCTTTAAGACGTCAAACACTACAAATTCAGTTCTTACAATATCTAAATGAGAAAAATCTATATAAATCCTTTACTTAATAATTAATTAAAAGTTCACATTTTTCTTACCTTACCAGCTTTTTTAATATATTGTATATGTAAGGCTTTATATATAATTTTTCTCTAAAAAAAACTACAAATTATTTTAGAATTTATTTCATTTATTTTTTATCTTTTTTTTTCTACTTTTTTGTTTGTTATGACCTATAATTAAAATAAAATCTTTTTAATTTGTTAACAAATTATGTTATTTTATATTTTTTATATATAAATTCTTCATTTCCAACTTTTGTAAATAAGAAATTTCAACATAAATTTTAATTAACGCAACATATATATGTATACATATATTTTAATTTTAAAGCAATTTTCCACTATGTGGCTTAATGAAATTATGAACGATATAAATGTGTTGAAAAAAATATGTTGATCTATTTTTAAATAAAATTTAAAAACAATAAAAAAAAAACATCTAAATATATATTATATATTTAATTAATTCTTGTTTAAAACTTTTTTTGGCTGATTTTTGAATTTTTATTTAAAAATTAGGAACTAGTGGGAACAAGTTTTGTTATTTATATTTCTTGCATTGTGTATTATAAAAGGAGCACTAAGTTTTATATAGGTATTTGACTTAATTTTAGGTAGATTTTATATTCTCAAGCTTTATAATTCTCTCTTATAGATTTAGATCCAGCACTAAGTACAAATTTTTACTTAAACTTTAATTAAGAAACTTTTAAACAAAATTTCGCTTTTAGGGCCGTACTTTTAGGTCAGTATTATATTTCTTAAGGTTTTTTTGTTTTTAAATATTAATTTACTAAATTAGACCACTTAAGTCAACTTTTTAAAACAATTTTCAAGATGGATAGTCTTTGGATGGGTATCTCAATCGTAAGAAATGCTTAAAGGACTAAGATTTTTAGTTAAAGGGCCATTTTTATAGTGAACACTTAGTGCTGTAAAATCTAACACTTATTTGAACTTTTTTCCGAGGTTTTAAGATTACAGTACTAACTTTAGAGATACTCCAGCTAAAAAATAGTACACTTAAGTTGTACAAATAGTGCACTTAAGTGTTTACTATAAAACCGGTCATTGTTTATAGTCAACACTTAGTTGTACTTTCTAATAATATTTTACTTAAGTTGGAAATTTTCTTTAAATTTTTTTACTTAAGTCAAAAATCCTGCTAAGTTTTGACTGTAATACTGTAATAATAGTTGAATTATAAATAAATAAATAAATCTGTGAAGAAAGTTTACCTAAGTGTTAGATTTAACTTAAGAATTCACAGTACAAAAATTACAGTTTAATTTTAGCCTTAAAACTAAAGATTATTTTTCAAAACTAAGAGAAATTAATTCGTTTTTAAATGAACTCAATAATAATCAAATTTGTTTTGAATTAATTCATTTTTTATGCAATTCACCTAAAACAAAATTCAAAGCAATAATTCAATTGTTATAGTTCCTTATTACTAACTCAAATAAATAAATTCACTTATCAATGCGTTCAATTTTATAAATCTAAAGATTAAAAATCGAATTGTTTACCTACTGAATTAATTCATCACTGAATTTTATTTTCGTTCAGTGAACTAAAAAAAATTTGTTAAGCTATTTTCTACCGTTTAGCAAATGAAAACATTTAAGAGTATTCTTTAGTTAAACGAAAGAAATTTCGTATTAATTTAAAATTATAGAGTACTTTACTCTGCAGCGTGGATTTTAGTTCTTTCTTCTTCGCACTTACACTTTAGTAGACTCCAACTCTGTAGAGCGCAGTAGTCTGTCACTGTGAATCTAGATTTATATACACGTTTCGAAAATTAAATCGATTATGAACAAAATCTCGATTATAAACAAAATTTGGAGTACTCCACTCTGCAGAGTGGATTTTGTTCCTTTCTCATTTGCACATTTTTGTGTCATGCAATCTCTATTTTAGCGTGGGTTACCCTAGAATTTTTGATGAATCTTAATTTTTTTAAATGAAATTGAAAACTACAATATAATAAGAATAATTTTCACCCATAATTTAATCTACTAAAAAATATAAATTATTTTTAAAGAATCAAATAGCGATCAGTGTCCTGATACTGAATGGCATTATCACTGTGAAGTGATAAAAACTAACATTTTTTTCATTGTGTTAAAAAGAATGAAGGGATTGAAAATTATGAATCAGTACCCAGTTGATGAATAAATGGATTTTTTTTAAATAAACTATTTTGTCAAGTCTACAAATATTATAATTTAGAATTGAAATTTCATTTTATTGAAATTATATGAACCAATTTTAATAACACAGGCATAAAAATCTCATAAAAAAAATCGCTGGATTGGCGGGAAAAGGGCCAAGTTGACAACAGTGCGAACGAACGAACTAAACCAAACCCAACAACAAACAACAAAGAAAAATCCCAATTTTCCCACGCTCATGGGAAATTTCTCACGAGTTGTTGTTGTAACCGCGTGAGAAAATTCCCTTGGCAGCACGCCGAATGCAGCGCAGTCTTCAATTAGCAGTATCTGGCAACATTAATGTGAGATTTTTTCGTACGTAGTCGTGTTCGTGTCTGTTAAAGACTTTTTACGCTGCGCTCTGCATTTTTTAGTTTTTATTATAATTTTTCCATAATTTAATTAAGATTTTAATAAAATATTTTATCAAAAACATAAAATATAAATAGTGTAAATATTGAATACAAAGAAATATTTAAGAAAAGTGAAAATTTATACTACAAAAATGGAAAAAACATGATTGGATAATTGGTGATTAGAAATTTTTTCTTCAATATAATTTGTGCTCTGCTGCTTCTTCTATGTTAAAACTTGTACGCGACTTTATAATTTTTTTGTGTTGGTGTTTGAAATGTGTGTGTGTGTGTAAATGAATTGGAAAGAAATATATAAAAAAGAATTTAATTTTTTTTGAAACAAAAAATTACAAAAAAAATCATTTGAATGAAAAAATATAATACAAAATATGTACTGGAAAAAAGTGCAAGGTGTTAAATTCATTGAAAAATAGATGAATAATGCAATAAATTTTATGTAGAAAGAAAAAAGCGTTGACGTTTGCTTTTCCTGTGTGGTTTGTTCAAGAAAACTGAAGCAGAGGTCTAATTTGAGCGGTTTGAAAACGACTCTAAGCCGCCGCGAATATTAACGGCTAGATTATGTGTTTTGACAAGTAAAAACTAGCAAGAATCAAATATTAGTTTTTGTTCGATCTAAATATGGTATGAGGTGAAAATGAATTTCTCAATTTCTTAAGGATTTATTAAAAAATTAAATCGATTCAAATAAAACTTCAGATTATAGTGTAAAAGTGACAAAAATTTAAATTTTACGGGGATTTGAATTAACACTAATCCCGAAACATGCTCGATAATTTTGGATATAAAAAATGTATAATAGTTGAAAGCAAAAAATTTTACAACAGAAAATTACCAAAAATTATTATTATTTTTTAAGATATTAAGGGACTTTTATATTGTAGGCATAACGCTATAAAGAGAATATTTGAACGGTACTTGACCAAATAATATGAAACTACTAGCAGCAAAACCTGTTTTTCCCATATATTTTTACATGGCTAGAAAACCCCGAAAAGCAATATTCTATTCATTAGCAGTAACACATTTGGTTGTCTTTTAAACTGAATTTACATTACGCTTAAAATCCAGTTTAAACTGGATTTTCATCATATGGTACTGTATATACGAACTAGAATTAGAAATTAATTAACATTAGGCTGCAATCTTATGTCTGTTTTATTCCTATAAATGCTAAGCAGACCTTTAAAAATTGATTTAAAAGTAATCATTTTCAAAGAAGATGCAAAAAAGGTGATAAGATAATTTCCACGAATTATTTTTTTTTTCGATTTGAGAATTAAAATTTTTTGTTTTGATTCAAGAATTATTGTGAATATTTTAATTTGTTGAAACGTTTTGATAAAATATAAATAAATAAATAATTGAAGTTTTATTAATTTAATTATTTCAATGAAAGTTTATTTCTTACCATTGTATTGAAGGCAGAAGTGAATATGCAATTTTTTTAATTCGTTTTTAGAAATTACATTATTTCTCATAATTGAATTCATTTTTTAAAATTTTGACATTGTGCATGTTAAATGATAAGTATTATCATAGCAGTTTTTAAAAAAAAAATTTTACTTTCCCTGTGGATTTAAAATTTGTGTCAATAAATAAGTTGAAATTAATTGTAGCCAACTAAACCTCTATTTAGCTGCATAATAAAAAACACATCGAAATCGTTAACACATCTGGGCTGTTTAGAAGCAGCCGATTTTGAACTACATATGTATAATTTTTTCCAAATTTTCAAAAATTAAACTGTAAAGGGGGCTTTCAGAATATTAAACTGTTTTGCAGGTTTGTACATATATAGAAGGCAGACAAGATTCATAGATGAAGTTTTAAAATATTTTTATAAATACAAAAATTTAAAAACAAAACTCAACTTTGGTTCGCCGCCGTTAATTGTTTGATCAGCTTCCACCGCCAATAATTTAATGACGAATTGGATCTCTGCTGTCAAGAGTGTGGAATATCTAAAATCATCAAAATTAAACTCTTTCTTTTTTTCTTTAACCCCTGGCATGATTTATTTGGTGTAAATAGAATAAATACTAAATATTAAATTAATTATAATAAAAAATTTCTTAAATGAATAAAACCGTTACAATTTTTCCTATTCGCTATAGTTTAACACAAATTTTCCCTTGAAGTAATTAGACAGGAAATCCATAACAACAACAGCAAAATATACTTAAATTGTACACCAACAACTTTTTCAATTTTCTAATAGGCGGAAGGAAGAAGGGGTGCTTATGCATTCGTTGTGTGTTTTTTTATCCCATTGTATTTTTCCTTTCTACACTATACCGATTGATAGTTATAACATTCAATATTTTATTGTTTAGTGCATCTCTTTCTCGCTCATAGTGTCTTATGTTGTTGTTGTTTTCACATATTTTTATATGTGTAAGTTTTTAATTCACTACACTACTAAATTTTTTTATTCATTTTGCCACACGGCGGCTGCATTTTAGATCGTTCATATAAAATTAACGAAGAAATACAGTAGAAAAATTGTAGTAGGGCTGCCAGACTTAATTATTGGTGTGTACCCACTCTTAAAAATTTTAATCCCAAAAATATTTTAAAGTTGAAGGGCTCCTTTAACTTCTTAAATACATAATACGTAGACAAAGTTGCATTTGCCTTTTATAAATTTGTGTGTGGCCTTTTTAATTAAAAATAGGATCTTTATAAAAATTACACCTTTTTTATGTATGATTTTTCTTTTTTATTTTCCGACAATTATGGGGTTGAATCCTAACGGTTGTGGTCAACAAAATTTAAAACTAATATTCTTGAAAAACACATGTAGGGAAATTCTGAGGCCTATCAATGAAAACGCAGTTTTTTTGGATTTGAAATAATTTTATTCTTCAACGTAATCTTCGTCAAGTGAAATTCACTTCTTCCAACAATCCTCTAACATCTTGATCCCCTTGAAAAAATACGATTTCTCAAACTCTTCAAAATATGCTTCTGTTTCTGATATTACTTCTTTATTTGTGGAAAATCTCTTTCGCTGGGCCATCTTTAAAGATTTATTTTTTCTGAAGCCAAAGCAGATGAATGCGCCGGTGCATTGTCATGATGGTTCAAATTTTTTTCATATTTAAGTGTGGCAGTTTTTTCTTAATTCCTTTATCCAATCTGTTCAATAACTCAAAATAGTAGTTGTCAGTTATTGTTTTTTCTTTCTCCAAGTAACCAAAAAATATACCACGTGCATCCCAAAAACACTGGCTAACCTTTCCAGCCGATTGTTGTGTCTTTGGCCGCTTTGTTTGTAACCACACCGCAGACTGTCTATTGGACTCCGGTGTGTAATAATGAATCCACGTCTCATCCATTGTTATAAATCCAAAACATTCTTGGAATCATGACACATTTCAGGTTCACGTGAACCTGCTTTATGAAATTTCGTGTCATGTGCCTGGTTGGCCTGTTAAACTAAAGTATTAAAAGTGACAATAAAAAATATCTGTAGGACAATAATTTTTTTAAACTGAGAAGAAAATATCAAATGCTATTTTTTGGACAATTGGAATTAAATAATTTCTTCAATAAGGCAATATCACGTAATTTGACATTTCTTAAACTAGAACTGAAAATCAGTTTACTCAGATTAACCTAGTATAATTTTGTTTTGCGGTTAATTATACTCGTCATTACATAAAATTAAACTGGCTTCCCAAAAGCTAGCTCTTTTGAACTCCTTTAATGTCATTATTAAGCCTTTATGACTAGCTTTTTCTTATTTTTTTTAGAATTTTTTAGGGTTTTTATTTTAGTTCTTGTATTTATACAAATTCGCAGTAAGTAACCTTAAGCGTTAACACTAAAAGTTGGCTAATGTCAAATTTATATAGAAATGCCATAAGCGAAATTTGATTTTAGAGAAAATTTAGTGTCATACGGTTTTAAAACATAAATAATAGTGTTGGTGAAATACCAGCTTGGCAGACTTTCGTCGCTGGGGATCGAACCCGCAACGTTCTGTGTAACAGTCCAACGCGCTAACCTTTACACCACAACGCCCTCAATATGCCAATTTTTCGTTAGACTTAGGGACACAAATTTTAAATTAAGGACAGGGGATTCATAAAACATGTTGGGTATATTTAAATTTCAGAAATTTTCATTTATGTTAGTAATTAATCCGTTTAATTTATATTTCTAGAAACTATAAATAGCGTTCTTTGGCAACAATTCTAAAAAATTGTCAAATTTTTAATGGAAAAAATAAGTTAAAATCTTGAAAATTTCAAGGTAAGAAATATTTGGAATTTGATAAGTTTTTTGATCAATATGGGGTTTTCATAAGACGTACGCCGCTAGACGAATGAGTGACTACGTGTATTTTGTTTTTGTATTCCATGTATTTGTATTTTCGTTCGTCTTAAGCAAAACGTCATCTAAAAACACCACCCAAATTTATAACTAATGAGTTTTTTTTTTTGATAAATGAGAACTTAATGCTTTCACTAAAGAAGTGCTGTTTAATAAATCAAATCATATTTTAATTTTGTGTATAATGTTAATTTTACCAACAATAATTCAAGTATTTTTACTTAGCTAATAATGTTTTATTTTTTTGTAAGTGGGGATATTTTTTTGTATTTGTTTGGGGACAACGAAAAAAGTGCCTGGCAAGGCTGACAATACGTTCGTCGTGAGGCTAGTGAGTGACTGCATGAATTTTGTTTATGTATTGCACGTTTTTTGTTATTGTATTTTCGTTCGTTCACAACGTGATCTGGAAACACAACCTTAGATTTTTTCACTCTCTGGCTGAACAAGAAGTTTATATGTGATGTGTTGATTTTTGTTGTTAGTGTGCTTAGAAATTAAGGGTACATTTTAGGGATGATAAATGGGAATATAAAATACAAAAATATTACTTTTTTTGTCCTCAAAAGTACCAAAAATATATATTATTTACATTTTTCAAATTTTTTTCATGTAAACAATTTACCAAATCCTAAAAAATATGTCAAACCAATTTTAGGAGGTACTGCAATAATTCTGATATTGATAATACATTTTCTTTGCTCCATTACTGACATAGTCAACAAGGATGTTTCTATGTTGCAGTATTTTGGCAAAATATAATCCTTTCTCTGCAGAGTGTGAAATCTTCTTTTAAACCCACTTATCCTTAAACATCTGCAGTTATAGGAATTAAAATTATTAAAACAATTTGTATAAAATATTCACTTGTAAATAGAGTATTCAAAAACCGAAAACCGGTCAACCGGTTTCTTTTTTTTTTAACCGATCGGTTTCGAATATTTAGTAAATTCGAAGAAAACCGAAAACCGGTCTTTTTTGTTCGGTTAACCAGGTTTTTAAATTACATCACCAACTGGGTTACTTGGTCTCTTTAATTTTTCCGAACACCTTTATAATCGTTTGTTTGGAAGATTTAGATGTAAGTCTGATAGTTTTCGATGAAGACTTAACTTTGTATATTCCAAATGCAAATAGTTTAATTTCTGATCTAAATAACACAATAAACAGTATTTAAGATCTCAAAAAAGAGACTTTACAAAATAATTCATCATTATATGATGATTTCATATATCTTGATAAATGCGGCAAAAAAACTGAAAAGTTGGAAAATTTATATAATTGTCTTTTGACTATTTGTCCAACATCTACTATTAGTGAAAGAGTATTTTCCACTTCTAGCTTTATCAAAAGCAAACAAAAAAATCGTCTTATTATTATATTATTTCTAAAATATTATTTTAGAACTGAAAAATAGATTTTCTTTTTACATATTAAAAATGTAATATTAAAAAAAACTTAATTATGCCAAACGTTCAAATTACTAACGTACCTAATTTTACGAATTTACAAACTTAATCTCAATTAATTTGACATGAATATAGTTTTATATTAATAATTTTTAAGATATCATATTAAAAAATATTGGTTTTAAGTTAATTTTTTATTAAAATGAAATATATATATATATATATATATATATATATATATATATATATTATTTTCAAAGGATGTATTATTTTTATTACTTTATATATTAAATTTCTGTTTTTTTTTTTTTGTAATAACAACAAAATTTATAAGATTTTTATTCAAATTAAAATAACAAAAAAAAAAAAACGTTTGACCGGTTTTTTCTGCAAAAACCGAAACCCGTTTTTTTTAAAATTCGATTTTTCGAAGAAAACCGAAACCGGTTTTTTCAAAAGACCGGTTGTTTGAATACTCTAGTTGTAAACAACCACTTTAATTTATATATTTTTTTATTCTCTTACATATTAGTTTTGATTTTTGTTAAACAAAAAATTATTTATATTTTATCAGGCTCAAGAACATAATTTTTTAATGTTATTAACGAATAGTAAACACTAATTTATTTTATTAAATTAAAAAAAATGAATAAATAAATTAGTGTTTACTATTCGTTAGTAACATTAAAAATTATGATCTTGAGCCTGATAAAATTAGAAATATATAATTAAAATAGATAGATCAAATAATATACAACATTTACAAAAAATTATTTAAATAATTTTTTAATAAAACTATTAATAAAAAACTTTAATATGGTATTACCCCCTCCCAAAATCAATGAAAGTCGTCTACGTACAAAATTGTTTCAAGTTTTTTCCTGTGAAATCTGACATACGGCAGATTACTGCTTTTCTTTATACGCTTAGAAGCGATATACCATTGCATATAGTACCAACTTTATCATTCCAAAAAAGGTACTTTCTATCAAAACAACATTTGTAAGAAATTATAACTGTGGCAAGCTATCAATCTTTGACATAAGCCATTTAACGTTTAGTGTTAACGCTACTACGTGAATTATGTTAAATTTGAACAGCTTATATCAAACAAAAGTAATAAAAAAAACTGCTAAAGAAGTGAATAGTGCCAAATGTGTCAATAGAGTAACATAGTACCTTAAGTGCCACTAAAAGTACAATAATATATACTTTATCATGCCTGTTACACTTTAATCATGAAAACAGCAAGCATAAACTTATGTTTGTATCTCAATTTAGTCATACTATTTGATTCATATGTTGTTATGTGAGTGTTTGTTGTTATTGATCCAGTTTTATGGCATCCCTGTTTATGATGTCACTTGCACAGGATGTTCATTTATTTTTATATTACATATCGTTAAGTAAAATGCAAAACCACGTACTAACATTTATATTTTTTACAAGAGAAATAAAAACAAAATCGGCATACATTTACATTCAAATTCGTTTATAATATTAATAGTTTTGATTATAGAACGATCAAATTTTAAGATTCTTACTGGGCTAGGAAAAAAAAAACAAAAATGAAAAATATTTTATATTCGATTCTGTAAATAAAATTTTTTACCAAAGAAATCCAAAATGTTGCGAACATAGCTTATGTAGAATCATTAGGCCACCGATAAGATGTATAAAATCCATGATAGGGCTTACCAAACACTCAACTAATCTAATCTGCTACTCAAAAATCTGGTAAACGATTTGATTGCAAAAAAAAATGTTTGGCAATATATTGGGTTAATTAGCTTTATCCAAAACGGAAAGGAATCGGTTAACCGAAAACTATTTTCGAGTTTCATGGTTGGATAAAAATTTATTTTAAAACACAAACAATTTTTTCCGAACTTAAAGGCGTTTTTCTCTAACTATAAGGCGTTGGGAAACTAAGCAATTTTTTGTATTTTTAAAGAAAGACATTTATAGCACAAAATGTTATTTTTCACTTGAAAAATAATAGTCTTTTATATCAACTTTTCGTAAAAACAAATTGAAAGCAATTTTCACGAGAAATTCTTTATCGTAAAAAATATTTTTTTTTTTTATATAGAGTAACAGTTTTTTCACGTGAAACCCAAAAAACTTACTGTTCTTAACCCTGATAATAGTAAAATTCTGTCTTATACGTGTGTTTTGTTGTTGTATATTAAAACAATTACGTGTGCAAGACAAATCCTACTGCGTGCCGTCTTTCTGAACCAGGTGGTTACACTACATAAAGCTTAAGGTGCAAAAAATTTAAATTTGAAATTTTTTTTAAACATAACCAAACTTTGATAGCATGCCGCATAGACACAGCAAATACCTTTGATTATGTAGGAAGCTATCGACGTTGGCTTCTGTCATTCTCATTAACGATAAGCGTTAATACTAAAAGTTGGCTTATGTCAAACTTATTTTGGAATGACATAGCCAACTTTGATAGCTTGCCACATAAACACAGCTAATATCGCTAGATATTTTACCTACGCTATCTTAAAAAATCATTATTTAAAATTGCAATCGAGTAAACTGAGATTAGAGAAATAATAGGCGTTTAAACGAATAGTGTATTGTGGATTTTTGAAATTCAATTTTCATTGAATTTCATTCATTAAATTAATGGATTTTTTTATCTGTATTTCGATTACTACGATTCGTTTTAGCTACCTCTTTATTAGTACATTTATACATATATTTTATATTTCTTTTGCTGTTGTATTTATTTTCATTTCTTTCTTGCAAAGCTTCCAATGCAATGCAATTCAATAAGTGTGCAATGCAGTTTCAGTTCATTCACACCCAATGAAAAAATAAAAATGAAAAATACTGACTACTGTTTAAATGTTATTGCTGTTTGCTGCTGTTAATTTTGTTATTATTGTTACTCATTTTCATGCAATATACATAAATCCACACAAACATATCATATGCATATGCTTACAGTATCTATGTGCTGTGTATGTTTAAATGTGTGAACCACAGTGCCTATAGTGCGGTAGCCAGAAGAGTATAAAACTCTCAGATTCTTTAATTATAAAAAATACCATCCACCAGTGTTGCCAACTTGGTGCTTAGTAACTATTTAAGGTTATTTTCAATGGCACAAAACGGTAAGATTTTAATTTTTTCATTAGTGCTTTTTAACTATTTTAACATATAAAACGGAAATTGTGAGACAGCTTGAGTGCATTTAAAAAAGCGAAACAAAAATTTTTTGTCGAATAAGTTTACACGTTATTTGCAACTGCTTGATTTAAAAATTTTTTTAAATTTTCTGCTAAAACTAAAAAAAAATTATCTGGTGCTGTTTTTATTGTGAAAAAGTTGGCATCACGGCGTCCAACATAGTACTAGAACATGATAAAAACTACTCAACTGCCATTTTGTGTTAATGACATAGAGTTTGTATAAAATATAGTACATGAAAAAGAAAAATAACAAAAAAATCTGTAGATGTTTTTTTTTATTATTAAGAAAGTGTATTAAAGTATTTAATTTAAATAACTCTTTACTCTCATGTTATAAGTGTTGCCAGAAACTATTTCTTCTGATATATTTCCCCCACTGTGGGAAAATAGACAAAGTGCAGTATGTTTAAATTATTTTTCATCAATCAAATTATGACAATACTCCTCTAATATATTTTTTTTTCCTCGGAGTTTTGAAGAATTAAGTTTTTATTGAATTCACAAACACTTTAATTATATTTTGAATTGAATAATTAAGTTTTTTTAAGTAATTCACTTAAAAGTAAAAAAATTTTTTTTAATGAAAAATTTTTTCAATTTATTTATTATCGAACCATTCTATAATCGAATTTCAAAAACATTCGTTATTTTAAAGAAGTATGGATAAACTTTGACAAAAGAAAATATTTTTAAGTAAAGCTAAGATTCTACTGCCGCCGAACTTTATACCAAATTAACTTTAGAACTTAACTTTGCCTTTATCCTTGAATTTGACAATCAAAATCGCAATCAGTTTCTTCTACATTTTTCATATCCACCATTTTTACATTATACTTGAAAATACCAAAAATCGGGTTTTTATGCCAAACGTTTAGGTAGGATGCTAACAAACATTCTTAGGTCGTCTTAGAATTATAACACATAAATATATACATATGTATATACTTTTTCTACCAATTGTGAAAGGTATAAATAATTAAGTTGCAAACTAATTTCAATTTATTTAATAAATTTAAACCGTTTGACTGAGAACTTTTTCATTTGATGTAATATAGGGAACTATAATAATCGGAACAAGTTAATTGTGGATCAAACTGTTTTTATTTAGAACCACTTTAGATATAATACGGTGAAATACATTGCACACTAACCACTTTCGCTGCTGCACATTTGTTCGCTTCGGCATTGGAACCTGTTTTTCATTTAATCCATGTAAAAATTATTAATGACTAAATAAAATCTTATGAAAAAATAATCAAAAAGTTATTATATATTGATAAAATTTCATAAACAAATTGTATAAATTGTTTCATTAATATTATGAAGAAAATTTCTTTCATCGTTGTTACTGAACATTGAAGTCGACTATGGCCCTTTTTGTTTCTTTCGCAATGTAAAAATCCATGACCTAAAATTAAAAACAGTCTGGTAGCATTTTAAAAAAAATTATTGAGAGAACCACACCACAATGTTAAAACCAATGTTATTTAATACGATGTTAACACTAAAAGAGTAATATAGCTTCCCTTTTACACGATTGTTTACCAATGATGGTTTTAATTTGCATTTTGTTCCATAATGACCTCAAAAAGTAACAACCGAGCTACATTAGTGCCAATACTTAATTTTTTCACTTTGAAGCATATTTATTTAAAGTCGTACCGGGTTTATAAAACACCACAACTTCTAGTAGATTTATGACAATTTTAATACAAAAAAACCCGGTATTTTCAGAACACTTTTTTCAAAATAAAAGATTTGTAATCCTCCAAATTTTAGTAACGTCATAGTGATTGTTAGGAAAACAACTTAACCATCTGTTTAATTACTAAGATCCAGTTTTTAGGATGTAGATTACCTTTAACCCTATTCGAGCGTCGTCAAATGACGACACAACTTCACAAACCTATGTTTTTGGATCGGTTATTGAAATAAAGAATTGTTGGTATACCGCTACAAATAAAAAATTAAATTATAGTTCCAGGTCTGCCACAAATTGCTTTAAAAATTTCAATGTCGGAATTTAGAAAACAAAAATAAATAAAATTAAAGTAAAAAAAATTAATAAATTTCTTAAAATTGAGTTTTATTTTTTTTAACTTAATTATTCACGGATATTCGAATTTAGGGCTTTGATTGCAAATATCTCCGCCAGAGTACGTGATAGGAAATATAAAAATACATACAAATTTTCGTTTGTCACAAGTCTTTGGTAGTGTTTCATAACTATAGCGCCACTTAAAAAAAAATAAATATAAAGTTAAAAACATTTTCGTAAAAAAATAAATAAAATTAATCAATGTTATTAAGCAGAATTCTGAGTTTGTAGGCCAATGAGTGGAAACAATATTGGTGGATAGTGGACAATGGTAAACAGCTAATTAAATTTTTGAATATATTCAAAATCAGAGAGACTTTACATTTAATTATGTTATTTTAAAGTTTAAAATTAATTATTGTAATTTTAAAAAGGGGGATTTAAAATTTATCTAGGTTATTGAAATTATTTTTTTATAAAAAAATATGTATGTATGTGTTTTAGAATTTCCTCTTATTTAATTGTTTTTTGATTTATCTAAATTATTTTGAACCGTTTTATAAGTGGAAATACCAATGGCTGTGGAATTTTTTTACACTATGTTAACAGGAAACGGACAATTTTTAGGAAAGCCAAAGGTGAATTGATAAATTTAATGCGTTATATATAATAAATTTGCCTGTATTTTAATTTGTTTTAATTCCTTTCACTACACTTGAAGGAAATGAATTTTTGGCAATTATTTTGTACTTTCAACATTTATTTTTTTTTTTACTAGAAATGCAAAAAATAGTCCCAATATGATGAAAACTATCAGTATAAACATTAAAATTTCAATATATCAATCAAAAAAAAAATTATTTTTTATTTGCCGCTACGTCTTAAAAAGAAAATTTGTCCTTGTTTTACATGTTAATTTTATTTATGAGCTTTATGAACATCAACAAAATGTGTATGCATATGGCAGTATAATTTTTTTAAATTTTTTTGGTGATATGAATTGTCGAATTTTTTATTAATTTTCTTTTGAGAATAAATTTGTTGATTTGAGGGTTATCATATCTTTTAGGGTAACAAAAAAGTTTCACAAAAATTAAATTGTACATTTTCATCAAAAATAAAACACTTAAATGTAGTGATGTCGCTCGTCATATAAAGAAGTCAAAAAATACCGCCAGTTATATATTTTGTATACACCGGATGGTGTATAATTATATAAAGTTATGGTTCCTTGGAAAATGAAAAACGGCTTTTACCACGAATAAATTGCTCATTAATCTTGGTATACGTTTTACACGATAAAATGTTTATAGTACTATTTTCGCAGCTAAATAAGACTTTAATTGTTTTAAAAAAATTTTAACAATGTGTTTTGTAAACTTTATAATTATACAACAGTACAAAAATTTTACTAAAAGTGCCGGCCTGCCATTCCACATTCGAATGTGCCATAAATAGCACTATTGTGCCACATTTACCAACAGTGTTATCTACGCCAAAGTAATTTCACACACACACATATACATTATTCAAGGCGGTTGCTAAAAATGTTAACTCTTCTGAATAGAGTTGTGTAGTATGAAAACAAGTGGGGGAAAACAAACGACAATTTCGACGATTAAAAATGAATTATTAAAAAATACAATTTTATAAATCATCTTTCAAGATTCAACAAATTCATACTAAATAATAAGAATTTATACTTTATATCAACACAAGTGATTTAATTAATTTTTTTTTTGTAAATAATTTACAATGTGGTAGTTTTCTTCACAAAGATTTTTATGAAAAGTTTAAAAGCAGAAAATTAAAAAAAAAAACTGCCAGAGAGTATAAAACAAAAAGAGAAATAAAAGAAAAATTGCAATACAAAAAATAATAATATAACTAAAAAACTAAAGAAAATTAAATTCAAAAAATAATAAAAATGACTTCAAAATTACAAAAGCTATAAAAAAAGTGTTATTTTAAAAAGAAATTTAATAAGAAACTATATGAGAAGAGTATAATCTCTTCTCTCACCCATGTGTTTGTGGTGTTGTTGTTTTTGATAAGTGAATGTGTCAATTTTGCAGGATTTGTGTTTTCCAAAATTGAATTTTATAATTAATTATTATTATTGAATGTAAATTATTATTGACGATGTCATGAAAATTTTGAAAAACGAAACCACAAACAATTCTACGACGACTTCTACTACTACAACAACTATTGCAGCAGCAACGACAAACAATATTATTACGGAAAAAGATAAAGAAAAACAACAACAGCAGCAGCAACAATTTGTAGAAAAACGTAAAGCAAAAACATTAAAAAATAAAATTCTACAAAATGTTGCACAACAACTACAAAATGTTAACTCCTTCGCCAACAATAATACGTCGCCATCATCAGCAATGACAGATGAGCGTCCAAAAACGAACAATACAAATAATAAAAACCACAATAATATAAAAATCAACACTACTGCGGACAAAAATATATCTTCATCTGCTACAACAAATTTTTTGAAGGATTCTGAAGATTCCTCTTCGTTGGTTAGTCATAATAATAATAACAACAATAATAATAGTGATTTAATTATCGCTGAGGCAGCAAAAATTTTATTAAAAAATGGCTTAAATGGTACCAATGCTGCTGCAGCCGCCGCTGTTGCTACTGCTACAGCAACTTTACTAACGGCAGCCGCTAATTTTCATCAATTGCCTTCTCAAACCCAGGCGGCAACCTGTAACTTAACATCGTCGTCTGCTTCATCATTATCTGGCATTTCTGAATCAGCCGCAAACGCGACAACGGCTGCTGCCCATGCCCAATTAGTGGCAATAGCGGCTGCCGCTGCTGCTGTAAATGCTACTAATCAAAAACGTTTCAGTGAATCCAATCCATCTTCAGAAACATCCTCTTTTAACACCCATTCCAGCAAATCTTCAAATCAAATATTAAACAATGGATTATTGGGCTCCACTTTCACCCAAACATCAACTACAGAAACGTCTTTACCATCTTCAACAGCAACTTACTTTACAAAACCTTATAAAAATAGCTGTAAAACCAACACCACCAGCTCTTCTACAATGTCCATGGACATGGGTGTTATTGATTATACTATAAGTTCGAATAATGCAAATCCATCATCGTCATCATCATCTTTGATTAATTCTTCTTCGTCTTCATCAAATGTTATTAATTTATCATCGACTGGTAACAACAACAATACCAGTCATCACAAATTTTTAAACAACAACAGTAATAGTTCTCATCAAAATCGTTCAGATATTGGCAGGCTTCCGATATCATCACATTCATCATCCAAAACAAACCATAAAAATTCTTTAGGTGGTGGTGGATTTGGTGGACGTTTACAATTTTTTAAAGGTATGCTATCAGTTATATTTATTTATTTTAAGTTTTTGGTTATATCTGGAAAATTCGATATTCCGGCATGTGAGTGATTAAAATCTAATGCTTAATATTTTACGATCTATATTTTAAAAATATTTTTTTTTAATGCCTAATTTGAAAGTTTTGAGTGATACAAAGCGGTATGAAATAATTTGAAGCCAATTTTGTTTTCACAATACTAAATTTTCTAGATTGAAAAACTGTTACTTTTCGATTTCCATTACACCCCTATCATTATTACATCCAAAATAAAAAAGCGCTAAGAGAGGACTTTTTATACTCCGCTGTTTTTAACTTTATCCTTTAAAAATAAATATAAATTATTGAATTTGCTAGTCAAACTTTAATTGTGCAAAAAGTGCCACATTGTAAGTTTGTACAATATATTGGGGAAAAATCAAAAATACAAAAAATAGTATTAAATGCTACATTTTCAACAATTGGAAGTGTGAAATTCTGTCATAATCGGAGTGGAATTCCTATGGGATCAAAAAATATTCATATTTGAATATAAGGTTCTCATATTATTTTCTAAAAAATGTGAAAATTTTAATTTTGTTCAATACAGGAAAATTAAAAGTTTACAAAACTTTTACAACAAAAACAATACGTTAAATTATAATTAAAGTCACTTATTTTGTTCGTTTTCTTACTACATTCAAAAAGTATATAATTTACTATAGAGTGTTAGAAATACTCTACAAGAAATTCAACATGCTACAGACTTCAGCGGCAACATGTTTATATAAGTGGGCAACATTTTAAAAGTTGCTAATCTGTTGAAAACATTAAATTTAGTGTATGAAGTGTTGCCATATAAACAGTTTAATTGTTTATCCCAGTTTTTGGGATTCTTCCAGTTTTTTCATGAAAACAACTTTTTTCACATTCATGCATTTTTTATAGTTTTTTTAATTATATGTTGCAACAATTAATAGCATATTTGTTGTCTTTATTAAATATTTTTACCATAGAAATGGGAAATAATGGATATAATTAGAAAGAGTTGGTCAATGTGTGTATACACTTTAACACTTTTCATGGTACAATGTTATGTTTGAATTCGAATAAATAGTATATTCAACAAATTTTATATTTTATATGAAAATTCTGAAAAAAATACATTAATAAAAAAAAAAACTTTTTTATAAAAAAATGTGAAAAATCTCTATCATCCCAAAAAACGGCAAACGGCACTAGAGTATTCAAAAACCGAAACCGAAAACCGGTCAACCGGTTTCTTTATTTTTAAAAACAGATCGGTTTCGAATATTTTGTAAATTCGAAGAAAACCGAAAACCGGTCTTTTTTGTTCGGTTAACCGGTTTTTTTAATTACATCACCAACTGGGTTACTTGGTCTCTTTTATTTTTTCCGAAGACTTATAATCGTTTGTTTGGTTATGAAGATTTAGATGTAAGTCTGATAGATTCCGATGAAGACTTAACTTTGGATATTCCAAATTCAAATAGCTTAATTTCTGATCTAAATAACACCATAAACAGTATTCAAAATCCTAAAAAAGAGACTGTACAAAATCATTCATCATTATATGATAATTTCATATATGTTGATAAATGTGACAAAAGAACTGAAAAGTTGGAAAATTTATATAATTGTTTCTTGACTAATTGTCCAACATCTACTATTAGTGAAAGAGTATTTTCCACTTCTAGCTTAATCAAAACAAAAAGATCGTCTTAAAACGAAACATTTAAATTGCATATTATTTCCAAAATATTATTTTAGAAGTGAAAAATAGATTTTCTTTTTACATATTTAAAATGTAAAATTAAAAAAAACTTATTTAATGCCAAACGTTTTAAACGTTCAAATTACTAACGTACCTAATTTTACCCAATTTACAAACGTAATGATCTCTATTCATTTGATATGAATATAGTTTTATAATATTAATATTTAAGATATTATATTAAAAAATATTAAAACCAATAAATGAAATGTTGAAATGAAATACAATAAAAAATTTTTTTTTTTTTCAAAGAATGTATTTTTTTATTTTTATTATTTTATATATTAAATTTCTGTTTTTTACATAATTAACCGAAACCGAAACCGGTTTTTTTAAAATTCTATTTTTCGAAGAAAACCGAAACCGGTTTTTTCAAAAGGCCGGTTTTTTTAATACTCTAGGCAGCACCGCTTAACACTACTAAAAGTTGCCGACCAAAACACTCAGAATTACCGCAATTAAAATTGCTGTATATAAACCGGTACTTAGTATTGCTATTCCAAAAAATTATACATTTTTATTTTAAATTTCTTGATTTTGACAGTAATTTTAAACCTTGAATTAAAAATATTTAATTTTCTTCGTTTTTAGATGGTAAATTTATTTTGGAGTTGGCACGCTCTAAAGATGGTGAAAAAGGTGGATGGGTATCAGTGCCTAGAAAATTATTTCGCACACCTTCAGCTGCCACTTCGTCAACAGTGACACCATCTGCGACAGCATCAACATCTGCAGCTGCAATATTATCACCTTTGGCAGCATCGCCTGCAGCTGCAGTTGGTGGTGGTGCAACTTATCCAAAGAATGAGTGTTCCAACTCATTAAGTTGTAAGTATCTGTTTTATATTGCCTCCAAAATGAACTCTTTTCTTATTTTATCTTTTATTTTCATAGTTTCTGATGACAATAGTTCGCTGCAATCGTCACCATGGCAAAGAGATCATTGTTGGAAACAAGCGGCGCCACGAAAAAATGTGTCAAAAGAATTGACGCTATTTTATCGTAAGTCCGCATGTCATTCACTAACAATACAAGCTCTTTTACTGGCGCAAAGAAAACGTAGAAAACCGTATGATGGAAAAACTCTCGAGCATGGTTTAATATTTGGATTAAATAACAAACAAGAGCCGCAATACCAACAACAACAAGTAGATAAATCTAATAAACTTAAAAAAGAGGTGGAGATAAAAGAATCACTTGATAAGGGAATACCAAAAACAACGGCCACGGCGGAGAAGAAGGGAGCGAAAAATATTAAACAAACCACAGAGGATGCTAAAAATGAAAATGGCGACGACAATGCTGACAATGACGAAACGAATGTCGCCAAGGAAGAGTCCCACAAAAGCGATAACAGTAAACAAAACACAAACGACAAAGATACTGTAAAAATCGAGGAGGATAATGATGTGGAAATGACTAAAGTTTCTTCTCCTATAAAAAATGATAAAAAGGAGGAGAACAAACAAAATGTTAAGAAGGAAAAAGAGAATAATGAAGATGAAGTGGAAAAAATGAATACCAGTGATTGTGCCGACAACGAGGGAACTTCTAAGAAGTCAACATCATTGAATGGTAATGTCTCAACTGACGATTCCCTCAAACAAACAAACGTTCCAGGAACAAACAATACGGAAAATAATAAAACAGGAGATGAAGAAAAAAGACTTAAAAAGCATGAAAATAATAAAAATCGAGCAAAGCTCACTACAATCGTACAAAAATTAATGGATGCCTCGGCGTCACGTTTAGCAGCAACTGCTCATTTGTTTAAAACATCTACACAAACGACACACGCAGCAGCAGCCTTATTTACGCCAACATTGTCATCATCATCAACTTCTACTACTGCTACGGGATTGGGAGGAGCTAAAAATCAAAATTCCAAAGTTTCACCACCTTCGAATACAGCTGCCTCACGTCTAGTCGAATATCATCAGCAACATGTATCACCACGCAAACGTATATTGCGAGAATTTGAAAAAGTATCTCTGGAAGATAATGCAACTGCAGCTGGTTGTAAACGTAGTCGAGCCAAAGGAAATACAACAACAAATTCAGCTATACTTACAACGAATTCATCAAATGCAACACCATCATCATCAAATTCCATTAACAAATCGATGAGTTTAAATACGCACAATTTGGGAAATATACCAAAATCTACAGCCGCTCCAACATCCTCGGCACCTCCTACAAAACTTTATAGTTCATATAGTATACATTCGTTATTAGGAGGCGGTTCAACATCGTCGTCCTCTTCAACATCTGCATCTTCAGCCACTAAGAAGACGAGTGATTTACCAGCAACCATTACTAGCAGTTCTATGGCACCATATTCTCCTTATCACTCTACAGCACTTCCTCATAGTTCCCATATTTCACCAAAATCCCCCGAGGGTAACAGTGGCAGTACGTGTGGCCGTAAATCGCCCTCAAATTCAGCTACAAAATTAAAAAGATTATCACCGTATAGTTCACCCATGCATGATACTCAATCGAGAAGTCCAGTTAATAGTGGCAGCAGTGGTGGTGGTGGAGGTGGATATAATGAATATGGTCGACGTTCTCCCAGATCGACACCAGATACTGCTCATAATGCATTTAACAAACTGAGATATGCCAGTGGCACAGAAAATAGAGCCTCGCCAACAAATCATCATCATAATCAACAACTACAGCAGCACCATCATCTTCAGCAACACTATCATCAGCCACAAACTTATTATTCACCATACATGATGTCACCTCATTATGTGCCGCCGCTTACGGGTCCAAGTGCTCTCTCACCTACTCCATCGTCATCATCAAATACAGCACCAACAACATCTTCCACGGCCAGTTCTCGGTCACCACGACATCATCCATCGGCATTTAGAGCAACAACGCCAACATCGGCGCCGAGTGCAACACATCATCATAACATTCCAACAAATCAAAGGGGAAATTTATCTCCACAACGTTCAACTACGGCATCGCCACGTGAAACTACACCTCGAACTGTACCAAAAAAGACTGCATCAATACGACGACAATTTGCTTCACCCACTTCTTCGGGCACTCATAATAACAACAGTAATTGCTCTTCCCCCACTACGACCATAGATAGTCGTAGCGAGGAGCAGTTAAACAATGACAGAAGAACACCGGTAAATACCAACACATCGCATCACCTGCAGCAGCAACATTTAATGCAACGGACATCGCCAGGTAATCCAAATATGTCTGGTTCTCCTCTTCACCCATATTCTTATATGTATGCACAATCACCAAATGGTGGCAATAACAGTCCGCATCCTTCTTCTGCTGTTTCACCATCCTCTGCCAATGCTTCAGCTGCAGCGGCGGCCGCTGCTGCAGCTTCATACATTCCAGCCGTTGTGGGATCTTCTTACTACCATCCATATATCTCAACATTGGCGGCTATGCGTCATCCACAAATGTTTATGCAACATTATCAAAGTGCTGCTGCAAATCCCGCACTAATGCATGCCAGACACCCAGCAATGTTATCGGCAGCTGCTGCAGCGGGTGCTGCTGCTCGCTTGTCGCCACCTTATCATGGGTTTCAATATAATGGTATGGGAAATGCTGCTGCATTAGCTGTTGCAGCAGCTGCTGCCGCTGGTTTCGGCAGCCCATCTGCTCCTCCTCATCCAAATGCTATGTCACATCCGGGTTCTATGTTTAATCCTATAGCAAGTAGCAGTTTACATAGTATGCATCATCCAGCAACGGCAGCAGCAATGCAAGCAGGTTTAGTCCCTGCATCAGCATTAACAGCAGCACCACCACCACCAATGACTGACACAACTGATCTTTCCAAAGCATCAAAGAACAATTATTCCTCTAGCTCATCATCAGCAGCAGGAGGAGGAGGAGCAGGTGGAGGAGTTTCAGTATCTGGTACATCAGCTTCGACCGGCTCCTCCGAAAATTCTATTTATAACATTAGCAATAAGGATGAACAAAGTTCAGGTTAGTAGCAAAACTAAAACTACATATGCGGGCATGTTCTGGAATTAGTGCGAATTGAAATCCACAAAATTTTATTTGATTCGATTTCAACTTTACCACTGTACAATCAAAATTCTCTTAATTTTTTAACGAAACTAAAAGATATTGAAAAAAATTTGTGAAATCCATAACATGCCCGATAAATATCTAAAGGTTGTATTCATGAAAACTTACTGTTCGTGGCTTGAAAAGTGGCCTTTGGCCATTTTTTTAAGTGAAGTACATGATCTTAAATATTTTCTTTCGAATTTCCTAATTCTCTCCATATACGATGTCGAAATGTTAAACCAAATGGCTCATCCGTATGTTATGATAGGACGAACCAATGTTTTATGTAATAAGATTTTAACATTTATTTATTAATTAGAAAGCAAGAAAGGCTTTCATTCCATGCAATACAAATGCTGTGCAACATTTCTTTGCTTTACACATTTTGGGGTTGTTTTTCATTTCATTATATTTGGGGTCATTTTTTATTTCTTCATTATATTTTTTCATCATATTTTTAGTGTTAATTTTCATTATGAAATTTTGTCCAAAAAAATGGGGCTTAATTACACTTTAAGATTGGGGCCATTTTTCACAACACCACATCGAATTATTAAAAAAAAATACAGCACAGATATCATGGGAATGTGGAATATCCACATGACAATTTTTAGTCAAATTTAAAACCATTTTAAAAAGGTTTAGATTGTTTCAAAAACTTTTGAAACAAATGTAAACAAATCAATTGAAATTCAAAAACACCAAGTTAAATTGTATAAATATTTGTTGAATTTCAATAATTTTTTTAATTGCGTTTGGAATTTTTTAATTTTAATTGATCTTTTAGAATTTTATTTTTAATTTTTTGAATTTAAATTTTTAATTTCAATTGCCATTTTTGGGCAGTTTTGTCTATTTTTCATAAAAAAAGCATTATTTTTATATCTCTATATCTATAACTACTTGTTTTCATATATGGACTTCAACGGAACACGAAATATAGCAATTGTATTGTATGTCCTGCTCTACATTTACTAACAATCACATAATTTATTTGTTAGCTTTTGTTGTTTTTAATATTTTATCAAATTACAAATAGAAAAATTTCAAATAATTTTATAACAAATATTTTTGTTAACATTTAAAAGAGAAAAACCAAGAATTGCCAAGACTTGGCAGCATTTTTATAAATTCTTACTTTTTAACTACTATAACTACTTTGAAAGTCTATATAAGTGTTGTTAATTAAATATTTTCAATTTTAAATACACTTGTTTTGATATAAAAATAAACTTTTAATACTGGAATTTTGGTGATTGTAGTTAAGACTATGGGGTAAAAAAAAGAAATAGGAATCACGAATTTTATTGTTTTAAAAAAAGATATACAAATTATATAATTCCATTTAGGACCTGTGCGAGATAGCTAAAAAAATTCTAAACTAAATACAAATTGACAAAAGATTTTAAAATTTCTTTGACAAAATATTTGAACAATTTGTAAAATTTCATAGAAATTTGGATACCTGAATTTAGTAGCCAGCTCACACCTACACAAAATACAACATTTAAAAACAATAAACAACATATATTTTTTTTTCTAAAGTTTTTATTATTTTGTTGTTTTGCAATTTTCACTAGCAGATCATGTATATTTAAACTAAATAAAATAGGGGCATTTACGGTTCCTTTTTGAAGACCATTTATCATTTTGTTTTGAATACGTTAGAATTTATTTTGGTTTTATTACATACCACAAATTTCTTCTCAATCAACTAAATGGGTAGGAAAGTTGCAATTCGACAACTTATATATTAATGTAATGTTCATTGCTCTCATGCGATCAGTAGGCTTACACTCCATCTTTTTGACAATTGCCACCTTCGTCTCATTTGATACTTTCTCTGAGAACAAACTTAAGCCAACTAATTCATCCGACAGGTACCATAGATGGGATTTTATGGCATTTTTAACCACTTCACTAACTTGAGGATCAATAACTTCATAATTGGCCATGTTTTTTCACAGATAAAGGTCCGGCCCAAGCTGTATTTGTAGCCATACCCAGCAAAATTAAAGCTGAGAAATATTGGCGTGTCATTGGCAGGAAGTAGTTTGTTTATGCAACTCGGTGCTATGAAAAATCGATGTTCGGATGGACTTTTTCATTCGGTTACAGAAGTTGTTAAATATAGGGACTATAAAATAAATATAGGGATTGGTTGTGCTTTGAAGTTAAAAATGTTAATTTGAACATGACAAGAATTATTATTGCGATCAGCATTAAGTGGTGTCTAAAATATGTTTTCAATAATGACTGAAGGAATTAATAATTTATGGACCAAAGAATTGTTTTTCTAAGACTATTATTATAAATTGTTAAAAATTTATATTATATTGTAAATATTAAAATAAAAATTAAAATTAAAAAAAAATAGCTTAAAAACACAAATGTATATGCTTTTCAATAAAAATGTTAAAAAATTTTATGACTTCATAAGGAGGGGTTTATATTAACATTTTGGAAGTTGTTTAAAATATTTTTTTTCAAATCGTAAAATTTGCACTATCAACTTCTTTGGATGTTCTGAAAACGAGATTCGTAAAGAATAACATCCATTTTATTTTGCTGGGTAGTTGCTTTAAACCAATAATTTACATATACAAGAACTCCGCTCAAGCGTTATAATTGAGATTTTTCCTTTTGTGTGGTTTTGAAACCGTCTTCCTTACGAAACAAGTGGATTTTGATGGCGTATATCAGTTTTGCCATCCAACGAGCGTGGTGTACTGCACCTGGAGTTATCCAATTAATTTTATCCGGAGTATATCCCAGAGTCCCTGGACTCACTTTTGCTATCTATGGCAACTAATAAAGCATTTACTGTGGTGAGTTTTGAATGTTCATTGACAGGAGCTTCTTTCAATGGTTGATAGTTGTCTTTGTGTATAAAAGGCCATGCTGTCTCGAATATTTTGAATAAATGAATGTCAGAGAACTGGATGGTCCGAAACAGAGAGGAGTAAATGCCTTACTGAGAACAATCTCCAAAATGTGGTGCTTTCATGCTAGGTATAATAATACTTTCCCAACTTTATGCTCGAGCATAACACAAGCTCCATTTTCAACCCTCCATTTTCATCCCGTCTCGAAACCATTATAAACTTCGCTGCGTTTGCGCCGGTACCACTTACAAGTTTTGGCACTCTAAATAATTTCCCCTTACCATATTAATATTGACAAATAATCTACTTTTCGAGTGCCCAAAATATTATTAAGAATTTTTCCGTCTCAATAAACAATAACTAGATCATCAAAATAAATAAATTGCTTTATTTCTTCAAACACAGCTTTTTTTCCTTGTTTAATTTGGCATTGAATAGTGCTTCATGATAATGGCAACGCTGTTGCAGTAGGGACCATTAATCTTAAAGCTTCCCTATTAGAAACCTTATTGCGATCTAATGCTCTTGTGACATGTTTAGAAAATAAAGATTTCTTTGCAATTGGTTCTGTCTGTTTGGGATTCCCTTTTTTTTTGGTGATGCTGATAGCTTATACATTTCTTTTGATTTATTTTTTGCTGAATCAGAATTTGAAATAGTTACAGTTGAAATAGTTTTATTATACCCTCCACCATATATGGTGAGAGTATATAAAGGGTGTCCCAAGAAGAACGCAATTTTTAAATCTGGCAACATTCGAAGTGTCATTGTTTGACATTTGAACAATTGTTATTGTTTGCTAGTAGAAGGTACGAGGTTAGTAAAAATGGAGCGCTACACGAATGAACAACGCATTCTCATTGTGAAATTGTTTTACCAAAATGGTGAAAGTTTTGCGACTACAGTTCGCAAATTGCGATCAATTTGGGATCACAATAATGCTCCAAAAGAGTCAACTGTAAAGAGATTAATGGATAAATTTGCCGAAACTGGGTCTGTTAGTGATGTAAAGAAAACAACGCGCCATCGACCAGGTCGATCGACCGAAAATGTCGCAGCTGTACGTGATGATGTCGCTCAAACTCCATCCACCTCAATTCGACACCGAGCTCAGCAAATTGGTGTCTCCAAATCCACTTTGCAGCGAATTTTGACGAAAGATTTGCATCTTCATGCATACAAAGTTCAATTGACTCAGGAACTGAAGCCAGCTGACCATGGACAGCAAAGGGAGTTCGTTAATTGGGTATTGGAGAGACAATATGAAAATGCTGATTTTGCCGATAAAATCATCTTCAGTGACAAGGCCCATTTTCATCTTGATGGCTTCGTCAATAGGCAGAATTGTCGCATTTGGGGTGAGGAAAATCCTCGAGTGATTCACGAGAAGCAAATGCATCCTCAACGTGTCACTGTGTGGTGTGGTTTTTGGGCTGGAGGAATCATTGGACCTTTTTTTATGAAAATGAGGCAGGTCAAGCGCAAACAGTCAATGGTGTTCGGTATCGTGAAATGATAACCAGTTTTTTCTTGCCTAGAATTGAAGAAATGAATGTGGAGGGCATGTGGTTCCAACAAGACGGCGCCACATGTCATACAGCCAGAGAAACAATTCAATTGCTGCATCAGTCATTTCCCGGTCGTGTTATTTCGCGTTTTGGAGATCAGAATTGGCCGCCTAGATCGTGCTATTTAACACCATTAGATTTTTTTCTTTGGGGTTTTTTGAAGTCGATGGTTTACGCGAATAAGCCGACGACGACTCAAGCCTTAAAAGAGGAAATTGGACGCTGCATTAATGAAATACCGCAGCATTCATGCAAATCGGTCATTGAAAATTTCATTAAAAGATCGCGTGCATGCCAGCAAAGCCGCGGCGGCCATCTGCACGATATATTGTTCCATACATAACCTCATTCTGTCTACTTTACGATATAATAAAGTTTTACGATTTTTTTTAAATATCTGTGTTTTATTTAAAATTTAAAAATTGCGTTCTTCTTGGGACACCCTTTATTAGATAGTCATTCCGTTTGTAGCATGTCGAAATATTGGTCCCATAAAGTATATATGTTATATTTGTGATCGTTATGCAATTTTAAGTCGATTTAGCGATGTCCCTCTGTCTGTTGAAAAGACGATCACGGCTCGAAGACGCACGCGGGGCTCTTCATTTTTACCTAGATTATTTGACATCCTCCCGAGCAGTTTGCTATTGAAAATGAGCCCAGCCCAGCGGTTAAAAAGTTATGAGTGAAAATATGAAGTTACCTCCAAATTTTCCATACAAATTGGTGTATTTTAGTAGTGACCGGCAAGTTAAATATTTTGTCTTTTTTTTTCACCAGCCGCTTATAATTGAATTGAATTTTATATTCACCAAATATTTTGCACCTCAAAAATTTTTTTTCTCCTCCTTAATACAAGACAACATCCGCAAACATAGACAAGTTTGCTTTTCTTAAACTCTTCCAAATCATTAACATATATATTAGGAACAGTATTGTACCTTAAAATGCCTCTTTTGGCACACCTACATTTACATCACTAATTGTAGATAAAACAATTAAAAAAGCACGAATACCCTCCACCAATATCAAAAAAAAAAATGTTTAATGTAAAATTATGGAGGTGAAAAACTTTTTTTGGATGTGAAAACAAATTTTGTGGTGAAAAAATTTTTTGAGGTGAAAAAAATTTCAGTGGTGAAAAACATTTTTTGATGTGAAAAATATTTAAGGTGAGTAAAAAATATTATTCAATTTTAAGCGACTGGTAAAAAAACAAGACGAGATAATTTACTTGCCGTTCTCTACTGAAATTGTGCTAAGATACACCAATTTTTTCATTAGTCGCTTAGAAGTGAATAATATTTTGTACTCACCTCAAAAATTTTTTTCACCACAAAAAATTCTTTTTACATCCAAAAAAGTTTTTCAGCTCAAAAATTTTTTTTTCACCTCCATTATTTTACTTCAAACTTTTTTTTCATAATTTGTATCAAAAACAGTAGAAGAACATCTTTTTAGGTTTTTGGTGAAGGGTATTTAAAGATTCGGCACAGCCAATTTAAGCCTTTTTTTATTTGTTTTATCTACAATTAGTAATGTAGGTGTGCCAAAGGAGGCAGTTTTGGGCACACTACTGTTCCTAATATAAAGGGTGGTTAAATTTTAAGGGCCGATGTTGATTTTGAGTAAAATACAAATTATTTAGGAAATTATTGTCATTTCTTTTTATTATGATAATATGGTATGGTTCAATTATGTATGGAACAAAATATCGGCCAACTGGTCGCTGCGACCTCGGCGGCACACCTCCATCCGATGGTCCAAATTTTCGATGACGCTGAGGCATAATTGAGGTTCTATGCCGTTAATGTGCCGAATTATCTCATCCTTCAGCTCTTGAATTGTTGCTGCCTTACCGACGTACACTTTTCTTTCAAATAACCCCAAAGAAAGGAGTCCAACGTTGTCAAATCCATTGACCCATTGTTTCGTTAGCTGTGTGGCAAGTGGCACCGTCCTGTTGAAACCACATATCGTGCACATCCATATCTTCCAATTCGGGCCATAAAAAGTTCGTTATCATCTCACGATAGCGAACACCATTTACAGTAACTACCTGACCTGCCTCATTTTGGAAAAAATACGACCTGATGATGCCGCCAGGCCATAAACCGCACCCAACAGTCACTCTTTGTGGGTGCATTGGTTTTTCGACAATCACTCTTGAATTATAATTCACCCAAATGCGGCAATTTTGCTTATTGACGAATCCACTGAGGTGAAAATGTGCCTCATCACTGAAGATGATTTTCTTCAAAAATTTATCATCCACTGTTGCCATTTCTTGACGTTTAGGTGTGGTTCACATTCAACATCGGCCCTTAAAATTTAACCACCATTTATAAGTAATTCTAGCTTAAAGTATGAAACAAAAAACCCAAGCCAACATCTTCTGTTCTTATTTATCTCAATAAATTTACTATATATAATAATGATACGTTTACGTCTGGTTAATCCAGACTTTAGAGTTATTTATAATTGAAGAAATCATCGTTCTTATTATATTTTGTAACACTGTATATTAGACCGTACCACCTTATAGGCAAAAAAAAAAGTTCACCGTACACCCTCAAATATAAAGTATTTTAACAAGAAAATTTCGAAAATGTTTTTTTTTTGTTGGCCGAACGTAGGGGTCGCCATTTTATATTTTTCGTTATATCTTCGCTATTTACCGTCGGATCTTAAAGTGTTGTATATCAATGTTTTTTGTCTCGCGGAGACCGATGTTTTCCTTGAAGGAGCCATTGACCTCAAGTAACCCGTTCTAGTATTAACCCACCAGATCTCAGTTGCTACCACCTTAATGTACTAGCCTAATATTTTAGAATGAAAGCTCGCAAAAAAGCAATAAACTTTGGCTAGGAAAGTATTACAATAATTTCAGCGGAACTATTATTTTATTTTTTTTTTAATTTTTTTTGTTGCTGTATGTAGGGCATTTTTAATTTTTTTGTTATATCTTCTGTATTTACAGTCGGATCTTAAAGGTCTCCGCGAGACAAAAAACATTGATATACAACACTTTAAGATCCGACGATAAATGGCGAAGATATAACGAAAAATATAAAATGGCGACCCCTACGTTCGGCCAAAAAAAAAAAAAAAAACATTTTCGAAATTTTCTTGTTGAAATACTTTATATTTGAGGGTGTACGGTGAACTTTTTTTTGAGGTACGGTCTACTGTATATACCCTCTCACACAGTGCGGTGGATCGAATAAAAATCACCAAAGTCTTAAGATTAATTAACTAAATAATAATAAACTGTTTTTTTTTTGTTTCAGATGTACCCTTAAATTTATCAAAACATTGAGTATAAAACAAGAAAATCATGGTTTCCATTTCATTTTAAACAAACAACTATTAGGAAAAGAAACTTTAAGTAAGTGTTTAAATATAACAAAATAATGTATTTCATTTACACTATTTAAGTGTAAAGACATTAAATAAAAGTTTAACTATATTTTTTTTTAGATATTTAAGCGCGTTGCAACAAATATAGCATGTGTATATCGAACTGTATAAATAAATATAAAATTAAACTGAACAAACCAATAAAAATATTAAGCAAAAAGTACACGCAAGAATTTACAATTTTTATTAAAAAATATGAATATTTTTTATAAGAATATATAATAAATAACAAAGACTTTGTTTTTTTTTTGCGTAGAGATTTTTTGTTTTATTAGTTTAACAAATAAAAATAAAGATTCCTTGTTTTTTTTTTAATCTGTAAATGAAATGAATCTCAAAAAACAAAAATAAAAAGCGATATATTTTTTATATTAAATAGACTGAAATTATACGCAAACTAAAAAGATCACTGCATTTTTTAATTTTTCACAAGTTTATATTTTATATAAAAAGAACAAAAATAAATTAACAAAAAATTGTGCCTTTTTGTAAAAATTTAAACAAATATTTGAAAACTCTTTTGACTTACAAAAATATACTCCTTTTTTTTAATAAAGAAAAACTTGTAAAAACCGAAAATATTTTCCTTATTGTACAATTTATATATTTATTCAATTTGTTTTATGACAAATTTTTAAGGAAAACATGTTTTTTTATTAAAAAAAACACTCACACATACAAACAAAATAAATTATTTTTACAAAAAGCGCAGGCGCATTCATTTTAAAATAAACAAACAAAAAATAAATAAAAGAATCTTGAAAATTTGCAAAAGCCAAAGTTTTTGAAAACTTCTATTTGAAATAACACTTTTTAAAACTGTATGTTTTTAAAGCAGTTTTGTTTGTTAACAATTACACTTAAAATATTTACAAAATTCTGTTTATACTATTAAACATTTTTCACAGACCATAATTGTAAATAAACAGTTGTTTAAAAAGGCATCAACAATAGAATTTGTAAATACAAAAAAACTTTTTGTTATTTTTTTTTTTTTGTAACTTCCCTTTTCTTATATTCACATTAACAATTTACAAAACACTTTAAACAAAAAATTGTTGGAAATCGATTTTGAATTTTAACAAATTTTTTTAATTGCTTAAAATTTTGTAATATTTTTTTCTGTGTACTTTTAAGAAATGCTAATTTTGAAAGAATTTGATTTATTTAACATAATCAACAACATTTAAATTTTTGTTTATAGAATCTTTTGTATAAAATTTGCAAATTTGTAGATAAAAATCCTTAGGAATCTGACAATTTTTTTTTTTTTTTGCAGAAAAAGTCCTCAAATTCTAAGGATTTTAAAATTGTCCAAATTTTTAGACTTCTTGAACATTTTTTAAATGCCCTTGGTTTTGTTAAAAACAAAGTTAAAAATTTAATTCTTTTACTTTTACCATTTCACATATAAAATTTTTTTTAATATTCCAAGCTGTTTACAGAAAATCCTTAAATTAAATTCACAATAAAAGTGCTGAATTTAATATTGATGATTTTTTTTGTTTGTATCATCTACTACATATCTGACACAATACATGTCTGTTTTGAGATACAAAATTTTTAAGTCTATTGCTAAATTTACATTATACCCGATTTGTAGTTAAAACGGGATTTTGGTAAAAAATCCTGTTTCAAAACCATTTTTTGAAAAATCCCTTTTCATAACTACATATATAAAAAAAAATATTTTAAAATCAAGCAGAAACAAAATTAAACTAAATTATAAACAGCTTTGAAATCAATCTAAGTTTGTTTTCTTTTTATTTTAAATATGTTTGTACTTATTTTTAAAATGCGAAAACAACAACTTAATTTAAATACAAAAAACTTTATACAAATTTACTTTAATAACAAACATACTTATTTTAAAAGTGTTCGTAAAAAATAGGATATTCGGGGCTGTTTTGGAAAATGAATCCACATAAAATCATGCGGTTTTGTACAACAACAAAATGCCATTTTTATATGAAAACGAATAATCTAATTTGAATTCGTTGTCCAGACCACCGCCGATTACTTCAATTATGATATAGTCAGTGTGTTCGTGTACTCGAAATTCTTACTACTTTTACTACAATTGGAATATTTTGTTTACTTTTTATATACAAATTTTCCAGTTGTAGTAAAACTTAACTTGTAGTATACAGAAAAAAAGTATAACAACATTTCAATGGGGTTATTCTGTAACTACGTGAAAATGTATCACGTTCAAATATCGAACTCTAATTTATTTAGCACGGGTTGAGTCATTAATATCAAAATTATATTAAGGTAAATTTTTGTATATACCTTTAGGAAAATTTAACATTATATGACTCTCCCTATCTTAAATGTGACAGAGTTGCATATTTCGATGTGACAACTTTTCATATAGTTACGGAATAACACCATAAGTAATTGAACATATTTGTCATAATTCAAATTCAATTTCTAACAATTTTTTGTTTAAACTGTTTTGTAAATTGTTATTGTTCATATAAAAATTCTTTAAACATAAAGAGGGAAGTTATAAAAAAATATAAAAAAATAAAAAAAAAATGTTTCATGTGTATTTACAAACATTTTCTATGAAAGATGTTTAATACAACAAACAGAATTTTGTAAATTTTTTCTGTATAAGTATACGAACAGGCCTAATCTCTGTGTTGACTTATACCCCATTCATACTGAACCCCAAAATACGTATTTTCGTTTTTCTTTCATGTTTTTAACTTTCAAATTCCATACAAATTTTAAATCGAAAACTTGAAAAAACGAAATATTTATTTTCTTACTACTTTTACTACAATTGGAAAGTTTTGTTTACTTTTTGTATTGAAATTTTCCTGCTGTAGTAAAATTAGTAAATTGCAGCATTTATGCCTGTTAACTTATCTCAAAATAACCAGAGCTTAGTGCTTAACAGAGAACTGCAAAATCAACTTTTTTCTTGATTTAATCATACACAAAAATTCTTGTTCACTTTTAATAAATCAACAAAATTCACTGTAGAATAAAATCAGCATCATGTTACTGAACGCGTAATTGAAATTAGTGTGAATCATCTGTCGTTTATGTTTTATGCAAATGTAATCCCTTAACAGTGTTCAGTAACATGATGCTGATTTTATTCTACAGTGAATTTTGTTGAATTATTAAAAGTGAACAAGAATTTTTGTGTATGATTGAATCAAGAAAAAAGTTCATTTTGCAGTTCTCTGGTGCTTAACAGTAGTTATGAATGTCAAATGTGTATGCAGTTAACAATGTTTAGTGCTAAGCACTGCTTATGATTTCGATAAGTTAATCGAAATCACCAGTATTTAGGGAAATTTGCAACATATGGCAACGCATTGTGAAAACAATTTAAACAAAAAATAAAATTTAATAGCCGTAAACAGCATTTCAAATCATTTTAAAGTTAAATTTGATAAAATTGTATTCATAAACGAATATTATCTTAAAATGCATATTTTAAACCTTGTGTAAAAAAAACGAATTTTAAAATTGGTTCGACCTTAGTTTAAACCTAATTTAACATGGCGTGTTTTTGCTTTTCGTTTATTTTTATTTTGAACATTTTTGCGAAAAATTGTCATTCAATCAAAATAAGTTGGTTGATTTTTAAATAAATAATGGACACACTATATTTAATTAAAAGAATTGGTAAGAACAATTTTTATTTAAAAAATTTTATGTATTTAATGGTATGTTGTTGATAATAGAAATTATTGCCCAAATTTCAAACGATCGTCAAACAAAAATTTAAAAAAAAAGAGGAACTACCCGTTCAGCCCTCTTTTTAAATTTAATATTTTAACATTTGATGTTTTTAATTCAAAATAATGTTAATTGTACAAACTGAACTAGTGATGTGTAAATAATCAAAACAAATAAAATAATACTGGTTATTTGAATACTTTTTTATCTGCAATAAAATCATCTTAATTACACTTTTACCGAGCATCTCTTTTTTTTTTTTTTAATAATAAAAAAGTTATCATACATTTTATATTTTATAAAAATAATATTTTTCTCAAACACGACAAAAAATATATATAGTAACGAGTACCGTACAAATTAATAATCATCATTTTGTATCATTACAACTCAAGTGACAAATAAAAAATATAGTGTTGCCATATTCGAGTTAAAAAAAACGTTAAATCGTTTATTACTTAAAATACTGATTATGAATACGAATTTTTAACAAGGTTTTTTTAGGCTATAAGTGCTTTTTAACTACTTTGTATTTAAACCCTGAATTAAGATTTTTTTATGAATACGGCTATAATCATTTAAGAAAACTTAAGAACATGAGTTGTAACCCCAATACCAAGTTTCATATTTTTGTTTGCAAGATTCGAATATCGAAACTTTTATATAAAATTTATTTTGAAGAGTAATCAAAAATGGCAATACAAACAATTGGCTACATTAACAAAGAATGTAAGCAGAAATTTAGGTGTTGCGAAATTGCAAAAGAATAAAATTTTTACAGTCGTTCGATGGCACTTTCGGGACGATGCCGAATTGACAATAATCTGCCTTAGCCGATGCCCCATAATAATAAATAAATAATTTTTTATTAAATTTACAAAAAAAAAAAAAAAATTATATTTAGATCATTTATTTATTTAAAAAGTCAACACAGAATTTATTAATAAAAATAACTAAAAAATAGAAAAATCGTTAATAAATAAAATAATTCGGCCGATTTTCTATTTATGACCGAAAACATTTAATCGGTAGAACACTACAATTCTCCTCCAAACAATAACAATCATGGAAATATTTTTTCACAAACCTGACATATTCCCAATACCCACAAATTTTGGTCTTGTGTTGCAATTATTGAGGGTATTCCCGATTTTCTCAGCCTGAAGTTGTTATGACGATGTTAACTGAGCTTTTTTTCATTGTGTGCAAAACACCATCTTGAGTATCTTTCAAAAACAGATTTTTCTTTTAAGCTAGAATTACTTATACGTAAAGTAAAGGATCAGCTGATTCGATCCATATGTACCCCACGTTACGTATGGTTAATTCTTGCTTTAGGTTGCGTCGACATTAAGCTCCAAATATAGTTTAAACTAGATTTTGAAATTTATAAAGTACTGTAACATGACAAATTAATTTCAAACTCTATATCCCGTGTAGATATCTATATCCCGTGTAGAGAAAAATTATAGTAAAAAAGGGGGAAAAAACTAAATTAGAAATCATTAAATACATTGTTGTTTTAATTGGATAATATAATTTTTTTTTGAAAATTTTGCTTTTATTTTAAGTAACGCTCCGGTCACATATGATGACATTTTCCAATTTCATTTTGTTAGATTGACATTTTTAACGTGAATAATAAATTTAAATTAAAATTTATTTTTTTAATTTCAATTTACTTATTTTAATTTTAATTTAATTTCAAAATTTCAATTGCAAATTTTCAACATTCTTTTTTTCTAATATTTTTTCCAAACTAAAAATCTTATGACAAACAAAAAAAAACTACATCAAGGACTTTAAAATGTACAAAAATTAATATTTAATTAAACAGGCATCTCAAGAAATTCCAAAATAAAATGCAGTGTTAGAAAAAAACATATTATTACTAAAAAAAAAAATAAAAAATTCCTATAAAGACAAAAAAAATATATATACATAAATATAATAACAAAAATACATATTTTATGTTTAAAACTATTTATATACAAAATATTAAAAAAAAATGAAAACAAAATTAAACAAAAATCGTTGAAAACGTTTACATATAAAATAATTTTTTATTGAAAAATGTACAGTATTTTATAAAAGAAACATTAACAAATAATATTGTAATACAAATTCAAATTAATCCACTTTAAAGTAAAATTTTAAAAAGTCTGGAGAATCTTTGCCTATTCGAAAAAATTAGAGGACATGAATTTTTTTAAACCGAAAAATTTTAGTTTATAATAATTCTTAAACACCAGAGAATTATAGTACAGCCGAATCCAAATTTATTTTTCTATTGGAACAGGAGGAGTAAATTGGACGTTTTTTTATTTAAAAAGTAATTCACGGTACAGGTATTTAAATTTACAACTGTTTGAAAAAGGGGGTCCAATCCAATTTTGACTGTATACAAAAAAGTTTTTTCGAAGTTAACAATTTTTCTCCTTAAAAAGCGAAAAAGTGTTCAGATAAAATATTTTTTTTTTTAACAAAAAACAATTATTGTCAGACTTTTATTTATAAACAAAATAATTTGTATGTTTTTAAAATTTATTTACAAAAAAAGAAATACTAACAAAAAATATATATTCCATTGAAGGTATACTACACACAATGTGTTATATTTTCAATTAAAATAAAAATCAACGCGTTTTATGTATGTAAATTTCCTTTTTTTTATTAATGCAATTATATAAACTAACTTTATTTTGTTTCCCAAAACTTTAAAGAAATAATTATGTTGGTTTTTATATTCCGTTTTTTCTCTATTTTTTTAAGTACATTATGTAAATTTTAAGTATGTACTATTAAATATTATTAAATTTTAATCATAATTATATTTTTTGTAACATATATATATATTTTTTTTTTTAATTTAGCTTAATATAAACTAATAATGTTTATATTTATTATTTTAAATAATTTTTATTCTATTACATTTAGTTTAGTGTATTCCTTTTCTTCATTTTAATTAGTTTTCGTAATTGCTATGTTATTGTTTAAATAATATTTAAAAAATGACTACAGAGAATGGCAAAATAAAACATCTAGTTTTTAAACTAAATTTATTTTATATTAAAATTTAAAAAAAAAATAATAATAAAAAACTTTTTTTTATAAACGTATATTATAGTTTTAAAGTTAAACTAATACCAGATACCAGATTAAAAAAAACATTTTTATTTTTGCTTATTTTAATAGATGTCGAGAAAAATGAAATATTTGTATATTTATGTATTTTAAAAATATAAATATATTTAAAAAATAAAATAAGTTTTGAGTTTTATTTATAAAAAAAATAGGATACAAAATTTTTTTTCTTGGAAGATCAGTAAAGTTGAATATTAAAATTAAAAAAAAATTAAATGGTGAATCAGTTACAATAAAATCGTATAAATTTGGCGCCCAACGTTAGGGGGCCTAACATTAAACATATACCTTTTATAAAATCCTATCCTATGTCATGCAAATCAATTTATAAAACATTGAATAAATATTTTTGTTTCTTTTTAAAAAGCGGCGGATCCTTAATAATAGGCTTGGACCGCAAGGATTTTTCAGAACTGTGGCTTTTGTATTAAATTATTATTTGAGATTTAAAAAACTGATTTATTGTTTATTTGTATCTATTAAGCAA
This sequence comes from Eustalomyia histrio, assembly GCA_949748255.1. Lineage (NCBI taxonomy): Eukaryota > Metazoa > Arthropoda > Insecta > Diptera > Anthomyiidae > Eustalomyia > Eustalomyia histrio. Next base: position 46,012,805 of record OX456523.1, on the reverse strand, counting down.
CTCAGTCACCAGCCGGTTGAAGCAAAAGGTTCTCTGCTCCAGTGGCTTGCATCTATGCTTACAACCTTATAAGCATTGCTTTGAAAAAATGACGTCACGTGTAAGCATCTGATATTCAAAGTTCTAGATTCCACATAAAGTTTCAGATATGCAGCTAATCCTTTTTGTACACAATTTTGAAATTACAAGGGCGTTAAAAATCAACGACAAAACTTGTTCTTTTTCTACAACTAAAAAATTAATATAATATTTAAGTTGTGTTTTTATATCTAAAAATATGTATATCATTTTTTTTTATTTTAAGCTATAATTTCTTTTAAATTATTAAATGATTTTAACACATCGGCTGATGAATTCCCGTTTTGACACACAGAAAACGCCACAAATAGAAAATTTACACGGGTAACAAAAAAGCACGGTTTTGTTTTTGTGTGTTTTTGTTATTTCTCTTTCGCAGACATTTGTATTCTTCTGTTTTGCTGCATTTACATTCGGCTTGTAGCAAAAAAAAAAAAAACACCGTCATAAATACATAAATTTGAAAGCAACTTTAAAAAAGGAGTTGAGGAAAAAGCATGCAATCAATTTCAACGTGTAAATTGGCTTTAAGTACTGACCTTCAAAGTACCTGTAACAATTTTAAGACAATCTGACGTTTGTTTCAAAAGTTAGTGGTTTTAATGAAACAATTTTTTTTAATTTCAAAACAATGAGAATTTCATATGTTGTTAAAAATGGAAAAAAATCAAAAATCGACCATTATTTGCTGGTTTGCTGAATTTAAACGAAGTCGTGTGAACATGATGCGGCACGCACTGAGGGTCAATTCTCGTTCTGTGATAATGTGAAGTGAAAAAAACTTTTCATTTTCGTTTTCATAAGCACTTCACTCGAACTTTTCACAAATACATAAATTGCGATTCTCGTATGTATTATGAAAAAAATGTTTCATTCGCACTGTACCCATGAAAATTTTGTAACTGTGTTATCCAAAATTTAAAGCAAATGTCAAAACAGAGAAAAACGCAAACAAAAGTGAATTAAGTTCGTAAAATTTATTTTAAATAATTATATAAAAATATCTGGATTAATTGTATTATTGGATATTACCCAAAGAATTCCGGATGAACAAAGGTAAGACAATGATGTTACAAGCATTTCATTGCAGTAAATAATTTAATAATTTATAGAAATTTTTTGAGAGTGCTGCGACGCATACTTCGTGCTGACCACAATCCATTCGAGATGACAACCGACAAGCACTTCATGGATTTATATCGGCTTACTTTAAGTGAACTATATTTGGTGCGCGTATGAAGTCTAATATTACTTAAAAAAAAAAAAATGCATAAAGAATATAAATAAACTATAAATAAATATGCCATACTTTTGCCAATTTTCACTGTCCTTTTGGGTCCCACTAAAACTGTTAAGGCTCACCGCTAATTCTTTACACTTTTCGTCTCTAAATTTGACACCATCTGCAGTTACAAATCTGTAAATATGGGATTAATAAAAGTGTGATTATGGTTATTAAGCTACTTACTTATGGTTTGCAATGTCCACATGCGATGTGTACGTGCATTAGTTCTTTTTGGCTACACGTACGCTTTGTCGGCAATGATTGATAAAAATCAAAAAGTTTTTATTTGATGGGTGATTATTTGATCTTGTGCTTGACACAAAATAAATTCAATTGCTTTGTGTTTGCCGTCATGACGCATTGATGCAAAAAAATATACATACATAATTTGTGTTTCAATACAATAAATCATCATCCGACGACGACATGATTTGATACGAACGCTACGAAGTCAAAATACAAATGGTGATTAACGTGTTTAGTTGTACGTCTCCTTTAAAGCTACAAGCATATAACACACACATATGAACTGATTGATGGGTTTATTTGATCGTCTCCAGGGCGCATTTTTAAATCAAGCCTAAACAACATTAAATTAAATAAAATAACCTTTGAAATCAAACTAATATCCGGATTCTGATTAAATTTTCACATACATTTTAGAAACACTGTGAATTGTAATTAAACTTTTCTTTTCAAATTCGAATTTAAACAAATTTTCAATGTCTCAGTACATCAAGTCGTATAAAAAAAATATTGTACTTCACAGGCCTACATCCCGTTACTGTATCTGATGCGAGAAGTTTTCGCATCGAGAAATTCATAGTCACCCTACTTTATACAGGGTGATTTAAAAAATAATGAAGTTGATTGCATTTTTACTGGACATTTTTTAGAGCTTTTAATTTTTGAAGATGTGGACGGACACATTTAATTTTGTAAACTTTCTTATTAGATAGAGAAATAAAATGAATACAGCGTCTTTGATAAATATATATGTATTTAATTGCCTGTGATCCACCCTATAGGAAGTAGAACAATCACATGATTTTTGCGAAAACTTAATCAATGCAAGAAATACCGGAACAAGGTGCTGTGGGTTCGAAATCTACAGAAGCCTATAACAATTTTTGCAATATTCCACAAAGCAGATGACATTTTTTACACGCTCCACCAAATATGGTGAGGCTATATCAGTTTGTTATTCGTTTGTAACCTGTCGAAATATAGGTATGACCCCATAAAATATATATATTCGTGATACTTATGCGATTTAGCGATGTCCGTCTGTCTGTTGAAATAGAGATCACGGCGCGAAGACGTACGCGACGGTATTATTGGACATCATCCCGAGCAGTTTGTAATTGAAAATGAGCAAAATCGGTCCAGCGGTTAAAAAGTTACGAGTGAAAATGTGAAGGAACCTCTAAATTTTCCATACAAATTGATGTATTTTAGTAAAATTTCATAGCAGCGACTGGTACATAGTATATTTTCTCGTTGCAATTAAAATTATGCAAATAAATAACATTTTTCACCTGAGTATAATTTTTTAATCGACAGAAACATTCGAGAATCTAAGGAAAGAGTGACATTTGGTTTTGTAACGATTGCGGTTTGCTAATGACTGTAAAAACATTTGTAAATTTTTTCAATATTATGAACAAAATAGCACACTTACCGTGTTATTTATGAAATTTCTTTAAAAAATTCAAACAAGTTCTTTTTTTATTTAGTTATAATTAAATTGGGTTAAATTTATTAATAATTAAGATAAGTTCATTGTAACTTTTATTTATATTAAAATGTGATTTTTTATTTATTTATTTATTTCATAATGAAATTTATTTTTCGTTTAAGTCTAAAGTTTTGTGTTGAACACATTTCATGTATTATTTTCTTAATGCATGTTTTTTTTTTTTATATAATTCTCAAAATAATTACAATTTAGTATTTTTTTTTTTTAATTTTTGCTATGAGAGGATTTTACAAATGAAAAACTATGTATTATATAAAGAAAACAATGTCCAACAAAAAAATTTTAAATTATAAGTTCAGGTAACTTATCTAAAATTTGCATGCAAACTTGACTGTCTGTAAAGTATTAAATTGTACGTAGTTTGTTATAAAGTTACCCGCCCCAAAGAACATAAACATAATAAAAAGCACAATTGTATAATTATATCGTTGGAAACGATGTTAAATTTGTTTTTGCTGCTGTTGTTGTTATTTATTTTCGAGATGATTATGTCCATGCTGTTTGATTAGTTTCTTCTTTTATCTTATTGTTTATTATTTTTGGAGAAATTATGTGAAGCCCAATTGAGGGAAGTCTTCCAGGAGTTGGCCAAAGCCTCGCTAAATTTCGAACGAAAATGTTCAACCGCTTTCTCTTGACTATATTCTAGAACCTAAAAATCATAAGAAACACAAGATTAATAAGGAAGATATTTAAAAACAGAACTACTTCTACTATTGATAAGGAACATATTTAAATACAGAATGGCATATCACGTTTTTATAAAAAAAACCTCTGGGAACACATATTTTAAATTTCAGATTTTTACCCGAAGTGGCTTGTGCAGGAAGTTAGGAGAATACTTACCCTTTTTGCCTCTCCCTGTAATTTGTTATTTTTTTGCTATCGGGGTTTTCAGTGTAAAACACAAAAATGCGTGGCATGTGGCAATGCCAAAAATGCTCAGTAAGAATTGCCATTTCACCATGAACAAACGAAACTCGCTTGCAAATCATTGAATTTTATTATCAAACTTCGTGCTGTTTGAAAAATGTGTTTCGTAAATTACGTTAATTTTATGAACAGGCTGTTCAAATTTCGCACCAGGTTCATTTTCTTAGACCACCAATCTGTATGCGAAGAATGCGTACAAAGAAGAATGTTACTGCTGTATCGACCAGTGTCAATTAAGATCGCGATATGTCAATTCGTCCGCACACAACGTCGTTTGTTTGGTAAATGGGCCTTAGGAGAGTTGGATGAAGATCCATTTTTCTATCGAAAAAATTGTCTTTAGCGACGAAGCTCATTTTTCAATAGGTACGCCAACAAACCCAGAATTGCCGATTTGGGTGTGAGGAGCAGCCAGAGACAGTTCAAGAGCTGCCAATGCACCCAGAAACTGCACTTTTTGGTGCGGATTTTGGCCGGCGGCATCATAGACCATACTTCTTCAAGAACCAAACCGCAATGGGTCAGTCAATGGAGCAAGGTACCGTGCGATGATTACCAACTTTTTTTTGTCCGAAATAAAAGAATTTGACTTGGTTGAGATATGGCTCCAAAAAGACTGTGGCACCGTCATCATGAACCTATTGAGTGGCGAGTTTGGTAATCAATTAATCTCATGCTTTGGAGCAGTCCATTGGTCGCCAAGATTATGCGATTTGACTCCATTAGACTATTTTTTCAGGGGATACGTGAAGTCCCTCGTGTACAGGGACAAGCCAGCCACAATTGCAGCTCTGGAAGACATTACAGCTGCCATTGTTGAGATAACGGCCGAATAATATCATGTCCTTTATAATATCATGTCTAATCGAGCGCCTTCTTTGCCGCTGTATGAACCTACATTTTTTAAAAATTTTAAGTTGGTGCCTTTAGCAGTTTGAACCGGGCGATTAAGGGGACACCTTTTCCTTTTTAAAACTATTTTTAATATATCGGCTAATGGGAAGATTTTTCCCTTATTTAGCTTCTCCTTGTAAAAATGTCGAAAAATACCGACTTAGAGGAAGAAGAAGAAACGAACATCATAATTTTAAATTCCTAGCTCCAATGATTTGGGCCGCGATTTAGTGGCACTTTTTTCCTTTTAAATTTAATTTTTTCCCCTTTTTTTATTGGAAATTACAAAAAGCTTTTGAGAATTAGTTGTGCCAAAGAACTTTTATTTGAAATTTTAAACTTCTATCCAAATGGGCCGTTAAGGGGGGAAGTCTTTTATGCTATTATACCCACATTTTTCCCCAAGTTACCAATGAAAATTCCAAAAGGCACCGAATAGGAGAATTAGCCCATATTACAGGAAAAACATTTCAAATTTAAGATTTCTAGGTAATACGGTTTAGGAAAGATTAAGGTTTTCCCATTTTCACCACATTCCAGATTGGGGTTAAAAATTTCCAAAATCCCGTTTTAGAGGTTGTCTACGCCGAAAGAGTATACAACATACCAAGTTTCAAACAAAACAAAGACATTTTGCATAAAATACTAAAAATCCTTTGAGCCGGCTATTCAAAAAAAACACCTCGGAAGTAAGAAACGTCAATGATTATGATTAAAATTATATAATGTATGCAAATGGTGATGAATGAGTTATTGAAGGGGGTGCAGTGTTTCAAATAAAAATATATTTTGCTTTTAATTCTATATGGTTTTTCTTTGCTTGTTATTTTTTAACTTACCAATGTCTCTTTTAAATAATTTAAATCCTTTTCAGATGACAACTCCGGCAGACCCGTTGATATCATCATACTAAATAAGGAGAGTATAAGGCAGCCATGTTTGCGTAAAACCAAAAATGCCTAAAAACAAATAATTAAATAAATAACTCCAAGATACCACAGTTAGAAACTTTACCTTTTCACACATTTCTTGGAAATAACGAAATTCTTCAGCCATACGATCAGCACGACCTTTATTAATTACATAAACAAAATCATGTGTCAACACAAATGGTACACGTTCACGGCGCACACCAAATTTCTCTTTAAAATGACCCAATATGTGACCAAAATCAATATGAAAAAGCTGTGATACAAGATTATTTTGAATTATTTACATATCCTTCTTTAAATGGGCAATAATTTGAAAAACTTACTTGACCATTTCTTTTAACCATAATATTATCTGAATGGCGATCAGCTACACCCAAAACATAAGTGGCTACACAATAACCAGCACAACTTAGAGTAAATTCTTTAACAGCTTTGTTCATTTCTTCTTCAGTTTTATTGTGTTCCTTAAGCCAACTATATAAAGAACCCTTTTTGAAGGGTGATGTAGCCGAAAACATACCCTTTTCCTTTTGTATATTAGCTATAGTTTCGGCATTGAGTACGACCTCAATCATGCCCAAACGACGTTCCATACTAATGCAATTGTAAATGTTCATGCGAAAGTCCATGCTAAAAGTTTAAACTGATCAATATTTGCTCATGTGCTGTGATGTTTGTCCAACTTACCCCTCATTTTTCCACAACTGATCCATTACACGCAGCATTTGTAACGTTAGCATATCTTGTCTTAGATCATCACCATTTTTAAATATTATATAAATATCATTACAATTTTGATCGGCATTTTCAAATACTATCCATAGCGGACGCATTTTCGAATCCATCACCTTACATTTCTCGGGCTTAACACCCTTACAGCGAAAACTCGGATTTAGAGGATTTTGTATACTTTGGAAGACACCACTGTTACGTTGATTACGTAGGAAATCCTGTAAAAGATTTCGTACTTTTTCCTTACTGCCTTTTTTGGCCAACACAGATCCTTGTTTAAGCTTTTCCAATACTTGTAACTGTCTACGCAACAGTGGTACATGCGGTTTACAACCTTTGAGATATGCTTCGAGTAATAGACCGAAACGCGTTTGCATTGATGGTGTTTGCATTTCAGAACGTAAATGCCAAAAGAAGTAGTGACCAATGCGTTGATTACGCAATGCCCGTTCTAGAATAAATATAGTGAGGGCACAATCTAAATAAGATTCATGTTTCATGGCTTGTACCAGTTGCAGCAGATAGAGTAAAAGTTCTTCGTCTCTGTAAAGGAAATGTTAAAATTTCATTGTTTATTTTGATTGGGTAACCTTTTTGTTATTATATGAAATATGTATATTTCATAAATGAGTCATTTGATTTGTTTTTTTGTTATTACTTACTTTAAATTGTTAAGACATCGTATAGCAAAATTTCGTACCGCTGGATCTGGATAAGCATAATCTAATAATTCTAAAGAACGTTCTACAGGAATTGTAGGCCATTCTTTAAGTAAATACCACATTTCAGCCACTTCATCGCGATCATTCCAATTAACACAATGCAAAAGAATTGAAAGCTCTTCGGGCTCATCATTTTTTATAAAATCTCTAATGGAGGGGGAAAAGGGAAAACCAATTGAAATATAAATGTTGTTGATGTTTTACATATACACAAAACATTACCTTTTCTCCCATATATCATTACGATCTTGATCATGCATTTCATAAAGTTTATTAATAGTACGTGAATACTGTGATAAAACTCGGGTTACTGTAGCCGCAGCATCCTGTGAGGATCCTCGACTTACGAGCTCATTGCCGGCGGCATATTTTAAAACAATCTCTTCCGAAGGATACTGTATATTATCATAACCATGACTATGGAATGTGAGTTGTACCACAGCACACTCATCTTTACGTGGATTTGGTTCAATGGTACCCAACGGATGAAATATTTCATCCGATTGTATATCATCGGCATATGTCCAGGTATACAGTGTTAAGCAACCCGTTTTCAATTGATGTTTATAATCAAATATCGTTGTATTAACCCAGGCCAATGAGTTGATATTTATATTACCATCTTTGGAAATCGTATTCTCCTTGCTGGTGTTTGAGGATTTTTTCGAGCGTGATGTTTTTGTCATTTCATAGATGACCATACAGAGTCTAGTCATGCGTGGCAAGTTTCCCATGGGAATATCTAGGATGACATCTTTGTCAAAGGTAAATGAACGATTATTACTGCTGGCGATGTCAATTGAATGTTGAGCGCACAGTTTATGTTCACCGTGGTAGAGACCAATGTGAACGCCCACCTTAACGCCTTTAGTCAAATCACAATTTACATTATCAATGCGATGTAATCGCAAACGAAAGCAATCTGAAATTTCCCAAGAACTTTTAATTTTACGTTTGACCATTTCATTTGAGGGATGACGTAAACTTTCTGGTTTTGGTGGTCTCTTGGGGACAGCATTTAATTCTTGTTTATAACTAATGTAAGAGGGTAAAGTATGTATCGGCTTTAGGACAACATTGGGTACATCTGATCCCGATAGACTTTCCTGTTGTTAAAGTTTTGTATCAAGAGAAATGCATATGAAATATGAAAATAAACAAACATTTCTAATACCATTATCGTCCTACCTGTATATATATAAACTGTATCAGTGGATATTCACCAAATAAATACTCATCACGACCACGAACTTTTAATATATAATCTGATGTTCGATCACTAACTTTTATTTGAGATTTACGTACTTTCGAGAGTGCCAAATCTATCAGTGTACGTGGTGTATGCTGTTCACTTACTGAGATCGTAAACGAGGTTTCGTCGTTTTCCAATTTAACAACAACTAGAAAATTTGAATTACGAGAAAAACGTGTTCGTATTATCTCGGGCATAACTGGGTTATTGGCCAAACGTAGTGGATGCTCATAGAGTAGTTTCTCTGCCCAACTATATTTGGAACGTTCCAGCTCAATTTCATCGCATAACAATGTCATTTTACGACGAAAATCATCTTCTTCGGGACTGCGTAGTGCGCTGTAGTCTTCAAATGATTTACCAATCATATTACTGACCAATTTGGAAAGTTCATAATCACTGGAAATAGTTGAGGTATCACTACGTTCACCCAAACGTAAAAGGCAAAAATAAGGCTGAACTTCACACAGGCGTTTTGTTTCATCTGTAAATGGTTCGACCAGAGCAATGGATGATATACCACTAACTTCATAGTCGCAAGCATCTTTGATAAGATTATTTAGAGGATAATTTTTTGCTTGTTTCACCATTTCCTACAAGTATTCAAAAATATGCGGAATGAGTGATAAATTCACGTTATGTTTCTCTTTTAACTTACCGTTTTAATTTCTCTTATAGTGGCAGTGACCGGCACATATAATGTCAAAAAGATTCCATTTGGTAGAAAACACTTAAGTTCTACATCTGGTGGATCATTTTTCCAAGTGTCTATGGAAAATGAAGATCCTGCCAGCGGTGCCATTTTTTAGCGATATAAAAAAGGGCAAGACCTTGTTATTTTACAAAGGATTTAAAACCTAAAATTAAAAGGAATTGAAATTAAATATATGTAATATACAATAATTATTTTTTTAAACCCCATTTATTGGCCTGTACGGCATTATTTATTTTCATTTATTTATAACTACCCACCCAGAAATTGCCAATGGTAAAAAAAATAAAATACTGGCAATGCACTGATTGCCAATGGTACAACAAATAAGGTGCTGGCAGAGCACTTATGCTAAAAAGTGCTTTCCCAGTACTTGATTTACAAAATTTACAATCCTTAAAATAATAAAAGCACTGACACAGCGTTGGTTTTGAACGCTTCCCCAACGTTAACAAAAAGTGCTTTGCCAGTACTTGATTTACAAAGTGTACAACCTTAAAAATAAAAAAGCACTGGCAAAGGCCTAGTTTAAAACGCGTCCCAACGTTAGTAAAAAGTGCTTCGCCAGTACTCGATTAATAAAATTTACAACTGTTTATGAAATAAAAAATATAAAAAACACTGGTAAAGCACTTGTTTACAACACTTTCCCAATGCAAACAAAAATTAGTCGATTTACAAAATTTTCCATCATTTATGCAATGAAAAGTGCTTCGCCAGTACTCGATTAATAAAATTTACAGCTGTTTATGAAATAAAAAATATAAAAAGCACTGGTAAAGCACTTGTTTACAACACTTTCCCAATGCAAACAAAAATTAGTCGATTTACAAAATTTTCCATCATTTATGCAATGAAAAGTGCTTCGCCAGTACTCGATTAATAAAATTTACAGCTGTTTATGAAATAAAAAATATAAAAAGCACTGGTAAAGCACTTGTTTACAACACTTTCCCAATGCAAACAAAAATTAGTCGATTTACAAAATTTTCCATCATTTATGCAATGAAATATATATAAAGATGTATGATTTTGAAACGTTTTGAAAAAAGATTTCACAGTAATTGTTTTTAACATATATTTCAATATAAATTTAGCATTCATTGGGGTTCAAAATATTGGAATAAACTAAAAAAAGTAATACCAGAATTGAGTGTGTTTCAAGAATTTTAAAAAGGAAAAGAAGGGTTATTTCCCTGTAATAAAAAACATGTATTACTTATTTTTATATAAATATATATAAATATATATATATATATATATATATATATATATATATATATATATATATATATATATATATATATATATATATATATATATATATTTAAATTTTATTAGAAATTATAGAATAAATAAATAATTTGATTGAAATTATTTGTGAAGGGTTTATAACAACTGTTTTATTGATTTCAATATTTTTAATCAAATTTTTAACTTCGAATTATCCATAATCCGAATTAACCCAGCTATTTCATCATTGAAAAAGCACTTTATTTATTGTTTCCAACGTTTAAAAATTATAATTTTGGGGCTGGCAAAGCACTCAATTTACTATCCCAAAAGCGCTTTTTTGATTGTTTCGCCAATACTTTGCCAACGCTTTAAAAAAGAATCGGCCAAGCCCTGTTTTCATTTTAAGGTTGGCAAAGCACTATTATTTTCAAAATCTTTCGCTCTGCCTACGCTGTGACCACCGGTAAAAGTACTGGGCCAACGCTTTGCCGTTCTTAGTTTTCTGCCTGGGTAGCTAATTCAGTACTATAAGAATAGAAATACTTAAATCTAAAAAAAAAATCCCTACGACTCCTCTAAAAAAGTTGAAGTATCATATATTAGTGTTTAAATGATCTAAAAAAAGAATCAACGCAAATTTCTTGGCAAGCTATTCCACAATTGACCCTTATAGTAAATGCATTATCATATATCGTAGTCAAAATAAGCCTATACTCTATTTTAGTAGGATTTCTTTCTGAATACAAAAATAAAATTAAATGAAAAACACTCTCAGGCTCACGAATAAAAACAATCTTAGATTAAAATTAAATCGAAAATTAAATTCAAAAAATTTCTCAATTTCAAGGACATATGGGCTCTTAATTTGTTAAATACTCGATACTACTTAACAGTTTTTTTTTTTAATTAACTCGTTACAACTCAATACTTCTAACATTCTTACAATAACAGAAAATTCATACCACAAAAGTGAGTTGTATTTTCTTTTTAGGGCAATATTACGCTTATTTATAGAAAAATACAACAATAAAATAATTAAATAGGTGGTACTTTGAAGTACTCGAAAAAGGACAGTATTAAGTACTCAATACACAAATATTAAAGACCCTTTTGCTCTATTGCCGCCTTTAGCATTGATTCAACAAGTTTTCGGCAGTAGTCGGGCGAAATTTTACTGCTTTCATCCTTTAAGAGCTTTAATCAGGTCATGCTTATTGCTTATGTGATGATTCTTTAATTTATCCTTCAAATAACTCCACACGTGCTGTGTTAGATAACTGATCCTAATCCATGTTTCACTGTAGGCTTTAAATTTTTCTCCAGTAGCTCAGAATTTGGTTTTCTCCATACGTAAGAACGACCATCTGACCGAAAAAAGTTGTATTTACTTTCGTCGGTAAATATAACTTTGCTCCAAAAGGAAAAATCTTTGTTTTTGTGCTCTTTAGCGCTTAAACTGGGTTCTTTTTTAATTTGGCGTATAAGCCACCGTTCATCCGTATCAGAAAAAAATTTTCTTTTGCTGGGTTTTGCTGCGTTATCAAAATTTGTTGCATTTTTATATCGCTTTATGGTATTAAAAACAGTAGATTTAGATCTATTAACCATTTCAGCAATATCTCGAACTGTCTTCCCTGCTTTTGAATGTTTCAATATTAACTTTCTAATTTCGGGTGTTGTTTGTGACGCCATGTTGTGGCGCCATGTTGAATAATTTCTCAAAAATAACTTGAAAGTAATATTAAATTAAGTAAATAAACTTTTACAACTTTTTCACAATGTTTACTTTTTATACCCTTCACCACAGGTGGAAGGGTATATATACAGGTTGGTTGAAAAGTTCCTTCGCTCGAAATGAAAGAATACTGTTTTTGTTACGAAATATATTTTTTTATTCAATATAATCTCCTAGAAGCTCAATACACTTGTTCCAATGATCCTCCAATAATTTTATCCCATCCTTATAATGGTTTTCCGGAAGCTCGGCAAAATAACCGTCTACAGCTGCTATGGCCTCTTCATTCCACGAAAAATGCTTTCCACGAAGGAATTGTTTGAGATATCTGAAGAGATAGTAATCACTGGGAGCCAAATCTGGTGAATACGGTGGATGTTCAAGCAATTCGTACTTTAATTCTTTGAATTTAGCCATCATCAAAACACTTTTGTGAGCAGGTGCATTGTCTTGATGAAAAATGATTTTTTCTTCTTTAAACCAGGTCTTTTCTCACGAATTTTTTCATCCAGCTGATCCAAAATAATATTCGTTTTGATTGTTTTACCTTTCTGAAGATAATCAATCAACAAAATTTCTTTTGCATCCCAAAAAACTGATGTCAAAACCTTCTTTGCTGATCGTTGTGACTTCACCTGCTTTGGACCTGAACAACCAGCTTCAGTCCACTGTAAACGTTCTTGTTTCAATTTAGGATCATGGTGGTAGATCCAAGTCTCATCCATAGTTATAAAACGACGCAAGAAGTCGGTTTTATTCGGCTTAAAATGCTCCAAATTACGCTGAAAAATTTGTTTTCGATCCAGTTTTTGTTGAGTTGTTAATGTTTTTTCATACGTAATTATTCATGTAAAATATGGAGTACTCGTTCGTCTGAGATGCCTATGGCATTAGCAATTCCACGCTTAGTCAAACTTGGATCTTCACTAACCATATTATGTACCTGCTCAATGATTTCTGCTGTGGTTGCAGTTTTTGGTCGTCCTCTGCGTGGATCGTCTTTAAGGCTCGTACCAATGTGTTTTATTAAACATAACTGTTTTTGATTAAATTTAAAAAACTTTACATTTTCCTATGATTTAATATCAAAATAAAATTGTACGAATTTTTAGTAATATTTCCATACTCAATTGGAAAATAAGTATCCAAATTAGATCACAGAAGTAAAATTCTATTCTTTTTGGATTCACGAAATATTTGAATATGAATTGTTTTTAACATAAACACGTTTACTAGCCATGGAAGACAAATGAGAAGGAGTTTTTGAAGCATTTGTAAAGATGAGAGGCAGAAGTATTCTTAAAGACGGAAAGAAAATATGCATAAAAAAGAACCAGAAAAGTGAAACGCAAATTATGTCCCCAGCCATTGCTTTAAATATTTTTGGAATTTGTCTTCATGGGAGCTCAAAAAAAATCTGTTATGGGCTTGGTACAACCGAGTAAAAATCCAATTAAGAAAAGACCAATTTCGACAAACCGAAAGAAAATATATGTTACTTTGTTATTTACCACCTGCAGGAGAAAAAGAGTTTTGTGTGCAAACAAAAAAAATTTTGGGGACTTTTGAATTCTGTTTTTAAATAAAACTTCTTATGTTTCTCTTTATTAATTAAAATACAGCACACTGCATGCACATTATATTGTATCAGAAAAAAGTTCGCCATACACCTTCGAATCTTAATTATTTTTGAAAGACAGTTTCGAAAAGTTTTTTTACAGTTGGGGTTTAAATTGTGATATATTGATGTTTTTTTCACGAGGGGACCAATGTTTTTCTCTAAGAGCCATTGACGTCCAAGTATCATGTTCTAGTATTTCCCACCAGATCTCAGTCCTTACAATCCTAATCTACCACCCAAATATTAGAAAATTAAAGCTCGCAATATATTATAAAATTTTTTCTAAGGAAGTAGTTCATACCTACAAAAGAACTATTGGATTTTTTTTTTATTTTAAATTTTTCTTCATATATTCGGCCCTTAGAGAAAAAGATTGGTCTCTTCGAGTCAAAAACATCGATCCGAAGAAATAACGAAAAAAGCTCAGCAAAAAAAAAAAAATAAAAAATTGTCTTGCAAAAATAAGGGCCGAACCACACTTAAACGTCATGTTTTTTTCTGCATTTCATTTGACATTTCTCAATTTCAGAATAACTAAATTCGAACAATGGATACACAATCGAGCAACGCGTTAAAGTTATTCAGGCTTATTATGAAAATGGGCGTTCAAATCAAAATGCATTTCGTGCACTTCGTGATTTTTTTGGTCAGCATAATCGACCGAATGTGTCCACAATGGAGAGAAGTGTGGGCAAATTTAATAAAACCGGGTCTGTGAAAACACCTGTGCATGCTCGCCCAGTTCGTTCTGCTGAAAACATTGCTGTTGTCCGCGATAGTGCGAGATGATAAAGAACTTATTGTGGCCAGGAATTGAGGATATTACCCTGGACGATATGTGGTTTCAACAGGACGGTGCCACTTGCCACACAGCTAACAAAACAATGGCTTTTTTGCGCGATAAATTCAATGGCCGTGTTATCTCACGTAGTGGCGATGACAATTGACCGCCAAGATCATGTGATTTGACACCGTTGGACTTCTTTCTTTGGGGTTATTTGAAAGAAAAGGTGTACGTCGATAAGCCAGCAACAATTCAAGAGCTAAAGGATGAGATAATTTGGCACATTAACGGCATAGAACCTAAATTATGCCTCAGCGTCATCGAAAATTTGGACCATCGGATGGAGGTGTGCCGCAAAAGGCCGCGACGTCCATTTGGCCGATATTTTGTTGCATACATAAATGAACCATACCATATTATCATAATAAAAAGAAATGACAATAATTTCCTAAATAATTTGTGTTTAATTCAAAATCAACATTCAAAATTCACCACCCTTTATAATCAAATGTGTACGACGCACTTTTTTTTTTGCCTGTAAGGTGCTACGGAGATTTTCTGAATTTCAATTATTAGGAATTCTTAATTACAATTGATATTTTCTAAATTCAATTGGAAATGGGGCAGTGTTCACTGAAACACATGTTTCACACTATATATATTTATATACTATATATTTACAGTCATGGACAAAAGTCTACATACCCCAAAAATTTCTTCTAAATCTCTAGTACCAATAATTTGTCTATGAAACTAATGATGCAGATTATCTTCAAATTCATTTTTATTAATAAAAAACAAAACAAAATTCACAAAAAGAGAAAAGTGAAATAAAAATAAACAAAAAACCAAATAACATTAGTGACAAAAGTGTACATACAGTGTTAAGAACCACCAAAATATCTATAAAATATTATAATTTCAAATATTTTTAGTATTTGGTTGGGCCTCCATTTGCATCTATTACGGCCTGCAACCGTCTGGGCATAGATTCCGCCATATTTTCCAATTCCAGAGGTGTTATGCTTTTCCACGCCTCTTGCAGCTTCTCTTTTAGCATTGAGGCACTTGTGATGCTGTGAATTCTAATTTTTCGCTCAATAATGTCCCAAACATGTTCAATTATATTTAAATCAGGACTCTGTGGTGGTGTGTGCATTTACCTCGGAGCATGATGAAGCAACCAGTCTTTGACAACTAAGGCTGTATGTTTTGGATCGTTGTCTTGTTGGAATATCCAACTTGATCCCAGGTGTAACATATATATTGAAACCGGTCCATATTTCCACTGATAAAAGCCAGTTTTCCAACTCCAGAAGCAGCTACGGCACCCCAAACCAACACGCTGACACCACCGTGCTTAACAACATTTTTTGGATTCAAGGCTGTATTGGGTTTTCTCCATACGTTTTGCCTTCCGTCGCTGCCAAATATATTAAAATTGGATTCGGCGCTAAACAGAACCTTTTTCCAAAAGTCTATGTCCTTATCCAAATGCTTCTTCGCAAAAAGTATGCGAAGTTTCCGGTTTTTTTTTCTGATATCAGAGGTGCGTGGTCTTCTGCTGTAAAACTCGTTTTTATTCAATGTTCTTCTTATAGTGCGCGGATGTACAGATATTTGAGATCTTCAGCTAACTTCGAGGAATCCATTCTCGGATTATTTCTCACTTCCTTAAGAATGAAGCTGATGTCCCTACCAACTAGTTTCCTTGGACGTCCACTGCAACCAAATTTTTAACATCGCGCGATATTTCTTTCCTTGGACCCATTTCAATAACACCTGCACTTTTTGCACTTCAAACTATAAGTGATACTTTTGTTGATACATATAACAATCGTCCAATGGCAAAACGGGACATTTCCGTTGTCATAAATTGACATATTACTTGTTATATGGTGCTGTATGTATGTATTGTTTTTTTTTTTTGTATTTTTCATTACGTTTCTCTTTTTTGCTTTTTTTTGTTTTTATTAATAAAAAGGAATTTGAAGAGAATTTGCATCATTATTTTTTTGGGAAATTATTGGTACACGAGATTTAGGAGAAATGTTGGGGGTATGTTGACTTTTGTTCATGACTGTATATATATATAGGAGAAGGAAGGAGAAAATCCGTAAAATTTTAGATAAAAAAAGTTTTAATGCAATTTCCAAAAATGTGTTGCTATTTCTTGTTAAAACTTGCATTAAAACTTTTTTGTATCTAAAATTTGACGTATTTTTTTAAGTTTTTTCCTTCTCCTGTCAAGTAACAAAAAATCGAGTTAGCCTTTTTATATTAAGCCATCGATATATATATTTATAATCACATTTCGTTTGGCGTTATCGGTCTTTTTTAAATATTTCGGTAGAACTTAAAGCACATGTATAATAAACCATCAGATAGGTCTTAAACATACCTCGATTGTTTCTTTTAAAAAGCACATAAATATTTCAAGAACAGAAACACATAAGTGTATTATATTTGTTTTATTAATTTTAAAAAAGTTCGAAACAAAATTACCTATCAGGTGTTTTTCGTTAAATTCTTGTACCACTCCAAGACGCCAAAAGACTTTGGATTTTTTCAAGGCATAATATTTTTAATAAATGTTGTGAATTGACAAAATAAAACAGCTTTTCTTGCTGTTCATGGCAAATCTTAATGAATAGATTGACGCTTAAACAATGCTACCAAATTATCCAGATTTACTTTGAAAATCTTTCATAAATTCTCGGAACTTGTAGACGACGGAGTTGTGTTCAGCGATGAGGCTCATTTTTGACTTGACGGGTTTGTTAGTAAACAAAATAGCCGCCTATGGAGTGAAATCAATCCAATGGAAATCGTTACCGCACCATGATCGTGAGATTTGACACCATTCGATTATTTAGTGTGAGGGCCATGTGAAGTCACTGATTTATGCTGACAAACCAGTAATACATATAGTATAATGACATTTATTGGTCTTTCGAATAAAAACAATTTTTGGATTAAAATTTGATTTTTGTGTTATTTTTACAATTCAAAGTGCTAAATAACAGCCTTTATATGCTGTTTTGATAGAAAGTAACTTTTTGTGGACGATAAAGTTGGTAATATATAAGAAACATACCGTGCATTGTACGAAAAATTTCGTTATTTCGCACCACGAAATAATATTTTTTAATTTCACGATACAACTTCGTTGTTTCAAACCACTAAAATCTTTCGTAAAATATATAAAATCTTCAAAATTTGTGAAATTTGTTTAATGTTATCGGTAAGGTCGTTATTCAAAAAATGAAGAAAATTCATTAATCGGTTATTCGGGTCGATTAAACGGAAAAATTGACAATTAATCGCTTAATTTCTTTCATCAATAAGAACACAAAGAGTTGCTTTTTGCTGAAATAAGTCTATTGCATTGGTTTCTAAAGTTTATTATTATTTTATAACATAAGTAACGTCATAGTGCTTGTTAGGAATATAACTAGTCAGGTGTTTCATTGCTAAAGAGAAAAATTTATATTTTAATAGGTTTTTTGTTAAAGCTCTGCTTTTCTAAAACTTTGCGTTCTGATGATATCTTTTGTCAGCTCGAAATACATGTTTACGGTGGTTGAAAGCTCTGTTTAATTTTTTTGGACATGAAAATTAAATTTTATATTATTTAAAATTTATTTAATTGAAACAAAAATAAAAATTGTCTATCATATTTCCTAAAACCTATATAACATTTGCTTAGATTCCGTCGATTTGAAAAGTATTTTATTGTGTTTTTGTCGATGTTTTTTTTCTACAATTTTCTTGCCAAAGTTAAAAAAATTATGAAGTTTCAAGAAAAATAACAGAAAAATTCATATTAAAAATTTAGCCGGTTAATCGACCTATTTTAATCGATTATTCGGGTCGAGTTATTATTTAAGTTTTAAATTATTTGTTTCGACATTAAACGAAATAAAGACGATTAACCGAATTGGAAACACTATGTTATAGAGGAGAATTTAGTTTTGCGCCAGGAAAATCTTTCATAAAATATAAAAAATTTGTGTGTACATTTTATAAATTAATTTTAATATTTTAGGATTAGGAAAGACACGTGTATAAATTTGACAACTGCCGGGCTATTAGTTTGTGAGATATATAGCCTGTTCCTCGATCTCGAACGAAAAACTAGTCGAACGAAAGCAAGTCACTCGAATTCGAATCAATTTGGGTTTCTCTATTTCGAAAGCCTTCGATCGACTTTACTTACGTGTGCCAATTTTTGTTTCTTACGCAATTACAAATCACAGAGATGCCAGATCATATATTTTGAGTATTTGTTACAATTTTCTTTAAAAGTAGCAAAAATACTACTAAACTGCTTAAAGACAAAAGCAACCCTGTTTAACAGTAATCAGCTGTATATGACAAATGAAATAAAAAAATAACAATAAACAAATCAATTTTTATTTGAGAATGTGTTTATTTTTGAAAATGTTTGTTATCGATTGGTTGTGAGTAAGATTGCTAATCGGAAAGCTTTTCTGTTGCCTGTTGCTGTTGTCTTTTCGGTGCGGTCACTGCTCTTGTAAAATAAAAAATGTAAATATGAGCTGCTTGGGGCAAACGTAAGTCACAAACAATACACATTTATCTTTTACCACTCAGCAACAGCGTAATAGGGGGTAAAACGGAGTTTAGTTTTCTGGTAAAATTTTCCTCCTCTGCAGAAAATTTGTTTGCTCCGAACACCAGAGTCCCTCTGGCAAAATCAGGCCTTTCTTCCATATAAAATACATGCGTCTTCGGCTGGTCCATTGTTGATTTTTTTAACTAAAATTTAAAATTTTTAATAAACCATAAATAATTATATTATTTTGTACTTACCTTTTGTTATCCATTGCTTTTTTTAATTCATTTTGCTATTAAAAATATCAAATATATATTTACTCGACAAAAAAATAGCAAGTGATTGATTTTGACATTTGCGTTCGAGCTGTTCGAAATAGAGAAACCAAATTTTGTATGAAAACAGTTACGTTCATTCGACTTGTCGTTCGAGTCATCGTTTGCATAGAAATAGAGTTAGTGAAACCCAAATCAGTTTTCTTTCGACTAGAAAGCGAACGAACGTGTTCTTTCGAAATAGAGGAACAGGCTAATAGTATTTTGGGTGATGCAACTTTTGTTAGTTTGAAAACAATGGATAAAAAGAAATTTCGTGTGTTAATAAAATATTGCTTTTTAGCGAAAAAAAAACACTGTTGAAGACAACGCTTGTCTTGGTAAACATTATTCGGACTCTGCACCAGGAATATCAACCATTGAGAAGTGGTTTGCTATGTTAAAACGAGCACCGAGGACGATGCACGCAGTGGACGCCCCAAATAGGAGAAAACATCAAAAAAAAGTCCACAAAATAATTACGAATGACCGTAAAGTGAAGTTGATAACAAAGAGACGTGTTGGAAATATCGTAAACGAATATTTGGCTATGCGAAAGCTTTGTGCAAAGTGGGTGCCGCGCGAGCTCACAATCCTGTTTAATCGTAATAAACCCGAATTCATGCGTTGATATGTGACAATTAATGAAACATGGCTCCATCATTTCACACTGGAGTCCAATCGACAGTCAGCCGAGTGGACTGCACTTGATGAACCACCTCACATGGCACATGGTAAAATATTCATCGACTATCTTGAAAAGGGAAAAATAATCTTTTATTTTAAAAAGATTATATGCATTAAAATCATATACACCGCGGTATGATACTGCCTAGAAGTGTTTTCCGCAATGTCCTCTGGTAACTTGTACTACCTTCAGAGTATTTTTAGAAGAGTTGTTCGTTATGTATTTAAAGTTCGAGTTAGCGAACATAATAAAGTGTCTGGGACTAGTGCAGTATTTTTATCGTCTTTTATTATATTTTTATAAAATTATGAAACTAAGACAGCCAATCTTGTGGATGAATTTAAATTTATTCACTCTACCCGTAATATACAACTTGAGATACCTCGAATACATCTTACTACTTTTGAAAATTCATTTAAATGTAGAAGTCTGTCGTATTTGAAACATTCTGCCTTCTATTTTGATATTCATATCCTACATACAAGAAAAAGCATTTGAGTTTATATCCTTAGGTATTTTAAATTGCCTGAGACTCTGGTATTATAGGATTTTAGGTTGTTGTTGTTTTTTACAGAATTTATATAAAGGTAATGTTTGTGTGGTTGGGGAACCATTTATTTTTTAGCACTAAAATGTATTTATTTTTAGGTCACATTGTATTATTATTATAAACATGGATACTAATCTACAATACATGTACAATTGGCCTTATAGGCTTCTTATGTATTGGAATAATAAATATATAAGCCATCAACAAGGACTATTACATAGCGTTATTGTAGCGTTTGAAGGACGAAATCGCGTAAAAATTTCCCCATTTCAAGAAAAAGAATGTGCTGTTTCATCAAGACAATGAAAACGATGGCAATATTATATGAATTGGTCTTCGAATTGCTTCCGCATCAACCGTATTCTCCAGGACTAGCCCCCAGCGACTTTTTTCTGTTCTCAGACCTCAAGAGAATGCTCGCTGGATTTAGCGCCGTTGAAGAAATAATTGCCGAAACTGAGGCCTATTTTAAGGCTAAAAAAATGGTATCGACAAATTGTATGACCGATATAATCATTGTATCGCTATTGAAGACAACTATGTTGAATAATAAAAACAATTTTTAACAAAACAATTTTTTTTCTATGTTAGCCTACGTACTTTTCAGCCAAACTTATACATAAAAAATGTCGTTCATTTAAAAAAAAAATGTTTTTTGTATTAATAGTATTTTGTGGTAAAATAACGTATTGGCCATAACTAAAGCACCCCATCAGTGCATTTTTTCAGATCATAATTTCTTTTTTATAAAAACGACTTTTTTTATTGTATATCTATA
Organism: Eustalomyia histrio; assembly: GCA_949748255.1. Classification (NCBI taxonomy): domain Eukaryota; kingdom Metazoa; phylum Arthropoda; class Insecta; order Diptera; family Anthomyiidae; genus Eustalomyia; species Eustalomyia histrio. The sequence goes on along the minus strand of OX456523.1, from coordinate 45,991,221 downwards.
ATTTTATTTTTTTTATGTGTTTACTATTGATAAACAAAAACTTTTTGAGTTCATAGTTCTATAAAACTAAGTTAAAATTTAAAAAAAAAAAAAAAAAAAAAACATTTCAAACCAGAAAATAGAACGGACAAAACTAAAACTAAATAAAAAAAATATTTTGTTGCAAATCCTTTGTTTTGGATGACACAGACATCTTTTAGGCATTGAAGATATTAAATTATTTATGGTGTCTTGCTTGAAATAAATCATCCTTATTTCGGCAATTTTCTCAATTTATTTTGTTGTTAATGATCTCCTACAGGTTCTCAAATAGGATTGTGATCGGGGTATTGAGCAGGCCAATCTAGAACTTATTGCTCTGTAGCCAGGCTTTAGCAATTTTGGAGGCGTGTTTAAGATCGTTATCCTGTTGGAAACTCCATTTAAGTGGCATCTCTTCGTCAGCATATGGCACCATTACTTCTTTTAAGATATCACGATAAATGAATCGATCCATAATCCTTTCAATTTTATGTATTGGCAGATTTCTTGACCTGAGAAGCAACCCCAGAGCATTAAATTTCCTCTCCATGTTTAACTGTTGCTTTGCAGTACTTAGTATTTAGTCTTTCTTCTTTTGATCTGCGTACACGCCTTATCCCACCCGAAATGTTTAAGTTGTACTTGGATTCGTCGGAAAACAGCACTGTCTTAAATTTTTGGACACTCCAATCCATGTGGGCCTTGGCAAACTCAAGTCTAGCTTTACTGTTCTTTGCTGATATTAACGCTTTTTTTGCTGGCCGTCGGCTGAATAAACCTGCTTCAACTGCCCTTCTACGATTCGTTGTTTCACTAACAGACAAACTTAAAATTGTTTTACTTGACAAGAAGACGCAGTGCTCTTTTGATCATGGAATCATCATATCGAGAGATTTTACGCGGACGTCCTCCGGAATGCACCGGTGATATTCGACCAGTCTGCATAAAATTTGAAATCAGCCTGGAAATTACTGATCGGTTTATTGAATATTTTTTAATTAGTTCACGTCGTGATAAGCCAGTCCTATAGTCATCGATAATTTTCATTTTAAATTGACTTGAGTATTTGTTTCTCGCCATTCTTCTTATTACGCTGTGTACTTTGCAAAATTTAATTTCTATGCACTACATCTGCCTTTATTTCTATCTTATAATATTTACCATGCATTCCGGGTGAGTACCGTTAACACGCATTCCAAATATACAGTAGCGTAGTAAAATTTTTAAACATAATATGAGGAGGGTATATTTTTTTGTCCGTTTCGTTTTGTGCTTTTATATGTTTTATCAATTTTAACTAATTGTTTATAAAATTATCCGTTACTAAATGTATGTTTTATTAACATGAACTGTACAGGTTTATAAAATGAATAAACTACACATCTTAATAAACCTTGTTTTTATAAAAAAAATATGATATAAAAAAATCCACTGTGTGGATGCTTTAGTTATGGTCAATACTGCAATTTAACAAAATAATATTATTTTTAAAAAATTCATTTTTAAAGTTGCTAAAAAAAGGTAAAATCCAATGAACAATAGGATCTTTTCCTTCAAACTTAACGCAGTTTACTTTAGAACCAGTTTAAAAAAATATATATTATGAAACAAAATGCATTTTAGAAATTCCTTTTATTAAAGTACCCACACTTATATGTTGCTATGAATATCCCACAGGCCCCAGCCCCCTTAACCGAAGAAAAAAAAAATATTTTTTTTATTTGTGAGGGTGTCATTTTTTTTAGGAACGCCCGATTTAGTGCACTTTAGACAAAATCTTTACTTATCGAAGCCGTCATTGGACATATCACATATAAAAAAACGTAAGTCCGATCGCAGGGCTATGAAAATATTTTTTTTTATAGAAAAACTGAAAATATAATCTTCATAGATTAATGTGTTATTGTTAAAATGTATTGTAATATGCTTTCATATGATATATGTACATATGAACATATTTTATGTATTCTTTATGTATTTAGTAATGCGAGCAATGACATCTCAAAAGGGGACATGTGCCCCAATAAATTATAATACTATTCAAGTCCTTTAGTCGATGTACTAATTTTTGGACCTTTTGGAGAGGTAAACGTACGTACTATAAATAATACTGTTGTATAAACTTTATCATCTGTGTGTCATTTTGCAGAATGGAGAATACTAAAAATACTAAGAATGATACATAAAATGAATGTTTTGGAAAGGAATATTTAAATTACCCAATTTAATCACAGTAATTTTTGGCATATAAGAAGTGCATAACAAGAAATGTATGTCAAAATAGCTGTATAACTTATGAACTATTTAACAAAAATAAACTATAACAAAAATATTTGTAATATTCCTGCTTTATATTTATATGAAAATATGTTCAGCCCCCCTTTTCCAAACACTCTTATTTCATATACAGATGTACAATAACAAAAACCCTTCTTACGTATGTGTGTTTGTATGTAAATGTACTTTGGTTAAGCAGCACTGTTGACTTTATGTATCTTGACGTTACCGTCAAAAGTTTAATGTCGCACCCAAACTAAAAAAACACACACTCATCTTCATTTCATGGGAATCATTAAAATTCCCTTACTACAAAAATAAAATTTTATTATTGTTTTTGGCAATTAACTTACCTTATTTTTCTGGAAATCGTTTGTAAATAATTTGCTTTATGAAAAGAAACTACTAAAACGATAAATTCCTTTCTTTTTTACACGAAAAAACGAACAAGTAGAGCGCAACCTCACTGTTTTCTAAGAATTTTTTTCTGACGATTTTCACTTTAATTTTTGCACTTAAATCATATGAAAACTCATTAAAATCATATTGAATATGTAAATTTGTTAAAAACACTTTAATTTTAATATAATTTTACTATTTTTAATAATTTTTTCTAGCGAGAAAATGAAAAATAAACTTTTTTTCGTGGATTTTTCTTCTTTTCACGTACTTTTATAATTTTCTATTTGTCTACTTCTTTCTAGATACCGAGGCCGAGTAGCTAAAAACGGCAAAAGCCGTCTCCCAATTCAATATCAATATACGCCGTTACGCATTAGAAGCAACAGACAGGCCTATAAAATCTTATTTCTTTATTTAAGTTGTGTGATTCCAATTGGCCAATTAATAAATTAATTTTATTTGTTTAAAAAAATCTAACTGAATTTAATGATTTAAAGTAAATAAGAAACAACAAAATAAACCAATTTCAAATAAACCATTAATGTTTTATAAAGTATTGTATTAGCTGTGTTTAATGCGAAAATTTTGATAGGTCGCCAAAGTTCTTAACATTTTTATGTGACTATAACGACGATTTTCTATTGGATTTTTATTATTTTTTTTTTGATAATTGACATAATAGGCTAGTTTAAAAGGATGGGATTGGTTTATATTTTTACTTCATATGGAATTCAAATTTTATTTTTCGCGTCTTTCGAGTTTTGTTGATTATTATGTTGATCGTGCAAAGGATGCTCAAATAAAATTTTAATTATGCTACGTTTCCACTTTACGTGTTTTGAGTATAACAAACTGTTTTGTAAAAAAAACATATAGGATATTTTCGAATCATTGCACTTATTAGATTGATTTATTAAGGTTATCCTTTTTTTTTGTCACATAAGCTAAATAAAAATGTTTAACCTTTTCAATATTTGACGAGTTTTTGTCAAAAATTTTGTTTGTCGAGCTGTCAAGCATTATACGATCAAATTCATATAGCGTCTATAGGCCGCTTTAACGTATATACCACACTATATACAAAAGGTACATACTATGAAAACAATTTTTTCGTAGGCTAGTGCTGTAAAATATATTTAACTATTGCTAATTTTAATCTACTCGATCCACTTTAACTGAGCACTTGATTCAAAAATTTTTATTTGCAAAGATGATAATAATAACTATAATAAAAGGATTCGCTAAAAATATCGTAGTTTTATCACATTAGTGCCAAAAATAATTTGCGGTTATCTGCATCAAAAGCAATTCTCAATTATTTATTTTTAGAAATAAAATTATTTCGGAACATTGAATTTATTTTTAAACTTCTGCTCATTATACAAATACTACATTCAAATTTTGTTGCTTATAAGCAGAGATGTGTTTTTGTAAATTTCACGGCAAAATTACTTATTTGTGTGAAAAAATTCAAACCTTATAAAGTCAATTAGACAATTTTGGTATTGAGTACCCTACAAAAATAGTACTCGAACAATCAATAGTCTTATAGCACTATTGCAGACGAAAATAAACATTTGGTATTATGGGCTGCAAATTTTTTCATCTTTGTTGAAAGTTCAATAAAATTGAATTAAGTAATTAATAAACACAAAAAATGTATTAAATACAAAATATAATTGTAGTGAAACCTAAATATATACAAATTTATCGAATTATTGCTGGTAAAAGTAATTTTTTGTTAAAAAGAAAAATGAGTGACTCTGACGAGGGTGAGTTTATTTTGGAATTAATATTTAATTGCTTTTGTCATTATTGCAAAATAATAATATTGATTTCATGATGGTGACATGAATGCGAATTTTCTATGTATGTTATAACAATTGATTTTGTATAGATTTATTGAAATATAAACAAAATTTTGTTTTCATCGAGTTTTCACTTTTAATAGTCTTTTAGCACAGACCTACGCCGTGCAAATTAATCGGTGACGGCTGTTGTAAGAACTATTGAGGCGGCTCAATGCTGGCTGTGTGCCGAAAAATTGGCTAAAGCTGCCCACACTCGGGTGTTTTGTGCGTCTGATTTGGTCGCGTTTCATTTCTCCACACAGTAACATTAAACGTCAAAAAGAAAAAATAAATTGTAAAATTGTGCTTTTGACACTTTATTAGTGTACGAAACAAAAAATTGAAATTTTAAAAAAGAAGCAAACATCTCCGACATAAATACAATTTTACGGTTTGTTGTTAACTAAAATCAGTACCCCGAGAGATGCGAGAAGTTTTCGCATCGAGAAATTCATAGTCAGCCTACTTTATACAGGGTGACTTAATAGATGACAAAGTTGATTGTATTTTTACTGGAAATTTTCTTTAGAGTTTACTTCTATTTCTATTATTTGCGTGTAGACTCCAAATTAATGTTGCTCTTTAGTGTTATATTTATATTATTAGATTAATATATATTTAGTTGCCTGTGGCGCATCCTATACAAAACAGAACAAGGTTACATTTTACATGTATTTTGCGAAAACTTTATCGATACGAGAAATACAGAAACAAGGCCCAGACCTAGAAAGAGATAAATCTTTATTGAATTAATTAGCGAAAAAAAAAATTCTTTTTATAAATCAGCGAGTTGATTCAATATTTTATAAATCAATTTATAAACTCAGATTTAAAATCATAATTGATTAATCTAATTTGAATCTTTTTTGATTCAATTGAATCAAATCATATCAAAAATAATTCTTTTTATTCGCGAATAAATAAAAGATTGATTTGATTTGCGAATTAAAACAAAATAAAAAAACATTAAAATTGACTTGCAAATCTTGTTTAGTTTTCTAGATATTCGACATTTTGTAAAATGGTAATTTTTTAAAATGACCCGTATTTCGCAAACTGAGCTAGATAGGGCAAAATGGACAAAATTTTTGCTCTAGTTGAGTATTCATATACTGCGATAATAAAAATAGTACAGCAACACGTTTCTGTATTTCTAGCATCGATAGAGTTTTGGCAAAAAACATGTAAAACGCCACCCTGTTCTGCTTTTTATAGGGTAAGTCACAGGCACTTAAATATATATTAATCTAAAAAAGATAATAAGGCGCTATGAAATTTTACAAAATTTAATGTGACACAACTTCAAAAGTTAGAAGCTCGAAAAAATTTCCAGTAAAAATACAATCAACTTTATCATCTATTTAGTCACCCTGTATAAAGTAGGGGGAATATAAATTTCTCGATGCGAAAACTTCTCACATCAGATACAGAAACGGAGTGCAGGTCCGGAAGACATCCCGAGGTATCTAATTTTTATACAACAGCCACATGGTGATCCAATTTTATATGAGCGAAATGGAACGGGAAACGAAAATTGTATTATCGGAGTGTGTTAATGTATATCATATAAATTGTTATAAAAATAGTCATCCTGTGGCTGTTTTTTTTTTAAATTCCAGAAACCCCTTTGGGTACCTTGCTTTGCACTATCTTGCTTAGTTTCAGAGATATTCGCCATTTTTTAAAATGGTCGGTTTCTCGAAAACTAAGTGAGATAGGACAAAACGGACAAAATTTTTGCTATAACAGAGTATTAATTTACTGCGATAATAGAAAATAGGTCGGCTCCGAAAGACATCCCAAAGAGGCTGTCGTACAAAAATTTTATGATTTCGGGTTTAAAATTAAGTTATAAAAAAACTAGTTTAATTCGCAAATAAAATTATATTTGAGAATCAAAATAATTTTGTTTTGATTCGCAAACCAAATCAACCTTCTTCTAAGATAAAGATTTAATTATGGTAGTAAATAATTTAATCATAAAAAATAATTCACGAATTAATTCGTCAAAATTTAAATCTGATATAAGGAATTATATTTTTAATGGTCTTACTTATAAAATAAAATTGTGAAATGTTCACGCACCAGCGTCTTAAGGCTTTTGTCAAAAGTGCTCTTGTGTAAGTGTGAGTACTCAAATGAAGACAAATTAACGTTGCGGCAGGTTCTTGACTTTTTTGTGCCGGAATCGATTATTTTGTGCTTAATTCTTTTTTTGTACATATATTCGTGATCCTTATACAATTTTAAGCCGATTAAGCGATGTCCGTCTGACAGTCTGACTGACAGTCTGTTAAAATGGCGATCATGGTGCGAAGACGCAAGCGGGGTGACTCATTTTTACCTACATTAATGAACATCCTTCCGAAAAGTTTGGTATTGAAAGTGAGCAAAATCAGTCCAACGATTAAAAAGTTTTAAGTAAAAATGTGAAGTTTGCTTTTGAATTTTTTCTTACAAAATTTTGTATATTAGTAGTTTCAAAGTAGGAAATTCGATTCCTCAATTTCCCTTTACTCGTAGGAACATAAATTTCCTTATGCCAGCCTTGAAATAAAAAAACAGTTGCCATCAATGGCATGTCAGTTTATTTGATAATAAAACGCTAATGAAGTAACATTGGTGATTAATTGAATAAATTGTATAATCTGTTAATAGAGTTTCAATAAAGTCTCATGTGTAATTGTTTTAAGTTTTTGTGAAAATAAAGAGTATATAATGTTGTGTGGAAAAATAATAGTATAAATTCCGGTTTCCCAATTCGTTTCCAGAAATGGAAACATTAACAGTTGGAATGGCTACCCTGTCAATTTGTGCTTTGAGAATGAAAGATGGTTGCCAAGGGTAATTCTATATAAAGCTCATTTGTACGGGTAATCATCCACTAACTGTAAAAAGTAATTTGCCCAATTTATACGATTAGAGCCAATTTATACGATGCAATTGATTGCATGCTATTTTCTTAATTCCCTTTTCAAAGTTGATTCCAATGTTATGTCTATGTGAATGAAACGACAAAAGAAGAATACATATGAGTGCGAACCGTGCTTTTTTTTGTTACCCCGCTTGCTTCTCTATCTCGTTCGTCAAAAAACAAATATTGCACGCAATAATTGCATACAAAAAAGTCACCGTCTAAATTGGCTCTTAGTAATCTAAATATTGATGGTCTAAACTAAATTAGTTATACAATATAAAGTATAAACAAAATGAGAATTGTATAGGTTAAAAATATTCTGTCATATGCATAGACATTTTATTGATTTTTTAACACACTTATAAATCGAATTAACATGTAAAACAACAACAAATCTTCTTTATAAGAGTGTTATAAGAATCAACTAAATGACTATGCATATGGGAGTAAACCTTTTTATGAATGCCAACAGTGCCTTCAGTTTAGGGGATTTATCCCCAAGTTGGGGATTTTATTTTCTGGATGGGGATGACAACAAAACTAAAAGGGATTTTTGGGGATAAAATATTAACAATATTTTCTTCTCTTTTAATTTGTATTTTTTTTCAACCCTGTTAATATTTTATAATTTATGGTAACAGTGTATAGTTGTAAAATGTGCATAACTCAATTCATATTGATCACCTAAATACGTACTTTCACTTTATAAAGTTTTCGACTTTCAAATTTCATACAAATTTTAAATCACAAACTTGAAAACAAATTATAAGACAAATTTGTATCCGGCAAGACTATCTGAGTACAAATTTTAATTAATGTTAAAATTTCTATCCATCTACTGAAATGGTGAAACTTTTTTTTCTTAAGCTGATGAATCAGTTGAGTTTGATTTTAAAACTATTTAAATTATAAATTTTAGTACATTAAAATTGTTGTGGTTATGTATATTAACCCATTCCCACCCAGTGATACCGTATGGCATCACGCGGTTTCCGTTAATTTTTAGTTCAACGTAATGCTATAAAAACACGCACATATTTTCGGAACCAATTGAAGGTCTGTGTTGTGGAGACAGGGTTAATTTTAAAATTTTTCCTGACTTTGATTCAGGACTTCCCATTAACTTTCTCCACTAAAATTTAGCATCTGATAAAAAAATATCCTGGACGGTATTGGGTTAAAGTAACCGTAAATGTGTAAATGTGTATACCGTTGCAAATGATTTACATTTAAAAATATATTTTTTTTTAATTTGATTTAAAAATATGATTTTTTTAGAAACTATAAATTTTGGGGATTTTTGGGGACAAGAAAATAACAATTTCGGGATTTTCGGGGATGAAAAGTCAATAATTGAGGATAAGGCCTTGAAAAAAAACTGGCAGCACTGAATGCTAAAGAAAATATTTCCTTAAATTTAAGAAGTTAACATACTTGGTTTAAATAAGTTAAAATTTCCTTATTTTTAGTGTATAAATTCTAAACTTTTAAGATTTTTTACTAACAAGTAATACATTTCTTAACGTTTTTAAAGAACATTTAACCTAAATAAAGAACTAATGTCTCCCTATTTTTAAGGTAATGAAGGTTTTTGTAAACTAAAATCATTTACATACATTATTTTGAAGCATTTTTTTAGCTTTTATTGCAGTAAGGTGTAAACTTAATTTTAGTTCATACATTTTTCTCATATATTTTTTCCCATATATATAATCACCTTATATTGTAGAGAGTATATAAATAAAAAATTTTAAGCAATTTTCTATTAACCGATTAATCTGTTTCTAATAGAGCTATTATGTGGTATTCAACCGAATAACAAAAATGTTCAGAATTCTGAATAGTACACTCAAAAAAAAGACATGAACTAAAATGTAATCAAACATTTCCTTCAAAACAGTTTATAAATTGTCCTTAATTTAAGTAAAATTTTATTAAAACTTAGAAAAATTTTCTTAAAAATAATAAAAATTCCTAAGTTTGAGGAAAAACGAAATAGTTTATATACTCAGAAATAGTTCATATTTTTCCTAAGTAATATTTCTTGATTTTACGAAAAAAACAAATTTATTAATTTAATCTTAAGAAAATTGCATACTCTAATGTAATAAAATTAAGTTTAGTTCAAAAAAAAAAATAGGACATAATTTACTCCCATTTAGTTAAAAAATGTGTCTTAACTTGAATCGAGAAAGTACTTGAACTTTATGTGTGTTAATTTTTTGTTCGCTAGTAGTAAAATTAACTACATTTTAGAAAGCCATTTCCAAATTCAGTTTTTAAGTATACCACTTTCTAATTTTGAAGAATTGTTTTCTAAAAATTGGTTCAGACAATTAAAAACAAAAAGTAATAAATTTTTTTCCTATGTAATAATAAAAATTTACTTGATTTTAGAAACTGATGAACTATTTCTAAGGAAAATTTTTATGCAGCTTAGTTCAGATAAATTTTAAAAATTTTAATAAATATTCTTTTTTTTAAGTAAAAGTTTTCTAATTTTTAAAAAATAATATCACCTTTATTCTAGTTGTCGTTATCAATGTCGTCGTCGTTTTTGAGTCAACATTACTTTGCTTCGACGTCGACATCACTTCGACACCAAATTGGTATTCTAAAACAGTGTTGTAACGACGTCGACAGTTTATCGATTTAAACAAAAACACATCTCTAAAAATTGAGTCGGCAGATTTATTTTGTTTATTATTTTTGCAAAAAAATGTTTTTTATGTGTAATTTAAATTCTGATACCAGTGATGAAGAAAATAAAGAAAATCTAGTATTGGAAAGAAGACTTCTCATACAGAAATCCAATATCTTTAATCTGCCGGATAACAAGTGAGTAGCAAAATCAAAGTCTGTTACTTTAAAGAATGTTAATCTTCTAATTTTTTTAAAAGGTTTGAAAGTTACTTTCGGCTGAATAAAACAGCCTTCAAAGATTTGCTAGAAACAACAGCACCTAATTTGAAAACCGGAATCAAGTCCACATTTATTTCCTAAACAATTAAGTTGGCAGCTACATTAAGATTTTTAGCCCAGGGGTCGTACCAGCTCACTGTTGGAAACGACTTTAACTTAGGGTTCAGCTGTTTCTGAAACTGTAGAAGATTTGCCACAGCTTCCTCCAGCGGGCTCAATATAAATTGCTTGAATCTTTCGCCACCTTTAGCATTACACTCGGCTTTATTGGCTACCATTTTCTTTTTAACTTTAAATTTTAAGTCTCGCCATACCTATAAATAAATTTTGTTATATTTTTATAATGCAATTTATATGATCATGCTTTCTTTACCTTCTGCCATCCCTCTCACATTATTCTCGGTGGGCCAAGTGCATTTCAAAATTTGACATTTCTTCCTTTTTTCCGTTTTTTTTTTCACTCATTACTTTTCCTCAAGTCGTTACTTAAAATTGTGTCGACAAAATCAGAGTCGTTTCAAGACAATATCGTCGTCACATTTTCTTACAGAATACCAAATACTTGTCGACAGTTATCAATTATTTTCGATAACGACAACGGGAATACCAATTTCAAAAAAAAATCCCAAGACGACATTGTCTTGTGTCGATGACGACAACTAGAATACTGGTGAATAATTTGGTATAGGATTTTTTTTAAATTAAAATTTAAATTAGTTTTAGAACTAAAAAAAAAAAAAAAAAAACAATCAATTAAAAACAAACCAGTGATCGTGCGTGAGCGTGAGTCGAAAATCTCTCACGTGCCTATCTCTAATCTTAACAGTCTTAAATATTGAACTTAAAGTAGCTTAAAATATATTTTAAAATTTTGTTAGCTTTCTTAAAAAAAAAATTCGAATTTGCGCTTTTATGTTATAAATTTGTTTGTAGACTACAATACAAAGTATCGCAGGCACATTTTATACATTACGGCATAATGGCTTTCCTATAAATGGCATAGCGCTTATAAAACTTTATATTTATCGAAGGCACTAAAACTATTTTATTTTCACTTTTTATTAAAAAAATTAAAATGTGTATATGTCAAATAAAGTTAAGCTAAAAATGTCATAAAATAAACTTAGGCCATTTTTCCATATTCCAATAATAACAAGAAATGTAACTGTGATATTTTGTATTTTTGCAACAATTTCCTTAAATTTATTAATTTAAGAAGACAAAGGACCCCCAACGTTCCTTAGCCATAGATGCAGTGTGTCACGTAGGCCGTCCCTTTTTGTAGTTCTGTCAAGCAGAACCGTTAATTAACTACGAAAAGGATCTAACTTTGTCACAATTTATTAAGTTTCAGGATATCCTGCAGTACATTTTTTTAATTTGTTTACCTTTTTGCTAATGAAATTTAATTTATATTTTTAATACATTAATTTAGTATAATTCAATTTAGTTTTAAGACAAAATTGTATAGCAAAAAGCTTGTTAAGAGCGGTGTCCTCACAAAGCGGAAGTCCTACTCAATGAGTGTAAGGTACTTTAAAATTTATGGTAAAATATTTTACTTTAAGATAAGAAAATATTTTCTTATTTTTAGGGAGTTAAGTCCTAGTTTTTAGTAAAAAAAATTATCTAATGAACTTAAATTAAATAAAATATTTCTTAAAACCAAGGAAACATTTCCTAACTAACAGTAAAATTTTAGATGATGTATGAACTAATTAGGAGGAAATTTTACTGGTTCCTAATAGAAATTTACTTCTCAGTAGTAAAATTTTTCTATTTAGAATTTTGACCAAATTTTAAGTAATATATGTTTCTTAATTTCAAGGAAAATTTTATTAAATATTGGTAAAAAAAAGTGTCTTTGGCGCCGTTTTCATTTCAATTTTTCCTCTATATAAGTTAATTTTTCTAAATTCTGGTTCATTTTTTTTGCGTGTAGCCAAATATTCGTGAAATCCCTATTATAAAGCCTTGGTGCGAATTGACTAAATTTATCAAAAATTTAATTTCGTAATAGATGAAAATTTTATACAAGATTTTTAGTTTTCACACATGCTTTTTATCAGATTTTTTTTGTATATTTTGACATTTTTATTGCATTTTTTGTATGCAAATTAAAGTTTTTTTTTTTTAATTTTCCTGCATTTGCTCGAAAATAAAAAATCTTTTCTTTTTTGATAAACACGCGAAATTTTTGGGAAAAACCCTTACAAATGGCATCAATGATACGTATATCTAAATTTTCCATACAAATTGTGTATTTTAGTACAAATTCACATTAGCGTTTGGTGAATAAAATATTTTGTAATAATTTACATTCACCTCAAAAACCTCAAAAATATATATACACTGCAGGGTGTCCGCCGGGAAGGCATACTAATTTGTTTTGCCGCCATTTTGGTAAACATTAGTCTTGACAGTTAATATTGGGCAGTCGTGAAGTAGACACGTGGCAATTTTATTATGGAAAAATATTCGATAAGCCAACGTGTTTTAATCGTTAAAACAGCTCGCCCATGACAATCCCGATTTTCATGAAAAAATCATAATGAGTGACGATGCACGAATGGATGTGTGAATAAACAGAATAGTCGGTTCTGGGCAATGGTAAACCTTCAAATTATTCATCAGTCACCTTTGCATCCATTAAAAGTGACAGTCTGGTGTGCAATTTGGTTAGGAGGAATCATTGGACCTTACTTCTTTGAAAATGAAAACGACGTAACGGTAACTGTGAATGAGGAGCGATATTGTGATATGATTGATTTTTAACGCCACAACTGTATGCTTTGGGATTGATTAACATGTGGTATCAATAAGACGGTGCCACATCGCATACATCCAGGATTACAATGGAATTACAACGGGACCTCTTTCCGCAACAAGTTATTTTAAGAAATGGTGATGTTGATTGGCCTCCACGGTCGCCTGATTTTACTGCTCCAGACTTCTTTTTGTGGGGATTTCTAAAAAACAAGGTTTATGCAAACAAACCAGAAACGCTTGAGCAACTCAAATAAAATATTCGTTATGAAATTAATGAAATACCGCGTGAAATGTGTGAGAATGTAATGAAAAACGTGCTCAAAAGGGCTCGCATTTATCTGATATTGTATTCCACACATAATAGCCGACATTAAATAAAACATTTATTAATATAAGATCCATTCTTCTTTCATTTAATCAAAAATAATAGACAAACAAAGTAGTATACCTTCCCGGCGGACACCCTGTACGTGGATGAAACAGTTTTTTGAATTCTCTAACATTCTTAAGGTCTTATCGAATTCGTTAAATAACGAAAAAAAAATTGTATCGGTAAAAAAATTAGAAAATAGATTTAACACATTTTGTTGTTAATTATCGAATTTTGACAATGTAACATCCGATTTTTGTCGTTAAAAAATTATAAAAAAAATAAAATTATGTATTATACAGTGGTGGACACATAATTAGAAACGATGTTCAAAGAACAAAAATGGGCAGTGCAACTTCTTTAAAGACCTATACTGTAAATTATAAGTACCGTTATTTAACGAGTAGACAAACAACATTGTTTTTGATACAAAACAAGTGGAGTTCTAAGTTTGCTTATTAAAAAAAATTAAGATTATTTCCCAAGTAGCCACGTAATTAGAAATGTGTAACCATAACGGTATTTTAGGGATAACGATTTTTTCAGTTATTTCGGTAACAGTATTTTAGGGATAATGATTTTTTCAGTTATTTCGGTATCGGTATTTTAGCGATAACTTTATTTTCTATTATTTCGGTAACGGTATTTTAAGGATAACGATTTTTTCAGCTATTTCGGTTACGGTATTTTAGGGGTAGCGATAGTCAGTTGAAAGGGTATTGAATCGAAGACGGTATTTTAGCGGTATTGACTACCAACCCTGGTTTTTACTTTAATTTCTGAACACATCTTACTTTTAGTATCAAAGTGAGTGTAATTTTAAAAGAAATAGATTAACTTCTAATAATTTTGATACGTTTTAGATTATAAAATGGACAACAAAAAGTCTTGTACTCCAAAAATAAAAGTAGTTAATTGTGCAGTGTTATCAATATGAAAAACTGTCAATGTCGGCTATTGCACAAAAGTTTGCCTGCTTAAAAAAAAAATGGTATTTGCTGCTGTATTGTTGGACACGAAGACCACTCCAACAGAGGATAGAATTATTTGTAGGGCCATTAAGAGAAATTGAGCAGCAAATAAACGCAGAAATATCCACACGGACAATAAGAAGGCGCTTACAGGATTCGAAACTTTGTGGTTGCATTGTAGAAAAAAACCTCATATCTCAAAAAAAAATATTCTTGCGATTTTACCCTTTATAAAATCGTTGATTTATTTACCTTTTAAATAAATCGAGATCTTTCTATATTGCAAATAATAAACACTGTTTGAAATTGTTTATAGCTCTATTTATTTATAACCGTCACTAAAAATTACAGAAATACATTTTAATAGCACACCTTATTGACACGGTATAAATAGACTAAACGTTAGCCACACTTTAGTTCTTAACACAAAGTTTTATCAACTGAACTGCTGCGTCACCAAATACCCGTATTTATATGAGTAGCCAGGTATTTTAGTTATTTACAGTTTATTACGACACTAGATGTTTCCAGCTGTCAAAATTCGCGTGAAGAAGTTTCTAGTTGTGGAAATTTCTTGTAACAATATTAAGTAGCGGTTGCGGTTTGCAAGGGAAATGCTTAGAAAAGATCGACGTTACTGGAATAGAGTTCACTGGAGCTACGAATCCAAGTTTGACTTGTGTCAATCTGATGGAAAAACATATGTAAAACGTTCTCCAAACAAAGCCTTAGAGACTAGGTACACTGTGAATTGTACGATTTCAGAGAATAATGGATCAATTGCTGTTTTTTTGTGTTTAGTTAATTTTCTTAAAAATGTTATTCATGTTGTGAATTTTTTTTATGTTAAACTCAAGGATGATGTGTTACTTTACTATTTCTAGTACCCAGTTTTAATCTGGTGAACTAAATTTTTAATATATATAACCAACTATACATGTTGCTAAATCGTTTCTAATTATAAGGCCACCACTGTATCTACTTATTTAATATAAGACCTCGATATTGAAAATATGTAATTATTTTTATAACACAATATTGAGTTTTATTAATAGCAATAGAAGACTTATAAAGTCTTTTCCAATACATTATTGTTATTTAATCATAAAATAAAAAATAATAATGCAAAATTTGCATATAACCAGTCTCCCTCTACTTAATATATGTACTATATTGCAATACACACATAAACACCATACGTTTGGATTAACATACATACATACAGTGTCTCACAGTCAAAGTGAGCCAGGCAGAATTTTCAAGTTAAATTTTTTAATACATAATAAAAAGAAAATCTGATTGGTAAAAATATAAATTATTTTTTTTATTTAACTAAAAAGCTTAAAAAGATAACAATTTTTTCCGATAGATTTCTTAAGTAATATAAAAAAACAACAAAAACTTAAAAAAAATATTCAAATGTGCATCACAGTGAAAGTGAGCCACTAAAAGTAAATGTTGTTAATATTTAATACTAATATTTTGTTGGACCTCCTTTCGCTGAAATAACGCCCTCCAGACGTTTAGGCATCTATTGCAATAAATTTTGGGTGTATGAGGTGGGAATTGCCCTCCACTCGGATTGAAGATCATCTATGAGGCATTTTTGTGGTGTAATGGCATGTTTTCGGATATTTTGGCCAAGATGGGCCCATCAATTTTCAATTAAATTTAAATCCGGAGATTTTGGTGGAACTTTAAGAACATGTGGTCAATTATACAGTAACCATTCCCGCGCAACATGCGATTTATGCTTGGGATCGTTGTCCTGGTAGGAGTAGAAGTCAACTTCGATCCCAAGTTTTTCAACACTCGGCTTGACGTTTTGCTTCAAAATGTCTACATAAACAAATTTGTTCATAATTCCCGAAATGTGGTGCAAATTTCCGGTTCCACTTCCTGCCATGCACACCCAAACCATGACAGAACCACCTCAATGCTTCACACTTTAGATAAGGTTTTTTTTCCTGAAGCTGGGTGTTCTTTTGTCGCCATACCATTTGCTTTGCGACAGAGCCAAATAAGTTAAATTTACTTTCATCTGTAAATAAAACCTAACCAAACATTTATAGTGGATATTTACTCTATTTTATATGTGTATACCTTTTTCCAAAAACTCATATCCTTTTGAACGTATTTACGAGCAAACTCTAAGCGTTTTTACGGTTTTTTTTGCTAATAAACGGCTTCTTTCTTACTACTCTTCCATTATAACCGTGTTTTCTAAGCACTCTTCTAACTTTTCCAGGGTGTACTTGGACATCCAGCTAACTTTTGACTATTTCCGTCAGTTTCGGAGCGCTTAATCGAGGATTTTTTTATTTCTCTTACAATAAAAGCCTCATTTCCTTTCGAAAATGCTTTTATATTACCTTTTTTCGCTTTATTTTCAATTCTACCATCTCTTGTAAAGCGGTGGATAATCTGCTGTACAGTTCCACGGCTTTTATTGACAAATTTAGCCATTTCTCTTTGATATTTACATTCTTTGTATAGTTCAATTACTCGCTCTCTAATTTATACACTTGTTTGTAGTCCTATCCTCACTCTTTGATGTTTTATACACAAATAACGCATTAACAATAAGATCAATGCAAAAAGTATTAAAAACAAAAAACATTTACCGCTATTTTACCAAAAATAAAATCAAGTGGCTCACTTTGAGTGTGATGTTTGTATATTTGGGTATTTTTTTGAGTTTTTGTTGTTTTTTTATATTACTAAGAAGATTTATCTGAAATAACTGTTGAATTTTTTAAGCTTTGAAGTTAAGCAAACAAAGTACTTAATATTTTCGCCAATCAGTTTTTTGTTTTATTATTTATCAATAGTTTAATTTGAAAATATACCGGGCTCACTTTGACTGTGAGCCACTGTATGTAAATAAGTGCCAAGTATCATTTTCTACCAGTTTTATTTTTCTTCTCAATTTTTCACTTAATCTTTAAGCTAATGACATTAATTCAATATAAAAAAAGAAATTTTCAACATGAGAGAACTTATTATTTATTATTGTTAAATAAATTTCCCTGAATACACTGCTTGTCTGCAATGCAACATGAGTAAATACGTGCAACAGTTGGTTGATTGCATAGTTGGTGGGAGGTTGGTCTGGCTTGTCTGGTTGAATCGTTAGTCAATGTGAGTGTCTTGCGCAGTAGTAACTGCACTCAGTATCCTCACCACAACATATAATGTGGGTGGATGGGTGGTTGTCATCATAGACGACAATAGTCTCGTTTTATGAATGAAATTTTACAGTTTCTCATATTACATGCTGCTGATGACAATTGATTTTTAACACAAATCAACGATGGCAATTTTTCGAAACGAAGAACGAACATAAACATTTAGTTTAGTTTGCTTAAATATCTGCAGGGTTTAGGGTGTCAATTTTGGAGGTGGAAACGTATCGTATATTGAAAAATTGGCAAAAAGTACGCATAAATAGAGAATTTTATATTAGACATTTTCAAAAAAAAAAAGAAATTCATGAAAGTCTATAAATAATTTTAGCATAATTCGATTATCCTGATAAAAATACAAGCAAAAAATGGATTGGAATTTTGTTGAAAAACCAAAATCGGGTACAGAAACGGCATTAGATGCTTGTGATTATTTTCTTGATGAGGTCATTGAAGTTACAAAATGTTTAGGTGATTCATTAAAAAAAATCCAAAACTAAAAATAACATCAAGGATTATAAAACTTTTTTTCTTTCAATATTTCCTTTTTTTCCAGATGCCCGTGAACAGGTGCGTCTGATAAAACATCGTGAATTACGACAAGCTGTTACCAGTGGCGATGAACGTACTGTACGTGTTCTTTTGGAGGCTTTGGGTAGTGAAAGACAAATAATTGTCAATATGGCTCCGTCTGGTGCAAATACTTTGTTATTTTTGTAAGCTTGTGTGTGATTTGGGATATTTATTAGGCATAATTTTGATATGTTCTTTTTATATAATTTAGAGCTTCTCAATCTGGCTATGAAAGTATAACAAATCGTTTATTAGATGCCGGTTCTGATGGTCGCTCACATACAGTAACAAAATATTCGCCTTTGTATGCTGCTGTTCATCATGGTCATTTTAATATTGCCAAAACAATGTTGGAAAGATTTCCCGATTTAATACAGGTAAAATACATAATTTTAAAATACAAATTAATACTAGCAATTAGTTGTGACATTAATGCAAGGGTACACAAGCCCTATGCGCTTGGTGCTCATTTGTTTTTGTAAAAGCACTTAGCTATAGGCTGTGTTTTTTAATACACAGATAGAGCACTCAGCACTAGAAATACGCAATACACAAACAACTTTGTCTTCTTAGTTTTTTTTTGTCGTTCTTCACTGTATACACGCAAGTGCAAAGCAAAGCGAAAGTGTTGTCGTATGCTTTGCTAGTAAGCATTGACGACAGCCATCATCAATGTAGATTTTGTTTTTGTTTGACGTATGATATGAAATATTTTTTTTCTTTTATCTTTGTATGTATTGGTTTTTACAATAAAAAATATTGAATAAAAATTCCATAAGGAACTATTGGGCACCCCTGCATTAATGAATGAAGTTCCCAGTGATAAGTCATAACCCCAATGCACATTATCCCCATTTTTATTTTGGGGATTACGACCAAACATTTTCGGACATAATATCCTCGATGATATGACATAAGCCCTACGGACACTATTATAATTACTGATTTGAGGATAAGGACGGGTTATTTTGCGATCATAATTCCTAATCTAAAACAGGGGCTATGGCTAATATGGGTTTGACCATAATTTTCGGTTAAAAATGGGCATTTTCTCTATGGGTATTAATACCATTTTTCAAAAGGACATAATCCCCATTGTGGATTGTGCAAAGCCGGTATACGAGCGGGCTTAGGTGTTTTCTACGCTGTTGTATGTCAGAAGTCGGCTTCGTTGAGTAAAGATTTCTACGTAACCGGTTTACGGCTTTGCTTGTACCTTGACTTTGTTATTCAGGTACATTTTTAATTGCAGAAACTTGAAAGATATTTTTATACCCTCCACCCTTATCATGGTATATATCAGTTTGTTATTGTAACACATAGAAATATGGGTCTCCTCCAAGAAGGGTTTGTACACATCCCTTAATTGTGTAATTACCACCTTAGTTTTTAAATTATCTTTATTTCAACTCTAAATGTATTTGATGTTTTAATAAATATAATAAATTTTAATTTACTTAACCGATTGTTAACAGCAACTGTTAACCGATCTAGCCATGTCTGTCTGACAGTTGAAATGACAATCAATCAGGTTGCTCATTTTTACTCAGATTATTTGTTATATTCCCGAGCAGTTTCGGTTTTACGGTGATAAAGTTATGAATATAAATTTGTGCTATAGTGCAATTTTTATTAGCGTCTTGTAAATAATTTTTTTTTTTATATTTTTCACCAAATGTCTACTGAATAATATTTTATATTCACCTGAAATTTCTTTTATCTCAAAAAATGTTCTATTTTTTTTTTTAAATTTCACATCAAAAATTTTTTTCAGCACAATAATTGTTACCTCAACCAAAAGCGTTTTTCACCTAAAATATTTTTTCAACTTGGGTTTCAAATTTTGGAAAAATTAACAGTAGTTTGGTATTTAAAATATGAAAAATCCGTCGTAAGCATTTGAATTGGGGTGGACCGATTATGGGATTAATAGAAGTCCGTTTACGGGATGTGTTCACAAAAGATGTAAATAGTTTCAAACAAATTTGAAAATTATTTTTAGATTTTAGTTTTTATTTCAAAAAAAATATTTGTTTTTGATTTTAATTTTTATTTAAAAAAATTATTTTTTTTTTGTAAATTTTAATGTCCACTTTTGGATCTGGGAACAAAATCGGTCAAGCGGTTAAAAAGTTACGAGCAGAGAGTTCTAGAGACTTCTGAATATGTAAATATTCAGAGGATAATTATAAATTGTTAAATTTCGTTGATGTTATTCTAATTGTGTGTTGTTTTTGAATTTGTTAATTTGTTTCCAAACACTCAATATAAAATGGACAATTATCAAAGCATTAACCCATCAAGGGCGTGGATACTAAGTTTCTATCCTGCAGGCTCTGTCGAATTTTTTCGAATATGATTAAATGATTTAAAATCCTATTACTTACTTAATCGGCTATTACAGAACATTAGTTCCTGCAGCCGAACGTATAATAGATTTACAAGCGCCTCGATCTTCTGCGCTTTTTCTCCAATTTGTGGCACCAAGTTTCGGTCTTCCCCTTCTGCGTAAACCATCACTAGGTCCGTTTTCAAATGACCTTTTAGCTGGATCATCTACGTTCATTATCACAACATGGCCTAGCCAACGTAATCGCTGCAATTGAATACGCTTAACTACTTCAATGTCGGCATATAGCTCGTAAAACTCTTGGTTCATACGACACCGATATTCTCCGTCAACACAGATTGAGATTGGTCCATAGATTTTACGAAGAATTTTTCTCTCGAATACTCCAAGTACTGCCTGGTCTGCTTTCGCATGTACCCATGCTTCAGAACCATATAATAGCACGGATAGTATCAGTGTCTTGTAGAGGGTGATTTTTGTCCTATTAATACCATTTATTTAAATATTTTTAAAACATAACCTCAAAAATTTTTCAAAGGCATGTGTCTTCTTACAAAATTTATATTACAAGTAGATGCGAATATTTTTATTCACCTCAATATTTTTTGTACTTTAAAATCTTGTTTCCCTTAATGCATCCTTCAATAATCAAGTTCGTGGTGTGAATTGTGATTGAAAGTATTTTATTCACTTCCTTATCTGCCGGAAGCTATTTCGGCAGATAAGCTATGATTGCTTACTCGTCGTCTGTAATTAAGAAGTTTTAGGACGTTTTGGATTTATTTTTAACTTTATTATGAAACAAAAAATAAAAATGTTAATTGTTTTTAATTTAATCCGAATTTTAAGATTTTCAAATAAACATTTTTCACTCGGAAATTTTAAATCAACATTAGGCCGGTTTATAAGTACCAAATTAAACATTTTAAATTCCGAATTTTGTAAAAATTTTACAAAAAGTTAATAACTTTTAATTTTTAACTTTTAGCAACCTACAGTTGAAAAATGGCTTCCAATACATGCAGCCTGCATAAATGGTCATATCAATTTACTCGAACTACTTATCAATTATCACTATCCAGAACATCTCTACTCAACATATCGCGATGAAGAAGGCATTTGGGAATGGCGTCTTCCATTTGATCCCAATGCTCAAGATGTCACTGGACAAACTAGTCTTTATATTGCCAGCATCCTAGGTAATAAGTCACTAGTCAATGTTTTATTAAAATGGAATGTGAAAGCCCATAAAACATGTTCTCAAAGTCCACAAAGTAATCCAGTAACACCTACACGCAAACGTATATCATTTGGTATACAGGCGATAATGTCCAAGTTAAATATAAGCGGTGATGGTGAACAACAATTAATTAAAGAAGAGTCTCTAGAATGTGATAAATGTCCTATTAATATAAATCTTCTATGTGGTGCAGCAAGAGAGACACCTTTATTGGCTGCCGTTAGGGGTAGTTTCTTAGATGTTGTAACAGTGTTGCTACAAAATGGTGCAAATCCTAATATTATTGCAAAACCGGTAGAAGATCATAATGATCCAAAGTGTATTGAGGAAATTTATGGTCTTAGTAATGTTCCTATTGCCGAGGCTTGCAAACAAAAATCTTTACCCATGGTCGAGTTGTTATTAAAGTAAGTAATTGAATAATGTGTGGAATATTTATTTAAATATAACGATATTTTAATGTATATGTTTTACTTGTTGTAGGTATGGTGCTCGTGATGATAATGGTTCGGCTTTAAGTGTTGCTGTTGCTTCAGAAGATGAGGCTATTTTAAATCGCTTACTTGCCAAACGTGTCCATCCTGATTCGGATTATAAAATCAATAAAAAAGGCTTGCCTACACCAGTAGAAGTTAAAGTTTTCTTACCATCAGCTACAAATATTTCCTACAGTACCATGTTCCCTAATACGCCAGTAATTATTGATTGGCATAATAATACTAACGTCCAGTTGCCATTTGTAAGGTAAGCTTATGATCATTTATAAAAATGAAATTTCTTTTATAGATCGTAGATTCTTGAAAATGCAAGAATTTTTTATACGTATTATGAAAGATATTCGAATAGAATATTTTTAGCTTTAAGCAAACCTTCTTACAAAGAAGCTCTTCCAAGTGAGTATTACGATTTTGCTAAATTCGGATATGTGATAGAGGTGACAAAATTAATGAACAAGTGTTTATTTCGCGGCTCAGTCTCATGTCTAAGGGGTAAAAAATTGTAGCTTTGTTGCATGGGAACATGTCAGAAATTAAATATTGAGGAATCGTATACTCTTGATGTTCTAGGTATGAAAGTTCGTGTGATGTTTGCTGGATAAGTCATGTCTTTCAAGTGTCGAAAGAATCATTGAAGTGTCATATCTGCCAGAGCCATATCTGCCAGAGCCATATCTGCCAGAGGATGGAATACAAGTCCCATAATGGGTAGGAGCTTCAAAGTCTATTTTGGAGCTTTTGGTTTGGGTCCAAAGGAGGCCATTGGTGCTTATCAGTGACAATAGGGTATCCAGCTCTATTGACTCATTAGAGCTCCGTCAGTTGTGTAACATTTTTCTATCGATACTACAATGAGAGGTATTCCACTAAGATAAGTAAACTTATCTCATAGCCTAGGTTTTCGTTCGCAATACCCGCTTATCTAATAGAGCACATCCGTTTGTTGTCTATTGTCCAGTGGATCACATAACGCATTACGGGGAAAATTCGTTCATTAGTTGAACTTGCCGTATGTGGAATGGACCACCCGCACTAGGGTTCCCTGAGAATTACAATGTAGATAAATTCAAGTTTTATGCCCACAAACACTACTCCATCTTTTTTGCTCCTCATAGCCTATTTTCCTGATATCATCATAATGTACTTGGTTCAATCCAAAAAAATATAATTTAGATCCCGAGCTGCTACTAATTTGAAATATAAAAAATTTTCGTAAAAATAATGCTTTGGGAAAAGTCGGCTAAAAACCGAATTTGCACGAATATTGAAAAAAGCCGAAACACCTATAACTTTAAAAAAATCATTCAGTATGTGTTGTATTCCACATACCTTTCTTTTACACAACTCTTATTAAATATAACTTACTTAGATGGCTATAAACAACCGTGTAGGTGAGTAGCCTGATTCAGAATAGCTTTCCATGTTTGTCGATCTAATGCGCTTCGCCTCCAGTTTCTAGCACCAAGTTTTGCGAGATCTTCCTCAGCTTGACCCTTCCACTGGAGTTTAGGTCTTCCCCTTATACGTCTTTCTTCGGGACCGAATTCGAATGATTTTCTCGCCAGAGTATTCTCATTCATATGTATGACATGCCCTAGTCAGCGCAACCGTTGTACTTTGATGCGCCTTACTATGTTGATATCTTCATACAACTCATATGCCTCGCGATTCCTTCGATTGCTATACTCTCCGTCCACGCAGATAGGTTCATATATTTTGGGAAGAATCTTTCTCTGCTTGAGTAAGAACCCACGCTTCAGCGCCACATAGTAGCACGGGTAATATAAGCGTTCTATAGAGGGTTCTTTTTCTTCGTTTCTAAACTGCTTGCTTAGTCCGAAATAGCATCTATTAGCAAGAATAATTCTTTGTTTTATTTTCAAACTGTTGTCATTTGTTTGTTTTATGGCGGTACCGAGATAGATAAAGTTGTTCACTACCTCGAAGTTACAGTCACCAACGTTCACATATTGACCTAGTCTTGTTGCGTTCTGTTCGTTGATAACTTTGTTTTGTCTTCATTTACTACCAGACATACTTTCGCCGACTCCTTTTCGATACATGAGAATGTTGCAGTTACTTCTCGCACAGTCCGCCCCATATCAATATCATCGGCTTAAGCGAGTAGCATATACTTTTTGTTGTGAATTGTGCCTGCTCTATTGACTGATGATGATTTTTTTCAACAAAATGTTGAATGGATCACAGGATATACTGTCACCCTGTCTAAAACCTCGTTTTGTATTAAACGTCTCAGAGAGCTCTTTTCCAATTTCAACCGTTGATCTTGTGTTAGTTAACGTAATTCTGCACAAGCGTATTACGCTTTGCAGGTATATCAGACATGGCTTAAAATGCCTTTGCTTGTTTCGGGCTGTCATAAGCAGCTTAGTAGTCGACGAATAGGTGATAGGTGTCGATCTGTTTTTCTTGGGTCTTCTCCAGGATCTGCCATAATGTCGGTGGTCGATTTACCAGGTCTAAAGTCACATTAGTGGGGTCCTATTATTTCGCCGACTTTAGTTTTCAATCGTTTACATAGTACGTTCGATGGAATTTTGTATGCAATTGGAAGGAGTCTTAAATCTCTATAGTTGGCGCACACGGTTTTGTATCATTTCTTATGCACAGGACTCAACACGCTGAGGTTCCAGTTATCAGATATGCGTTTTTCTAGCCAAATGGTTCTAACAATTTGGTGAATACTCCTTAATAACTCGTCGGCTTTAAACAGTTCTGAGGGCAGACCACCGGCACCTGCAGGTTTGTTGTTCTTCAGCCGGGATATTGCTTTCTCAATCTGATTTTGGCTAGGTGGTGTACATTCGACACCGTCTTCAATGATTGGTTCAAGGCTATCTTCGTCGCTACTATCAACTGATACCAACAGCATGGAAAAATGTTGTTTGTATTAACAAATTTTACAATCAACAAAATTTTTCTAAGAAAAATTATATTTTTTTTTTAAACTTTTAATTTCTGTATATATTTCTTAACTCTTGTTGCTCTTTCTTTCCTAAAAACTTTTAAAACTTTACTAATTTGCAGAGTTAATTGGATGGTTAATGGTGTTTTACAATTAAATCCAAAACTTCAAGGTCATCCTAAAATAACCGAGGTGGCTTTAACAGCCATAACACGTATTGATTTTTCCCATAATCATCTTACTAGTTTACCAGTGGAAATATTTAATTTGATCTCTTTAAAGTAAGCATTTTTTTATTCATCTATCCCTCAATATTAACAAAACCAAACAAAAATCATTTTTTTAAGATATTTAAATGTGGCACAAAATAAAATAACACAATTACCACCACCTCCGGCAAATACACCCGGAGGAAGAGCTTCCTATTCATCACCCGTATTAGAAGAATTTTATATACAAGATAATCAATTGATATCGATACCAGCAGAAATTTTCCATTTGCCAGCCTTGGCAATATTGGATATATCCAATAATAAATTACAAGAAATGCCATTCGATATGTGGAAGGCTTCAAAGCTAAGAGAATTAAATATAGCATTTAATTTGTTGAAAGATTTACCCATACCACCCATGCAAACATCATCATCACAACTAAGTTTAGATAAATTAGATTTGGAACCATTTTCAAATTTTGATTCCTATGGCGTTGATATTAAACACAAAACTAGAACATTGACCCTACAACCCTTGGTTCATCGTAATATATGGTCTACTAATTTGGAAATCACTGATAATGACATGAAATGGAATGAATCAAAAAAGGAGGAAGGTGTTTCACAATTAAATAGTTTAAATATTGCAAATAATTTATTTACCAGTATACCAGCGGCTTTACCTTGTTTGGCGGTTAATTTAACACGTCTTAATATGTCCTATAATAGTTTACGTTCTATGGGTCATGTTACCAGTTATCCTGCAACGCTTAAACAATTGGATTTAAGTCACAATGAAATATCCTGTTGGCCTAGTTTGCCACGTATAACCGAATCAGATCCTCATTTACTCTGCTATAGCTTTGTGGCTCAAAATCAGGGTGGTGAAAACGATGAAATACCTTCTTTTGCTAAACATAATCCCAATAATCCAAAATCATCCTCATTCCGTAGTACGGTATTGAAAAGTGTATGTCGTCATCGTAGACATTTAAGATTGGAATCTTTGCGTACTTTAATTTTAGCCGATAATCTTTTGGCACGCATTCAATTATCCACAGATGATGTTACTACGCTCTTTAATGAATCGGATGATTCTGATTGGAGTGTTGTAGGATTAACTAAATCAAAATTAATATTTCCCAATCTCTCCATGTTGGACATAAGCAATAATTGTCTCAAAGAAATTCCCACTTCTTTACATGAACTCACCAGTTTAAGTGTTTTAAATATCAGTGGCAATGTAAATGTTATGGACTTACCGCCACACTTAGGTTTACTTACCCGCCTTTGGAATTTAAATACTCGTGGCTGTCTTTTACAAGATCCTCTGAAATCAATGATCGAAAGTAAAAAGTACAAAACAATGGATATAATTGGTTATTTAAAATCCATCTATGAAGATGCCCAACCGTATGCTCGTATGAAATTAATGGTAGTTGGTGTTCAGGGCATTGGTAAGACTACACTATTGGATCTATTGCGTCAAGGTGTTGGTTCTCAACGTTCTAGGGCGTCTGAAAATCATTGGGCCAAACGTATGGGTCACACAAAAAATTTATCTAAATCTCAGAGAGGTGGTAATATTTCGACGGTGGGTGTTGATATTGGTACTTGGATTTGTGAGAAGCGTAAAAAGGCACCGGGATCACATGGTCCGGTTATGTTTCGAACTTGGGATTTTGGGGGACAAAAAGAGTAAGTTAAATTTTAATTTAAATTTGTGTGTATCCCTGTTATTGAAATTCAATTTTCATTTACAGATATTATGCCACCCATCAATATTTCCTTTCCAAACGTAGTCTTTATTTGGTTTTGTGGAAAATTACTGATGGTCACAAAGGTTTAGCTGAAATTTTACAATGGTTGGGTAACATACAAGCTAGAGCCCCCAACTCACCGGTCATTATAGTGGGTACACATTTTGATGCAGTGGGTGAAACATTCTCAGCTGAAAAAGCTGAAGAATTACAACAAATAATAAGAGAAAAATTTATTGCCATACCGGATGCTGAAAAAATTGGTCTACCTCGTGTTATAGACTCAATAGAAATAAGTTGTAGAACTATGCATAATATACGCCTTTTAGCAAATATTATTTATGATACTTCGTTTATGTTGAGATCTCCCGGTTCAAAAGAGCCATTACTGCTACAAAAAATACCCGCCAGTTATATAGCTTTGGAGGATATTGTCAATGTCATATCATGTAATTTAAGAGCTGCTGGTTTCGATCCCGTATTGGATGCTGAAAATTATCGTAAACTTGTAACGGAAGAAATGCGTTTGCATAATTATAAAAGTTTTCGTGATTCGGCCGAGCTAAATCAAGCTACCATGTTTTTACATGACAATGGTGTTATATTGCATTATGATGATGCCACATTAAGAGATTATTATTTTTTAGATCCCCAGTGGCTGTGTGATATGTTGGCACATGTTGTGACTGTGCGAGAAATAAATCCATTTGCTCGTACTGGTATTATGAAATTGGATGATTTAAATTTACTATTTCGTAATACCAATAGCCATCATCATGGAGGTGGTAATCGTTCTTATATTGTTAGTCTGCTAAATAAATTTGAGGTGGCTTTGACATGGGACTCGCGAACACTTTTGATACCCTCTTTGTTGCCACAAAATGAAGATATCACTCCTAATGCCGGAACAACGGTTAAGGTAATACATTTCATTTTATTATTGCAGTTTACTTATGTGTTGCTTTTTGCATTTTCAGATTTCCCAACGTACTCGTGGTCGTAATTTAAATTTAGGATGTTCTGTCTCAAATGAAATAAATTTGAATAATTTAATTTATGAACCTATAGACTATTCCAGTATCTCAAATGGTGACTCAAATGTTTTAGAAATGGGTCTTAGACGTATTTTACTAATGACATATTTCCCTTCTGGATTTTGGTCTCGTTTAATTACGAGACTTTTGGCAGATGAACAAATAACTGAAGCTATTAAATCGGTGTATGTAGCAGCAACTGATGTAAGCAATTTTTTTTTTTTTAAATTTATTTAGTGAAACTCAAAATATAAAATTACAATGTATAACAGTTTGGCTGAATAGTTCGTAGACTAACATAGAAACATTTTTTTTTTTGATAAAATTTGATTTTATTATTCAATGTAACTAGCTGCGTTCAAGGGCGATACAATGATTATATCGGTCATACCATTTTTATAGTACGATTTGTCCTTAGCCTCAAAAAAGGCTTCAGTTTCGGCGATTACTTCTTCAACGGCGCTAAATTTTTTTCATTCTCTTGAGGTCTGAGAACAGGAAAAAGTTTCTGGGGGCAGATCTGAAGAATACGGTGTATGCGGAAGCAAGTCGAAGGCCAATTCATATAATTTTGCTATAGTTTTCATTAACTTGTGACACGGTGCATTGTCTTGATGAAACAGCACTATCTTCTTCTTCAAATGGGGACGTTTTTCCGCGATTTCGTCCTTCAAATGCTTCAATAGCGCTATTTAATTGTTGTTGATGGTTTTTCTCTTTTCAAGATAGTTGATGAATATCATGCACATCCCAAAATACTGATGCAATAACCTTGCCTGCAGACTGTTGGGTCTTTCCACGCTTTGGAGTTGGTTCATCACGTGCAGTCAACTCGGCTGACTGTCGATTGGACTCTGGTGTGAAATGATGGAGCCATGTTTCATCCATTGTCACATATCGACGCATTGCTTTCAGACTAACAAAAGTTGCTTTATCCAAAATACTATATCTTACATACTAATAGTCCGACAGCCGTCAAATGTATACAGGTATGGATTTTATACTAGTATCGCCATCTCTGTGTCACCCTACGAACTTTTCAGCCAAACTGCTATAGAAAACTACGCAATTTACGGACATTTACTAGTTTGGGCAAAGCAGACTCCGCAATAGATGATTTGGAAATGAGTTTGTAAGTTGTTAAAAGGCATCAGTCCTCCAACATGAACTAGGCGTAAGTCCAAACTACTTTGGTGGAAGGGAAAGTTAGACTATGAAAGGCGCAACACTTGTGGGCTCTCTAAATTCGTGAGAGTTGCTGACCGACTTGAGTGCTGGGGAAAGTACAGAGATGCGCTAACGTAAAGCTTATACCTAAAGCCAAACGAAGCTCATGCAAAAGTTTCTACCGTGATATCGAGGTGCTTGGGGAAACTACTAGACTTCGGAAGATGTTCGTGGGAAATTCGTCCATAACGAGCACGATATGGATAGTGCATAGAGAACAGTGAGGAACTCTGAATACACTCAGAGATACTCATTTTCCCGTCTGCATTAATATGCCCGTTCTACAGGAAACAGTTGACTTTTCAAATGATAATAAAACTTCCTATGACGGAGTAGAATTTCTATCGACTTATTGCAGCCAAACACGTTACAGGGCCGGATAAAATGTTTTTGGGTCAACTTCAGTAAGACAGACATCGTCAGAGTTTGAATTATTTTCCTATACCTTGGAGGACAGCAAAAGTTGTGTTTTTACCAAAATCAAGTTAAGGCAACCATTTGTATCCCAAAAAATATATATATACCCATCAACTTCTCTTCTTTCTCCTGAAGATATTAGTGGGAATCTTGGACTTCCATTTTAAGGAGATTATTGAACCACCTTTTCTTTGTGCCAACCAGTACGTTTATACAAAGGCAAATCTGTTGAAACCACGCTTTATTCAGTTGATCGAGAAAGTTTCTCATTTTAGGATATAAGCTTTTGGGTTCGTTCTTGAAATTGCTAGTGCTTTCAATAATTTGTCTACGGATGCAATATAAAACAGTGTGGCAAGAAAGAAGAAAGGGATTATATGTCCACTACTGTGGGCACTTGTTTTAAATAAACTCCTCGAAGATTACTGTGTATGATGTAGCCGTTATCGTTGCTAGAAGGAACCGGGACACTATTAGTTCTGTGATCAAAACTGCACTGAGGCTAATAAACCGATGGGCGGCCAAAGTAAGAATAGATCTAATCCTGATATGACGGACATGATTCCTTTTACTAACATCATCAATGTTGAACCTTGGACTAACCCTAGAATAGATGAAATGAGTCTTGTTGTAGGGTAATATTGGACTTAAAGTTTGAGAAGAAGGTCAAAAGGACCTAATCTCACGTTTTGAAGAGTACGCAGGAACTTACTCAACTGTGGATAACCGACGCGTTACCCGCCAACCGCGTTACTGGATGTTATCTTGAATATGCAACCGATTAATTTGGTGGGCAACGCTCTTAAGTTTGTATTTACGTCTTTTGGCCACGGGACGGATGTTGGGAATGCAAATTATTGCAGGCATTACTTTACCTCTAGAGCTTCATTAAGGGAATATGCATCACTATGGGACATTATGGATAGTTGGCAGGTCTTCGCTCTGACCACAGATCATTTGAAGCTGCGTTTTTCTGTCAAGAACTGTGTATCGAGGAGTTGTAAAACTTCCCGATGACTGCAGCATTTGTCTGTTGACCTTGCTTTTATCGCTGAGACGGCTAGTTCTTACTTAAAATTCGATATTAATACCCAAACGGCTATTTAAACGATATCCACCAATCTGACGTATTCGTCATCCTAGTGTACAAGGGCCCTTTGTGCCAACAGGAGAATACACATCTCTTGGGTTCAAGGCCACCGGAGTATTGCGGGTAATGAGATGGCGGACGAACTGGCAAAAGGGGGTCAAGTTACTAAGCGAAAGGGCAATGGACACCTCAGTT
Organism: Eustalomyia histrio; assembly: GCA_949748255.1. Classification (NCBI taxonomy): domain Eukaryota; kingdom Metazoa; phylum Arthropoda; class Insecta; order Diptera; family Anthomyiidae; genus Eustalomyia; species Eustalomyia histrio. The sequence goes on along the minus strand of OX456523.1, from coordinate 45,960,016 downwards.
TTTGATACGGGATATCCTAAGATCCCAAGGCCAGAAGCGATTTTAAGTGGTTCTGACGAGCCACTGCTGGACTGTGGTTCTTGTCAAGAGAGCGGGAAGCTTGCGAGATATAAGTGTAGGTTTTATATGGTACCAGGAAATAAGGAGACGGTGGAGAATATTATGTGCCACTGTCCGAATCCTGCGAGCTCTAGAAAAGGTTGCTTGGGAGATTGTCTATTCCGAGTTCTGAAAAAATCTCTAAAATTGGAATTGTAAGACTTATGGCTTTTGCTGGACGGATTTTGCTCATTTTTAATATCATACTGCTGAGGACAATGACAAACATCAAAATCAGCAGGCGCATGAGCATCTTAAATTTTTACATAAATAATTTCTTCCTAACCTTATGTCTTTTAAAAAATTTCAGATTTCTTTACAAGTATTAATTTTCTTTTCAGCACTCTCTTGAATTTGATTTACGTACATCTCTGGAACATGATACACAATGGAATCTTTGGCAAACTGGTGTATCTCTTTATTATGGACCCATTTTAGTTTTCAAAATATGGGAACTGCCCTTTCAATCTGCCGCCAATACCCAACCATTTCGTGATTCAAATAACCGTTTTAAACTTAAACTCGATGGCATATGGAGTGATATAAATCTATGTAACTCTAGTATTTTGGAAATATCATTTCCTCTTACACCTGCCAATATTCAGCAAGAAATAGACGATGGTGTCAGACAGCATTTAGCTCGAATTGAGCCAAATATGCCAGTAATAGCTAAACTTTTAGCATTATCTGTAGATCATATTGATTTACTATTGGAAGATTGGTATCCTTCATTGGGTACCCGATTTGTTCATACATCAGAGGGTAGATTTTTAATAACACGTTTGGTAATGTGTCCAAAATGTTTAAAAAAATTGGCTTTAAATGGTAAAAAATCTAATGGAATTGATGCTACAAATGGTGACTCATCGGATAATTCATCAGCTGTGGGAGCTGTAGGTTATACAAATAAGTTTCGTGCTAGAAGACCCCTGTATTTACAAAATGATAATACAGATGATGGTGCTTTAAATGTATTTTCGGCTTATTTAAATGCTACCGCTAAAAGAGAAAGAAGATCAGAGGTATGATGAGGAATAATATATAAATAGATTATTAAACATTTTATGTTTGAATTATTTTGTTTAATTTCTTTTTTAATATAAATTCCAGGTAATATTATATAAATTCCAGGTAATAATAATAATAGTCAAGCTCAAAATTATTTATTTTTTATCCAATATTTCGCTATCTCAATGGATAGCTTCTTCTTCTTCCCTGAAGTAGCTATCCATTGAGATAGCGAAATATTGGATAAAAAATAAATCATTTTGTATAAAATAGACCTTGAGCTTGACTATTTATTACCTGGAATTCATTTTATGTTTGGTAAGAAATTCTAAAAAATATTTTTAATGGATATTTTCATATAAATTTCAAAATTAATCATGTAATAAAGCGGTGTCTGGAAGTTAATTGAATGTAAATTATTCCTTTTAGGATTCTCTGTGTTCAGATGCTGATTCGGGTGTTGGTCCTGATTCTGCTGGTTCTTCGCGTAATACCTCTGTCGATGGTCATCCTTTGTATAATCTTCCAGACATATCAAATGTCTGTTACACCTGGATGATTGAAGAATGTATACTATCAGTTTATAATCAATCAAAAATCTCTTGTCCTGTTCATTTGGAAATGCCAATGTTAAAATTAGCACCCGATGTAATATTTGCAGATATTCCCGATAAATATACCATAAACTCTGAGAGCATTATAAAGGGCTCGCTATTGGGACGAGGCGCCTTTGGTTTTGTTTTTAAAGCTACTTGTAAAATAAAATGTTCTCGTAATTTTAGAGCGGTAGCCATGAAAATGCTACAACCAGTGCCACCAGGGCCAAGAGCCAAAGAAAGTGCTCTTATGGCTTATAAAGTTGCTTTGGGTAAATGGGATCGTGATCCTTTACAACATGCTTGTAAAGCCTATTGCACAGCACGACAAGAATTGGCCGTATTATTGACTCTAAAACATCCCAATATTGTGCCATTGGTGGGCATTTGTATAAAACCTTTAGCTTTGGTTTTAGAATTAGCTCCAATGGGTGGTTTAGATTCAATTTTAAGACAACATCGGCGTAGTGGTGCCCATATTGGTTCTCATACTTTTCAGATATTGGTATTGCAAGCTGCTCGGGCTATAGAATATTTGCACCGTAGGCGTATAATTTATAGAGATTTAAAATCGGAAAATGTTTTAGTATGGGATTTTCCACAACCTCATGCGTAAGTTTGATAATCTTGATTAATCTTGTTTAAAATTTTATAACTTTGTTGTCTTGTACGTGTGTGTGTGTGTTTTTTTTTAGAGAGGATAGTCCTCGTAATTGTGTTCACATTAAAATAGCTGATTATGGTATAAGCCGTCAAACGGCTCCTAGTGGTTCTAAAGGTTTTGGTGGTACCGAAGGTTTTATGGCTCCGGAAATTATACGCTATAATGGAGAAGAAGAATATACGGAAAAGGTAATTGTTACAGTGTAGTATGGTAATAAAATTGTTAGTTATTTGTTATTGTTTTAACTTTCAGGTTGATTGTTTTTCATTTGGTATGTTCATCTATGAAAATATCAGCTTGCGACAACCATTTGAAGGTCATGAATCTATCAAAGAATGTATACTAGAAGGTAGTCGACCAGCTTTAACGCAAAGGGAAACACAATTTCCTACTTACTGTTTAGATCTAATGGTTTTATGCTGGGATGAGTTACCTAAAAAACGACCAACAGCAAGTCAAATTGTTTCCATATTAACAGCGCCTGAATGTATACATCTCCTAGATGTCATAGCCCTACCCCACAATGACAAAGTTGTATGTGGGGGTTTTAGTTATAATAGTACAAATAACACTGAAGGTATGTATGTTTAATTTTAAATTACAACAATTTTATATGTTCCCAAATGTTTACTTTGTCTTTGTTTTAGATGATTCGTCCGGTTTAGAATTATGGTTACCTGCTTACAATTCACATATTGATATTTTAGATACCACTCTACATGGTCAATTTTTACAATCCAGTAGCATTAAATGCACAAATAAATTTTCACCACAAGATCAAAAATCTCCTCGTGTTGAAGAGGTTGCTCACAAATCGAACTCATCATCACCTATCAATACACCTTCCTCATTGCAGGCTGGTTCTTCATCTGGCTCATCATCACGTACCCCGTCTGCCAGTCGTTTGCCAAAAATTAATATGCTTTGTTGTTGTATTATTGAAAAATCCATATGGATTGGTGATGCATCGGGTACTTTACATTCCTATAGTCTAACGGACTATTCACATATATTTTCATATATGTTAGATCCTGCCATTAAGTCACCTCTTATAACACTTGTTTATTTACGTGATATTGAACGTGTAGCTGTTGGTTTACATAATGGTCGTGTCTTTCTAGTGGATTCTTCTAAAGTTCCCTCAAATTGTGCTTTTGCTGAAGGTTCATTTGTTCTTACAGAAATTTGTTCCGGTTTAATACTACATTGCTCTTGTGCTGTGATGGTTGAAGGGTGAGTTGAGAATTAATTCCATATATTTTTCTTAGATTTTTTGTCTTATACAACGTTTATACTTAATTCCAAAATACGTTAAGTCTTTAAATAAAAATGTGTATTGGATTTGAAAGTCAAAACTTGATAAAAACAAGAATAAGCATTATGAACGTAGCATTTTTCTATAATTTTTTTTCATTTTGCGGTGCGTTTGAAATCGTTTTAAATAAAATGTGAGGTTTCAACAATTTTTTATATAAATTTCAAACGAATTGAGAATATTAAAGAATGAAGCGATTTGGGATTTTTAAGGATTCTAAAAACATTTTTTTTCGTTTGCATATTGATAGATTTTAAAAACTTCTTTTTTAATAAAATATTGCCCAGTTCTATGAAAATTATAAAAACAAATTTTATTTTTTATTACTAGAATCGAAGAATTTTTATTTGTATAAAATTTGATGCACTTTTGAGACTTTGAAATTTTTGTTCTTTAGAAAACATTGAAAAAACTAAAAAAATTTTGAATCGAAAAATTGGTTCCTGTAAAAAATTTTACTAATTTTACTGGAGGATGTTTTAAGTTTGCCTTTTAGGTTTGAAAAATATCCACAGTTATATTTTAATGACGGTTATATTGGAGAAGCATTCGTATTTCACTTTACATAAATATATATATAAGGGTATATATAAGTTTGTCATTCCGTTTGTAATTTCTACAATATTGATCTTAGACCCTATAAAGTATATATATTCTGGGTCCTTATGAAGAGCAAAGTTAATTTAACGATGTCCGTCTGTCCGTCTGTGTGTTGAAATGGGTTTTCCGAAGAACCCAGACATGATGAGGACTTGATTGTTTTTTATTTCTGTTACATGTGATCCATTTCTGTTTGCTATTAAAAATCAGACAGATCGGTTAATAAATGGCTGAGATATTAGCAAAAAACAAGGACTACCTCTAATTTTTTCAGTAAAATCCCTTTGTTTAATATGTATGTAGAATTTTACGCATAACAACACATCCATGTGTTAAAATTCTTTTCTTTCATCTCCACCTTTTATACACAAACAACCCACGTACAAAGATTTGTCATTTAAATATATATGTGTGAGCTTCCATAGCTCAGTTGTCTAGAGGCTATGTCACAAATAATTTTTTTCTCTAAGGCCGCGGGTTCGAGGTTCGAATCCCGGTCAGGTCAATTCACTTTTTTTTTCTACATTTTTTTTTATTATTTTCTTAAGACTTTTTGTTTTGTTTATTTTTGGTTTTTTTTAACATTTAATAATTAATTTATATAAAATTTTATATTAATAATTAAATAATCCATAAATAGGTTAAAAACATCAACATATTTATAAAAATCCTCTAATACAAACAAAATACAAACGTTTTTATACCCTTCACCACAGGTGGAAGGGTCGCGGGTTCGAAATCCGGTCAATTCACTTTTTTTCGTACATTTTTTTTTTATTTTCTTAAGATTTTTTTTTTTTAAATTTATTTTTTGTTTTTTTTTTTAACATTTAATAATTAATTTAAATACAATTTTATATTAATAATTAAATAATCCACGGAACGGTCATTGGGGATGCAAATTGTAGCAGGGATTACTTTACCTCTAGAGCTTCATTGAGGAAATATGCATCACTATCGGGTAATATGGATGGTTGGAAGGTCTTTGCTCTGACCACATATTATTTAATTTGTTCATGGATGACTCTAAAATGAGGGAGGAAGTTGAAACTGCGTTTTTCTGTGGAGAACTATGTATCAAGGAGTTGTATAAACTTCCCGATGACTGCAGCATTTGTCTGAAGAACTTAACCCTACGTTAAATTCTATATTTGCCCAAAATTACTCTTATTGACAAAAACAAGAAAATTCTAAAAAAAATTTCACAAGATTTCATAGGTTTTAAATAAAATCCTATTCCGCGCCAATCGATATGAAAATAAATGAATCCAAAATCCATTTTCAATCCCTAATGAGCATACCTCTTATAAACAATTAACTAAAATCCAACATATTAATATTTTTTAAAATTTTATGACTGATATTTTGTTTGTATCCGCCCTTTTTAGATTCTCACTTCTGATTTCAGATTTGTGTTTAGCAACCGGAAAATCCCTATAGCAACAATTTTGTTTAAATTAGACAATGTAACATATATAATTGGATCCGCCATTTTGAATTTAAAATTTTTGATAACTGTAAGCAACCTTCAATCCTTTAAAAATAATGTATTAAAACGCATTATATTTAAATTTTAAAATTTAAGGCCGCCATATTGGATACGCCATTTTGAAATTTAAAATTGTGATACTAGATTTGTGACCCTCTGTGCGGCAATTTTGTATCCACCATTTTGAGTTTCTCGCTTTTGATTTCAGATTCTGATTAGCAACTGAAAAATCCTTAAAGTGGCAACTCTAATCAAATTTAACAATGCAAATACATTATGAAAAAATGCATTCCGCCATTTGAAATTTTCGATTCCAGATTCATTATCAGTAACATTAAATCCGATATAAACAATAAATAAAAATCCAAATATTAATATTTTAACTTTTATTACCACCATTTCGGATCCGCTGTCTTGAATATTTTATTTTTGATTCGTGCTTAGCAATCGTTAGATATCTTTTACTGGCAAATTTATGTAATTCATACAACACAAAATATACGATTATTGAAAATTGAAAAAAAAAGACAGAAACTATGCAAAAGTGAATTAAATTTTTATTTGGAGTGATAAATGAATGCCTGCCTATTACTTTTTAAAGATTATTTCATGTAAATGTTGCCCGCGGCTACGGCGTAAGTGGTTTATCCGTGAGCTCTAATTTTGGCATATTTTTTTCTAGCGTTTAGGACGGTATCTCACCAATGACAGCTGTAATGTTGTCTTCCAGGGCTGGAATTGTGGCTGGCTTGTTCCCTGTACACGAGAGACTTCCCCACAAAAAATAGTCTAATGGAGTCAAATCGCATGGTCTTGGCGACCAATGGACTGCTCCAAAATGTGAGATTAATTGTTCACCAAATTCGCCACTCAATAGGTTCACAGTATCGCGTGCCGTGTGGCATGAGGTGTCACATGTTCACCAAGTCCAATTCTTCCGTTTTGGCCAAAAGAAAAGTCGGAAATCATCGCACGGTACCTTACTTCATTGAAGAAGTACGGTCCAATGATGCCGCCGGCCCACAATCTCTGGCTTCTCTTCATACCAAATTTGAAAATTCTATTATTTGACGTACCCATTGTCGCTGAAGACAATTTTTTCGATTTTTCGACTTTCAATGATTTGCAAGCGGTGTTCATTTGTTAATCTATTCATGGTGAAATGGCAAACTTTACTAAGCATTTCTGGTAATGCTACATGTCACGATATTTTTTTGCTGCACTAAAAAATCTTACACTGAAAAAACAAACAGCAAAAAAATCACTATTAAAAAACAATTTCTGAACTTTTTTCTATAGAATAGTAAAAAGTTATTCTGTGGAAAAATCTAATGATTCTATTAACTTTTTAAAAAAAAAATGCAAGTTTTTCATAGAATTTTCTAAAAAAAATTCTTGTGTTTTTCAAGAACTTTTTTATTTAAAAAAAAATTTAGATTTGGTATTTTTTTTCTAAGGAAAGCAACGGAAAAATTCCTGCATCTAATTAATGTGTTGATTTCTGTGAAAAGGGGATAGAAAAGAGATGAAAGGTGGTGAAAGATTAAGGGCTTTAAATATGGCAAAAATGGATTTGCTAGTTATTATTCTTGTTTAATTTTATGTATCAATGCTTTTTTCCAATTATAATTGTAAGAATTTTGATAACTTTTTTTTTATAAAATATTTAACCCTTTGCCTGTCCAGTGTATCACATATGATGCACAGGCGTCATGATTGATACGCTTGTGCATCATATGTGATACACAATTAGTATTATTTCCTTTAACTAGTGGACGTACGATATACAAAAAATTTTTTGTTTGGGGACAGGCAAAGGGTTAAGGATACGAAAGAAATTTTAAGATTCTTTAAATTTTTTCCATCAGAAAAACAAACACAAAGTTAAAGAACCTTTTTTAGGACTTTAAAAATTGAAATATATAGAAAGATTCTTAGAATTTAAAGAAATTTTCCTATTTACTACTTTTATTCACAATGAAACACTTTTTAATAAAATCTTTTAATATTAAACAACATTTTCATGTTATATTTTAGCACTTATGAGCTGTGGTGCGGTGAAATGGCTGGTAAATTAAATGTATTTCCACTTAGTACAACTGGTGTATGTGGTCATCAAGCATTATGCCACAACGATGAACCCAATGCCATTGAAGATCTTAAAGTTGCTAGAATGTGTGGCAATGATACATATGTATATACTTGTCTCTATCCTGGTTTTATGGTATATCAATGGCATGCAACCAATAAACAAATTGAAAATAAACTTGATTGTTCAAAACTTTTACCATGTTCGGAATCATTAAAAAGTATAGCAATCGATGAACATTTAAGTTTAATTAAATGTCAAATATCTGCGTTGTGTGCACATGGAAAAGAATTGTATATCGGAACAACGTGGGGTTGTTTAATTATAGCCGAGGTGAATACTTTAAGACCCATTACTGTATTTCGACCATATGAAAATGAAGTGAGTGTGAAAAGAAAACAAAAATATTGAAATTTACATGTTTGATAATTAATTTGTGTATTTTGTATTTAAGATCAAAACTATTATAGCTGTACCAAATCAAAATGTTCCCTTAATAGCGACTATTGGCAGACGTTATCGTTCATTGATATCACGTTATATGGATTCTATGAATAATGCCACAAAACATGTAGCAACTCCTACTCATGCTTATGATCATTTAAAAAATCAATATAAAAATCAACCTCAAGATGTGGATAGTCATATACATGTTTTATTGTGGAAAGCCAAAAATTGGACATAAATTATGTGTGTTAAAAATAGTCTCCCATTAATTTACACTTCTACTACTACTATGCACCTCTTTGACTTTGATACTCATAAAGAACAAATTAAAAAAAAAGAACAAATTAAAAAAAATGAACAAATTAAAAAAAGAACAAAAATGTATTTGTTTTTCAATATTAATATTTAACTATTATTGCTTTTATTACAATGAGTCTTTTTCGTATAAAATTTAACTATATTTTTTATTGATATTTCAGTATTATTTATTATTGTATTTTAAGTATTTATTAATTTAGGTTTTATTTTAATTTTTATTACCAACTTAAACCCTGTTAACATTCCATTTATTCAGACAAATATTTTAAAAATAAAAGAAATTAACTTTTTAAATTTATATTTTCATTTTTAATTATCTATATTATTTATATCATCTTCTAAAGATTCAATAGTCAATGAAGAATTACGACTGCGTGAGTAAATTGAAGCAGCATTTTTTAATTCCCGGCTATAAGTGGTAAACTCCAAGACAAATTTAAATTCTTCCAAAAAAGCAGCTTTTAAAGGTACCTGTACAAAGTGTTTTTTTTTTATTAATTTTTTATTAGTTTATTTTTCTTTGTTTTATGTTTAAAGTTCACTTACCCTATGACTTCTAGCTTTGTGTAAAACAAAACAGATCCAGCTTATTATACCATGGACTAAAGCCATACCACTGCCTACAACTAATACCCAATAAATACCTTCCAAATTTTTCATATCCAAAGGAGTGGCATCGCCTTGTTCTTTTTTAGACTGTAAGTAAAATAATTTATATAAGATAAGATTTTTATAAAATATCAAGGCTCCAAAATCAAACATTTAGTGTATAACTTAAAAATTCGAGAGTTTTCGAACATTTTAGGCGTTTATTGTGAAACATTGGTACATTATAAATTTATTCAAACTATTGGCCATCGTTAGATATAACCTTTTCCCATCTTTCTGGCAACATACAGATTTCGCACAAAAGAACTGCAAATTTTTTGAAACTAAGAACGAATCAAGCCAATTCTGAATACTCTATAGATCTGATCCTGGTCTGTACTGAGGCAAAAATTACCACTATTTGCTAAATAGTTTATTACGGCTTCCTGTCTGGTCGCATATTTCGGGTGTTTTTTGCCAATTCTCGCTTCAAACGAATCAATTGTGTTCGGTACAGCTCCCCTGTGATCGTCTGGCCCGATTTCAGTAGCTCATAATAGATGAGATCCTTCTTGGTCCCACCAAATACAAAGCATTACCTTGGCTGGTTGGCCGAGCTTCGCATACGATTTCTTGCGCTTCGGGTTGTCGTAATGGATCCATTTTAATCGCCATTAATGCTTCCATGAAAAAATTACTTCTATTTATGCCATTCGAGCAGCATTTCGGAAATGCAAAATCGTCTTTCAACGTCCGCCGGCTTTTACTCTTGTGGTACCCAATTTCTTTGCGCTTAGATGAATCCTGCTCCCTTGTAAACGGTTTGAAATTGCTGATTGAAAGACTCCTAATGTGTTTGCAAGTTCTTTTTAAGTTTTTTGGCTGACCTAGGCGGTCTTTGTCTTCCGTGTCAAAATCACCACTTTTTAAACCGCACACACCATCTCACAAACTATGAAACATATTCGAGATAAGCTTCGGTAAACAATTAATGAGTTTCGGCTGCACTTTTTTTCAAATTGAAAAAGTAAAGCAATACTTTTCGCACATGATACTTTGTGGGTAAAAATACGACATTTTCGAAGCAAAAAAATAAACAGAAACTTTGTTGTTTACACTATTTTGTTCAATGGCTAAGTGAGAGTAAATGCCGGATGTTTACTCTCCAAAATGCCACATGAGTTATTAAACACACAAACCATGTGTAAAAGATACGCCATCTATTGTTAATCCCGCATTTTTAAGTTATACAACCAATAGAAATTCGTGTTTTCCCAATTCGCATATTTTATTGTTTTTAAAATGAGTTTAAAAGGAATTTAAAAAATTTAGCAAATTGTACAAGATGGCTCAAAATGCATTACCCTATCGGAAGATGTTATAACTTTTGCAAATGACGGCCACTGCAAAGTTTTGTTTTAATATTTGTGAAGTAAACAGATACAGAATATACAGTGGCCGACAAAAGTCTACGTACGACCACAATATTCGCTATTTATGAAACCAAAAACGATAAATAACAAAATAAAAGTGATGTTGTTTTGCTTGAAATCTATTTTTATTTCTATACGCAAAAAAAAAAAAATCACTATATAAACTTTAAAAATTATTAATGAAAAACATACGATCAGCATGCCATGGTTAGGTTGTTGAATACTCTCTTATTTATTTTTTCTTTTCTTGTTCTGTTGCTTAAAATAACATTCAGTTGACATTAAGACAGTTTTACAAAATATTTAATTGCAATAATGGCTTTTCGTAAAGAAATTTCAATTAATGTCCGAAATTTGGTTCTAAAATACAGAAATGAAGGAAAATCTTTTGGTAAAATATCAAAGTTTTTGAACAGTTCAAACAATATTCAGTAACTTTAAAAAATACTGGAACAATTGAAAACAAGAGACGTCAGATTCATTTTAAAAGAAGTAGATAAAAATCCAAAAGTAAATGCCATAAAATTGGCGGAAGAATTCGCAACAAGATCAGAAATTACTGTACTTCCACGAACTATACAAATAACCTTAAATAGTAGAACTCTTTGCAAGAAAACACTAATTAGCGAAAAAAAATTGCAAATTTCGTTTAAAACTCGCCCAAAAGCATATATATCGATGTATAACATATTTGGAAGTGATGAAAGAGATAAAGAATGCGCAAAACAAATACAGCAATTAATTCAAAGAACTAAGTCGATACTTTTAAGCATGTTAAAGGCAGCGTGTTGGATTGGGGTGCTGTCACTGCTTCTGGAGTAGGAAAGTTAGTGTTTATTGAGGGTAATAGGGATCGTTAAAAATACAAATATATTTTGGAACAAAACTTGAATCCCTTAGTTGATGCTTTTAAGCTTGGCCAGAATTGGATTTTCCAATAAGATAATGATCCGAAGCACACGGTGCAAATTGTCAGAAATTGGCTGCTATACCATACCCTACGAGCACGTGTAGAAGATTCTACAACGGAAATACGAAAATATATTATGTTACTAGTGCTCCAATTCTAAAAGAGAAACTTAAGAAGAATGGCAAAATATTACGTCTGCAGAGCACAAAAATTTGGTTGCTTCAATGGCCAGACGACTACAGGCAGTTATAGATGCCCATGGTGGCCCAACAAAGTATTTCATTAAAAAGTAATAACTTTTAATACATGAACAACTTTTTTTGTTAAGTTTATTATAAATTTAATTCTTTTTTGATAATATATTAATAAAAAGGAATTTGAAACAAAACTGTATCATTTCTTTTGATCATTATGGCTTAAGTTGCGAAAATAAGGGTCGTACATAGACTTTTGTCGGTCACTGTACGTTGACATGTAACGCTGTAATCCTCAAGAAAGGGACTTTATTACGGAATAATTCGTCAGTCATTTTGGTGCAACGTGACAGACATAATTTGCACTTCTGGGGTACCGAGTTCTCTGAGTTATTTACGAAGTGCCATTGTATCCGCTCAAAATCACTGCATGGTGCATTTATGCTGGAGGTGTCATAGGGGCTTATTTTTTCGAGGACACCGTGACTAACATACATAGTTACTGTGACTGGTGAGCCATACAGAACCATTATCAACGAATTTTTATTGCCGCAAATTAATGAATTGAGACTGGAGGACATGTGTTTCCAACAGGAGCATCCCTCCGAAATAATTCTTTAAAGTCCTTAGATTCTAAAAATCCCTACATTCAGAATTGTTTTATATGAAAAAAGACCTTTTAAAACTTACCGCACATATACCAGCTCCCACTTCATTCCACCATTTATTTTTCATTTTAGCTAAAACACCCTGTTCTTGCAGTTCCAATAAAGCATTATTAAATTTATCTCTATACGACCAATCTGAAATATTAGAAAAATAAAATTATAAAACTATCGGTGTTAAAAAAATTGAAATAACCGAAAACAAAAACTTACTTTTTCTCATAGCTATACCATAACCTTTTTCATCCAAAGCATCACCAATTTTCTTTAAAGAACATTCACGAACTGTATTATATTCAATGGATGTAGATTCCATAAGAAAAGCATACTTGGGTTCAGTGTCTTTAGCAGCTTCAACACGATTAACACCTTCTTGATTGGTTTCAGTTAACAATTCAGGATGTTTGTTCATAAAATCATTCATCTTTTTATAACGTTCATCTTCGGAAGTCTAAAAATGTTTAAAGTATTTAAAATATAATTTAGTTAAAGAAAATATTTGTATTACCATAAAAAAATTTCTAGTAGAACCTGTACGTTTGGCGCCATATACAACACCTTCTTTATTTTCTGCTAAATCATCGACATTTTCTATTAAAACTTTAGGAGTTTCTATGGTCAAAAAAGCGGCCAAATTAGCGGTATATGAAGAAACCATAATCAAAGTGAAAAACCACCATATTGAGGCCGCAGTTCTTACCGACAGAGCTCTACAAATAAAGTTCGAGATATAAATTTTTTATGATCAAATAGTTGTGTAGTTTTATACTTAGGAGCTATTTCTGAACCCTGCTGCAACAGTGCACCCGTGGTAAACCACAGTGAATTACTTAGGGTAAATTGATTTTCCAATTCCGTTGGTTCTTCTATACACGGATATGGATTATCCCATTCTGTTGGCGATAGTCGTCCCAGTATGAAGAATGATAATGATATGCCTATAAAAGCAAAACCTAAATATTCCCATACTTCTTTGTTAAAGGGGTCCATGAAAGAAAATGTATCCGGAGCAGCTTTTTGTGGTTTTAAAAACAATATTGCAATACCTTTAAATTATAAGATAAAAAATTATGTAAGACGGAAAAAGCAAATAAAAAAATTATAGTCGGTCAAGCCCAACACTACAGTGCGATTTTTTTCATATTCCGGGAAGCGAACCAAATTCCGGAAATGAGCCTGATCCTAATTATATAGGCGGAAATATTTATGGTGCAATAAATATAGTGTAAAATCTGAATGTAATAGCTAATAAAAATTAATTTAAGCAAATACCGGGAAGGTGGGCTTACATGGGGACTAGGTCCAAATGTAGTCCGATTTTCATTAGATGTATGATTTATGGCTCAATATAACCTTCTTAACACAAAAAATAACTATATATCTACGGTTTCGTTGTATACCCCAATTCAGATTGGACCTTCCTTTGGGAGATACGTCTGAATATGGATTGATTCTAGTCAATTTAAATAGGGTTCATCCTTGGGCCAAAATAAGTTTCTATGCCAAATATCTTGGGCATTTGCGACCTAAAGTTTGATTACAAGGTTTACATGGATGGACGAACGGACATCGCGAAATAAACTCAGTGATTCAGTGGGTGATCTAGGTCCGATATTTTTGGTAGTTACAAACATCAGGACAAATTTATTATATCCTCACCATGTAGTGGTGAGGATAAATAAAACAAAACAAAATTTTTGAAAAGGTTTATAATCTTTATAGATTTAGAATATTTTTCTACAGAAAAAGCATGTGATTCGCAATTTCTTTTTTTGAACTTTTTTAAATAAAAAATTTTACAGATGCAGATTTTTTTGTAAGACACTAGTCAAAATCACTTTTTATATAGATTCTGAATATTGAATTTTTAGATATTTTTAGAGGAAAATTCTCAGATTCTGAAGAATGTTTTCTACAGAAAAATTCTCAGATTTTAAAAAGTATTTTTTTAAAAAACATTCTCAGATTCTAAAGACTTTTTCTTATAGAAAAATTCTTAAATTTTAAAGATTTTTTTCCAACAGAAAACTTATGAGGACTTTCAAAAGTTTCAATGTTGCTGTTCAAAGTACTTTTCCCTTTAAAAAAATTTTCAGTTTCTCAGATTTCTTGTTATAGAAAAATTCTCAGATTCTGGCGAGTTTTTCCTATAGAAAAATATTCAGATTTTGAGAACGTTTTCCTAGAGACAAGTTCTTAAAGTAAGATTCTGAAGACTTTTTATACCCTTCCCTTTGTAACATGTCGAAATATAGGTGTAAGACCCCATATACTATATATATTCGTGATCCTTATGCGAATTCAAGCCGATGACGATCACGACGCGAAGACGCAAGCGGGGGTGCCTATTTTTACCCAGTTTATTGGACATCCTCCCGAGCAGTTTGGTATTGAAAATGAGCAAAATTGATCCAGCGCTTAAAAAGTTATGAGTGAAAATGTGAAGATACCTCTAAATTTCCATACAAATTGATGTATTTTAGTACAATTTCGCAGTAGCGACTGGTACATACAGGTTGGTTGAAAAATTCCTGCGCTCGAAATGAAAGAATACTGTTTTTGTTACGAAATATATTTTTTATTCAATATAATCTCCTAGAAGCTCAATACACTTGTTCCAATGATCTTCCAATAATTTTATCCCATCCTTATAATGGTTTTCCGGAAGCTCTGCAAAGTAACGGTCTACGGCTGCTATGGCCTCTTCATTCGACGAAAAATGCTTTCCACGAAGGAATTGTTTGAGATTTCTGAAGAGATAGTAGTCACTGGGAGCCAAATCTGGTGAATACGGTGGATGTTCAAGCAATTCGTACTTTAATTCTTTGAATTTAGCCATCGTCAAAACACTTCTGTGAGCAGGTGCATTGTCTTGATGAAAAATGATTTTTTTCTTCTTTAAACCAATTCTTTTCTCACGAATTTTTTCATCCAGCTGATCTAAAAGGCTGCAATAATATTTAGAGTTGATTGTTTTACCTTTCTGAAGATAATCAATCAACAAAATTCCTTTTGCATCCTAAAAAACTGATGCCATAACCTTCATTGCTGATCGTTGTGACTTCACCTGCTTTGGAGCTGAACAACCAGCTTCAGTCCACTGTAAACGTTCTTGTTTCAATTAGGATCATGGTGGTAGATCCAAGTCTCATCCATAGTTATAAAACGACGCAAGAAGTCGGTTTTATTCGGCTTAAAACGCTCCAAATTACGCTGGGAAATTTGTTTTCGATCCAGTTTTTGTTGAATTGTTAATGTGTGCGGCACAACTTTCCAAACAGTTTTTTCATACGTAATTCTTCATGTAAAATATGGAGTACTCGTTCGTCTGAGATGCCTATGGCATTAGCAATTTCACGCTTAGTCAAACTTGGATCTTCACTAACCATATTATGTACCTGCTCAATGATTTCTGCTGTGGTTGCAGTTTTTGGTCGTCCTTCGCGTGGATCGTCTTCAAGGCTGGTACGGCCACGTTTTAATTCACCAGCCCAAAATTCAACGGTGCGTTTTGAAGGTGAGGACTCCTTATACACTTCTAACAATGCAACTTTGCATGTGTTCTTAGGACAGTTATACCAACTTGAGAAAAAAAAAGTTTGGAGCTTGCAGTACCATCTCTTGGTGAGCGCAGGAACTTTTCAACCAACCTGTAATGTATGTTCTCATATTTTTTCACCAGTCGCTTGAAAATTAATAATATTTTGTATTCACCTCAAAAAATTTTTTTCACCTCAAAATTTTTTTTAAAACAAAAAATTTGTTTCGCATTCAAAAAAGTTTTTCACCTCAAACAATTTTTTTCACCTTCATAATTTTACTTCAAAGAATTTTTAGATTATTTGTATCAAACTCAGTAGAGAACATCTTTTTAGGATATTGGTGGAGGGTATTCAAAGATTCGGCACAGACGAACTTAAGCCTTTTTTTACTTCTTCCACTTCCTTTATAGAAAAATTCTCAGATTCTGAAAAATTTTTGTCTTTTAAGATTTTGAAGGTGTTTTGTGTTAATCTTTTTTGCATAGAAGAATTCTTAGATTTTAAAGACTTTTTTTCTACAAAAAATTCTTAGATTCTTTAGAAAAATCTAATAGAAAAATCCCATAGAAAATTTTTCAATAACAATAATAATAAGTGGTTATTCCTTTATTCTGAAAAATATTTTTATAAGACAACTGTAAGGCTCTGAGTATTTTTTTCTAAAGAAAAATTGTCAGATTCCAAATATTTTTTGTTATAGAAAAATTGTAAGGTTTCAAAGGCCTTGCGGAAACATTTTGAGGAATTTTTCCATTGAAAAAATTCTTAGATACTATAGAAAAAATTGTCAAATTCTTGATAGTTTTTCCAATAGAAAATTTTAGAAATTTCTTTAATTCTGAGGACCTTTATATAAAATCTAATTTTCTAAGAATTTCAGAACTTTTCTCTATAAGAAAATTTTGAAACCCTGAAGATTTTTCTACAAAATTTTTTCAACATACCCAAATTCATAAATGGTATAGTAAAATCAATCGCCTCTTCTCTTTCTGATGTTATAGTTAAATCCGTTATAGCTAAATCAGCACGCTGAAATTATATACAACAAGAATCAAGTAAAATTTCTTAAAAATAATGGATAAAATACTCAAAATTCAAGGCCTTCACATATAAGACAATTATATCGGTAACATAACCTGCATTTGCATTTTTTTTTGAAAATTAAAATTACATATAATAAATTTAAACTACACGAACAGTTAAAAATAACTGCAATGTTAGGAAAATTTACATGAAATTTATAACTACAATTGTAATTAATTTTATAGACATAATTCGCTGCTGTGTAACTTACTCCTTCCATAATTTCCTTTAACATGCCAGTCGATATATTGGAAGTTTTATTAAAGGTACCATAATCATTGCCACCATTAACAAATGTATAATTAAAACCCAATTTTGTAGCTAATTCTTTAATTAAGTCCACACTGTAGCCCTCATATTGACTATTGCCATCTAATTTCTTATGACTCTCTACCAAACTGGCATAAGGTGGATTCTAAAAAATATAAAAATTCATATTAAAAATGTAAATCTTTACCTACCCTGCGGGAAAAAGGGGTCCTGTCCCGGGATAGGTGAAAACTGAACCGGTTCCGAAAAAACATATCACGAGATAGGTAAAAAGAGCACCGGTTCCTAAAGTACCTATCACGAGACCGGTTTAAAAGTCACGACTTGTCCTTTAAGACCAGTCCTGTGACATGTCACAGAGGGCAATTGACCTCCCCCTAGGACAAGCCCATGTCAAAGTGATCGGTCCTGGGATAGGTCCTTTTCCCGCAGGGTATTTGAACATTTCAAAACTTACTGGCACCGATAGTAATATAATAAATGTTTTATTAGCCAACGAATTATCGACATTTTCAAAGACGGCATTTGTTGCTGGTACACGTGTACTAATATAGTTATTTGTCTCATCCCAAGTACCAACTTGGACTATACCCGAATTTTGTAATTCTATGACATCGAATGTAAAACCTTTTCTAACATTACCCTCAAAATAAATGCGACCCGTTAAAGTGTTATCTGGTAAATTAATCTATAGTAAAAATGAAAAATTTATTAAAATAATTTTGTAAAAACTTTTGTTTATATTCAGTAGGGTAACGTGAGGTAAAAATACAAAAAAAAATTGGGATTCTCCAAATTAACACATTTCCCACATTACCGCATGTTCTCCTTTTTTATTTTTTTAGACCATGTTGTTGAAAGCGAACGAAATATTTCTTGTTAAAAATATTAACGAAGAGTTCGATAGGGGGAGGTTAATATTATTGATTTATCGGTGGCATAATGCAAAAAGGCCCTAATTTTTTATTTCTTAGGAGGTGATGGAACAAAATTATTGGATTAAAAATGTGGGATTAACAATAGATGGCGTATTTTCTACACATGGTTTGTGTCTTTAATAACTTATATAGAATTTTGGAGGTAAGACATCTATCATTTATTCTCACTTAGCCATTGAACGAAATAGTGTATCAACATAGTTTTTTTTTTGCTTCGAAAATGTCTAATTTTTGTACCCACAAGTCATCATTTGCGGAAAGTTTTGCTTCTTCAATTCGAAAAAGTGCAGCTAAAGTTCATCAATTTCTCACCAAAGCTGATCCAAAATATGTTTCATCGTTTAAAACGTGCGAGAGATGGTTTGTGCGGTTAATAGGACAAAGATTGTTGTCAAACTCAAAAAGAACTTGCAGAAGCATTAGGAGTATTTCAAGCAGCAAAACGTTTGCAAGCAGCAGGATTCATCTAAAAGCATGGAAATTGTGTACCACACGAGTTGAGTCCGAAATGCTGAAAAGGATTTAATATTTGCATCAAATTATTACTGGCGATGGAAAATGGATCCATTACGACAACCCGAAGGGCAAGAAATCGTATGTGTAGCCCGGCCAACCAGCGAAATTCACGCCAAAGCCAAATATCCATGGCGAGCATTGGCGGAAAAACGTCCTGAATATGCGATCAGACATAAACTACATAATATTCCATCATGACAACGCTCACCCACATGTAGCAAGACCGGTTAGAAATTATTTAGAAAATAGTGGTTGGTAAGTTTTGCCTCTTCCGCCTTATTGTGCAGATCTTGTCCCATCTGACTACCATTTGTTTCGATCGATTCAGAACGCTCTCACTGGTACACGCTTCACTTCAGAGCATGGTATCAGAAATTGGCTTGATTCGTTCTTGGCCTCAAAAAGGAACAGTTCTCTTGGGAAAAGGTTTGAATAAATTTAAAGGGCGATTTTTTTTAGCAACACTGTTTTTGGCAGTTTAGCTATTTTCGCGTAATATGTTCCTGTCAAACATGGTCAGTTTGGTCTATAATCTAACCATGAATCGACTTACAATCTAACAACGCTTGCAGATTAATGAATTTTATTATAAAAATTCATGTTCGGTTAAGAAAGTGCATCGTGCACTTCTTCCATTTTATGGTCAGTTTGGGCGACCTTCTGAGGCGGCTGTTCGGAATCTTGTGATTAAAATTCACACAAAATTTACATTATTGGACAAAAAAACAACCAATATGTATACGTAGAGTGCGGACGGAGGAAAATATCGCAGTTATATCCGCTAGTGTTGTTGATGACCGTGATTTATCGATTTGGCGCCTTTCGCAGGAATTGGTGCGATGATTACAAACTTTTTGTTTTTGCCCAAAATGGAAGAGATGGACTTGGCTGACATGTAGTTCCCACAAGACGGTGCCACACGCCACACATCACGCGAAACAATGGCCTAATTGAGAGGCGAGTTCGGTTTATTTCACGTTTGGTGCCGGTCAATTGGCCGCCTAGATCGTGAGATTTAACGCCTTTAGATTTTTTTGTGGGGCTATGTTAAGGTTTATGTCTATAGGGATAAGCCCGCAACGGTTGACACACTGGAAGGCAATATTGAAGAATTTGATCGTGAGATACTGCCCGATATGTTGGAGAGAGTATGACAAAATTAGACCCAGCGTATGAACCATTTGGAGCGCAACCGCGGTCAAAATTCACATGAAATCATATTTAAGCATTGAATTATATAGACCGTTCTATCGACTCAAAAAAGATTTCATACAATTCTCTAAATTTTATGTGTTTGTTTGCTCTTAAAAAATCACCAATTTTATTGTACCATTGTTTTACAAACAACGCTTAAAATTTGCCAAAAAATCCCGCATTTTCAAGTTCTAATAAAATCTTAAAAACTTTGAATATAAAATTTCCTTGAATACATTTTTTCATTAAATATTGTATTCATAGAAAGTTTTCTTCCTTACCTCTAAAGAAATAAAAAATCTAGTTAGGGCCTTTCTTCATTAAGCCATCGTTATATTTATACAATATTACCCACCGATCTCATATAATTTTTAAATGTTGATCCATCATCTCTTACGCTATCACTACGATCTGTACAATTTAGAGGTGTTGGCTTTAAGGGAATATGTTTGGTAGTTTCTGCAAACAGTTGTATAGCATCATATATTAAAGCCATTTCCATGGTAATAGGACAAGAACCTATATATTTTTGGGAAATACAATTAAAGTTTAACTCTCAAAAAAACATTTGAAATTACGAGTATCAAAACTGACCATTTTGATTTGCTTCACGTACAAGAGGATAACCCAATTTCATCATTAGTTCTTGGACATCTTGATTTTCGGGAGAGAACATTCTTAAGCTAGTTATATTTGCCTCACTGTATTTAAATTCTTCCAAATCGAAAGAATGAAAATCTAAATTTGCCACAATGTATTTATAATCCTCAGTGATAATACCAACTTGTTGGGCCTAAAATAAAAGATCATTTAATAATCTTGAATCTGCTTACAGAAATTAAATTTTATCTCCCAACTTCCTGCCGAATATTTAATTTCTCCAATAACATTTCTAAACAACTTACCTGTTTTAAAAATTCTGGCATCGTTTCTGTTGAACCCACTACCAATATACGATTATCCACCGATTTTCGTACTTTTCTCAGCACTGTTTTATAGTTGCCATTCAAATTCAAGTCATATCTCAATACAGTTATTACCGGTCCATTATTACCATATTGAGCCATTAAACCATTTAAAATATTTAAATATTCAGCTGATTCATATAAAAATATAAAACGAGACCATTCAAATGCGGTTAGCAGAGAATAAAGGGCCTTTGATAAATCATCTTGATGTGGATATAAATTAAAACCTTCCGCTGCATCACCCATAAATGAATAGAAATAGGGTATATCTTTAGCATCACATATGGACATTAAATGGAAAGCTGTATGTTTGGAGGAAGGACCCAAAACGGCACCAATACCGGTCTACAAAAGATTTGAATATAAAGGCATAAGTAAGCATAAGTTGATTTAAAAAAATCAATTCTTTTAAATTACCTCCATCATTCTGCAAAGTTTTCCATAACCCAGAAAGGAATTACCATATGGTACTTGATCCTTAATTACAATTAAAGATGTGTATAGTTCTTCTGTTGCTAATACTGTATTAGCATTTTCAATGGCAAAGTCGACTACAATATTAATTTCTTCATGCTGACGATCGGTTAATAAGCCTGTAATAAGAAAAAAACAATAAATACGTTTTAGAAATCTTTAAATGATATGTAAAATCTGTTACCCAGCAAAACTTTTCGTGTTTTATAAACGTAATTTAATTACTGAAACATTTTTAAAAATACATTTTTAGATACATTATTTTGTATTTTTTGAAAGCAAGAGGCATAGAGCTTCTAAAGAATTCAATCATTTATTCAATTTTCAATTCTGATTGGCTATGGAATGATTGAATTCTTAAACAATTTAACGAGTGGAATGAATTCTTAATAAGTCCCAATTGATTTAATTCTAAATGACTTCATTTGTTTTTCATTACCCAAATTAATCAATCATTGAATTCAATTGTTAGGGAATTCAGTCGATTTTTACTCAGTCGTTTTACAATTTTGGGAATGTCATTCGATTTTAAAATTTGAAAAATAAATAACTTCGTTATTAGTTTTAATAAAAAGAAAATTATTGTATTTTACAAATTAAAAAAATACTCAAAATTAACAAAAAAAAAAAACACCAACGACGAAAAAATCGCTAAAATTAAAAAAATGCCAAAATTATAAAATCATCAAACGAAAAAAAAATTGGAAAAATCATTTAAATTGAAAAAATCAACAATAATTAAAAACCGCTAAAATTCAAAAATCGACAAAACTAAAAAAAAAATCCAATTGAAAAAAATTGCAAAAATAAAGACGCTAAGATTGGAAAAAATGCTCAAATTGAAAAAAAAAGCCAAAATTGAAAAAAAAGCCAAAATTGAAATTGAAAAAAATTAAAAAAAAATCGCTAAAATTCAAAAACACTCAATAAAAATTTATCAATTTAAAAAAATGCAAATTTCAAAAAATCCCCGAAGGTAAAAAAAGAAACTGAAATGAAAAATCTTCAAAATTTAAAAATCTCTAAAACTCAAAAAGATTGTCTTAATTGAAAGAAATTGCCCAGATTAAAAAATCGCCAATATTTAAAAAATGGATAAAATTAAAAAAAATTCTCCAAAATTGCAAAAAATTGCTCAGATTGAATGGCTTAGATAAAATTGTAATAATCCATATTTAAAAAACTAAAAGCGCTAGAGATATTGCCACTTTTATGGCTAGATTTTAAGTTCGCATTTTGCTCGAAAGCTTTGAATCGTAAATAAAAAAGGGCTTTTATTTGAAATCGTCGGCATCTTGAAAATCAAATGAAATAAATGAAAAGTTACAACGATTTTGGGCCGAGAAAGTTACAGTGATAAAAAAGGTACTAAAATCGATTAGATAAAATTTCAATCATCCACATTTTGAAAACTAAAAGAGCTAGTTCAAAAAAATGTTTACTCCAGAGGTCAAAGACATTCTTAATACCCCGATAACAGAATCAAATTTTAATTACAATGGCTGGATTTTTAGATTGTGTTTTTCACAAAAACTATGCATCGTAGAGAGAAAAGGGCTTTTATTTGGATAAAGGCCGTATCATGAAAAACACATGAGATAAAAAGCGCTTGGTTAAATTTTAATTATCCATATATCGAAAACTAAAGGCGCTAAAATTGTTGTTTGAAATTGGCGATTTTCTAGATTTACGATTTTTTCAATTTAATCGATTTTTACAATATTAGCGAATTTTGGCGATTTTTTTAATTTAAACGATTTTAAAATTTAAATAATTTATTTTAACTTTAACGAATTTTTCAATTCAAACATTTTTTTTAAATTGTAGCTATTTGTTTTAAATGTTAGCGATTTTTTAAATTTTGGAGATTTTTTGTCAATTTAAGCGATTTTTATGAGATAAATTGATTGAATTCCTTAGAGGTGAATTTGATCGAATGAATAATTTTTTTTTGACTGTTTATAAGGAAATCAATTCAATTTTGCAACTTCTAGTCATAGTTCATAGTCCTTGCTAAAATCAACGTACTAAAAGTTGCGAAACTTGAGCCTCAAATGCTGAAACTACACTAAAAAATGAGCTGGAATTTTTAAAAATTAACGTATTTGAGTAAAAACGTCGCCAAATACACTTTTTACCAAAATTTAATAAATTTTTCCTTGGAATTAAGAAACAAATTTTATTTAAAATTTGGTAAAAATTTCGAAGTTATAGAAAAATTTGACTACTAAGAACTAATTTTTTATTAGAAACAGTAAAATTTTCTCCTAATCTGTTCATAAATTATCATCATTTTACTGTTAGGAAATGTTTTCTTGGTTTTAAGAAAAATTTTATTTCATTTAAGTTGATTATATATTTATTCTTACTAAAAACTAGGACTTAACTCCCTAAAAGTAAGAAAATACTTTCTAACATCAAGTTAAATAGCACTTCTTTTAAGTGAAAATTATTTTTAAATTTGTTAAACATTTTCTCATAAATATGAAACTGTTTCTATGGTTAAGGTAATATATTTTACCATATATTTTAAAGTACTTTACACTCATTGTGTAAGTATAATTCCACTTTTGGAGGACTTCCGCTTTGTGAGGACACTGCTTTTAACAAGGTTTTTGCTATACGTTTTTTGCCTTTCAATTGAATTGAATTATACTAAACTCATGTATTTAAAATATAAATTAAATTTCATTAGCAAAAAAGTAAACAAATTAAGATAAATGTACTGCAGGATATCCTGCAACAGAATAAATTGTGAAAAAGTCAGATGCTTTTCGTAGTTAATTAATGGGTCTCCTCGAGTGAACTACACGAAATCTATGGCTAAGGAACACTGGGGGTCTTTTGTCTTTTTAAATTAACTAACTTAAGGAAATTGTTGAAAAAATACAAAATATCACACCCATCTAAAAATCGAAATATATATGAGCATACACGATCATACATGGGCTTGTATATGATCATACATGGGCATACATGGTCATATACGTCCATACATGATCTCATATATGATCATATATCTTCGGATCCGAAATTTGAGGGTATATGGTGATATATGTGCATATATTATCATACATGTTCATATATTATTCATGTATGCTCGTATATGATCATATACGTCCATATACCCTCAAATTTCGGATCCGAAGATATATGATCATATATGAGATCATGTATGGTCATATATTGAACAATGTATGGACGTATATGACCATGTATGCCCATGTATGATCATATACAGGCCCATGTATGATCATGTATGCTCATATATATTTCGATTTTTAGATGGGCAGTTACATTTTTTTTATTTTAGATAAATGAAAAAATGTCATATGTTATTTTATGGCATTTTTAGCTTAAACTTTAATTGACATAAAAATTTTGACTTTTTTTTTCTTCGAAAAAAATAAAGTTTGGTAGGCGCAATGTCAATTATAGGAAAGCCATTGTGACGTAATGTATAAAATGTACTTGCGATATTTTCTATTGTAGTCAGCAAACAAAATTACGAGGCGGATCAATAAGTCCGTGACTTTTTGAATGAAACACAGTTTTTTTTGCAAAAAAAAAATATTTTTCAACATAATCTCCTTTGGCTCAATACACTTAGTCCAACGTATCTCCAATTTTGTATCCCTTCCAAAAAATAGGATTTTTCAAGGTCCATAAAATAAGCATTTGTTTGATCACCAAACCATTGCTTTAGGTTTGGAAATAGGAAATAGTCATTGGGGACTAAATCCGGAGAATATGGCGGATGAGGTACCAATTCGTAGCCCAATTTATGGAATATTTAATTGAGAGCAAACGCGGCACCCATCTTGCAGACAGCTTTCTTAAATCCAACTGATAATTTAAAATCGAAACCACACTGTCATATGAAATGCCTATGGCATCAACAATCTCACGTACTTTTACTCTTCGATCGGCCAACACCATATCGTGGATTTTTCGACATTTTCGGTTGTATTAACTTCAATTGGCCGTCCAGAACGTTCAGCGACATTTGTACTTGTGCGACCACAACGAAAGTCAGTAAACTACTTTTTTACCATTGAAATAGATGGTGCAGAGTCCCCATAGTATTTATAAAGCTTTTCTTTAGTTTGATTGATATTTTTTTTCGCAAAAAATAATGTTTAATGAGCACTGTAAATTCACTTTTTTCCATTTAAAAAAAAAAAAAAAACCACGAAGTTTTATATTTTGAACAGCTGTTAAATGTAAAGTAAATGACGGAACTTGCTCAAAATATGACAGTAGTCTATTAAAAGGTGGTACTTGATGGGAGCAGTGTTGCATTTTATATAACTACGAGGGAAGTTTGAAAAGTTACATACTTATTGATCCGCACAAATTCGAAATTTTTAACCTTTTGCTAACAAAATTTTAAAATATATTTTAAGCTATTTTAAGTTCAAGATTTAAGACTTAAAATTAGAAATGGGCACGTAAGCCATTTTTGACTCACCCACCATCATGAACCAAAAATTATAATCATGCACGATAATTTATTTAAATGGTTACTTCAATTTGTTTCCTATAATAATATTTTTTCCTTAAAATTAGGAAAACAAACCAATTTTTTTTTGAATTTATAATTTGTTTTTAAAAAGAATATTGAAAATAATTTAAACGTTTTTCAAAAAAAAAACCCTATACCTAAGTTTATTATTTTTTAAAAATTCGACAATTTTTGCTTGAAAAAAAAAAAATAGTTTATTAAAATTTTTAAAATTTATCTGAACTAAGTGGCATGAAAATTTTCCTTAAAAAAAGTTCATAAGTTTCTAAAACCAAATAAATTTTTATAATTACATAGGAAAAAATTTATTACTTTTTGCTTTTAATTGCCTAATTTTCAATTCTTAAAAATTAGAAAGAGGTACCCTTTACAACTAAGTTTAGAAATGCCTTTCTAAAATTAAGTTCATTTTATTACTCGCGAAAAAAATTAACGCACATTGAGTTCAAGTACTTTCGCATTTAAAGCTAGAAACATTTTTTGAATTAAATGGGAGTAAATTATGTTCTATTTATTTATTTTTTAACTGTATAAATTTCTCAAAACTGAGATGTTTTTCTTAAATATTGATAAATTTGTATATGTTTCTTTTCCTAAAATCAAGAAATATTACTGAAGAAAAGTATGAACTATTTCTTAGTATATAAACTATTTCGTTTCTACTTAAACATAGGAATTTTTATTCATTTTAAGAAAATTTTTCTAAGTTTTAATAGAGGAAAATTTTTAAACTATTTTAAAGGAAATTTTAAATCAATTTTTAGTTCATGTGTTTTTTTTTTCTGAGTGTAGAGCTTCTGAAATTTAGCTTTGATTTTGCATTCTATTCTTTCTGTAGTTTAATAAAGTCTTTGTTAGAACCGTTTATTTCAAATATTTGTTTTAAACATTACTTTCATTTTTAATTGGTTTATATTTACATTTGTTTATAAACACGCACACACAACTAGCCGGTAGATTTAAATTTTCATCTTGTCATGAATGAAAATCAATTTTAAAAAATAGATCAACAAACACAATGTATAACATCATGTTTTCTCAATATTATCTATAATCAAAACAAATCTTTCAACGCTTTTCAATACTTAATGGAAATTGTATATAAACAAAATTAAATATTTAAAAATAGAAATATGTTATATATTTACAGAATTTCCCATCGGGCGACACGCGTCAGGCAAATGAAAATTTAAATTTTATATTAGTCTACATTGTCACAGCCAGATGGGCGGGGGGGTCTTCTATATGTGCGTCTTCAGGTACTTACCTATAGCTATATTATTTGTTGATGACGATGATGTATCATCATACTGGGAATAACCATATTGGGCAGTGGTAGTACCAGTAAATAATAAAAACTTTAAGATAATTAAAAATATAACAAAAATTTTATTCATATTTGTTTAAACAAAAAAAAAAAAATTCTTTAATATTTATTTTTTATAATTTTCATTTTAATTCTTTCTAGAATTTTTAAAATATTTTTTTTTGTAATTTTCACTAAAAAATTATTTGTTTTTTCCGTTAACGATGTTGACGCTTTAAAGAGAGACGAGCTACTGCTAAAAAAATTTTCCAGTATTTTTAAAAAGTTTTCTATTTTATAATATATAAATATATGTATATCAGCAAAAGTTTTGGAATTGAAAACATATAATTTTAGTGAAAGCTTTTTTTCAAATATTTTCATCAATAAAAGTTTTCAAAACTATTTAAAATGTTTCTAAAAAATATATAATTAAACAATATTAACAAGTTCTTAAATACATTTAATTTTTTTCCAAGAATTTTTTGAAATTTTTTGAATTATTTTTTTTTATTTAAAAATAGTTAATCCACTTTACATTCAGCCTTATTTGTTAATATTTTATTCATTGTCACTTTCTTCCATACTACCATCTTCATCCTCTTCTCCAGTATCGCTGTCAAATGAATCCAACGAAGAATGACGACTACGTGAATACACTGAATGGGCACTTTTTAAAACACGTTCATTATTGCCAAAATCAATTAAAACTTTTAATTCTTCCACAAATGCAGCACCAAAAGCTACCTGCAAGAAAAAAGGTTTTTCAGTATTTTGTTATTAAACAACTAAATTTAAAATTTGTTACGTGCCTCATAATGTCGGGCCTTTTGCGCTACATTAAAACACCATAAGGTAATACCATAACACATGGAAATGGCACAGCCAACAATTAGAACTAAATATATGCCTTCCAAATTGGCATAAGCTAAAGGCATAACCCCACCATCGGGCTTAGACTGAGATGTAAAAAAGAGAAAAATTTATTAGATATTTTTTTTTAATCTTTAGAATTTCAAGTCCCTTAAAGTTTGTTTAAATTCTGAGAACTTTTATTGCAGAAGAATCTCAGATTATGAATAATTTTTCCCTAAGAAAATCTTGAAAGACTTGAAGACTTTTTTAATCATAATAGAATTTTAAAATGGTTCAGAAATGCAAAGATATTTTTAAAAACTAAGAATTTTATCCTTTAAAACATTCGATGGGTAAATCAAAAAGAGAAAGAGAACTAAATACTTTTTGGTTAAATTAATTAAATACACAAAAAAAAGTAATGAACTAAAAATTAATCCAAATTATCCTTTAAAATTGTTTAAAAATTTTCCTCCATTTTAGTAAAATTTATTTAAAACTTAGAAAAATTTTCTTAAAAAGAATAAAAATTTCTATGTTTGGGTAAAAACTAAATTGTTTATATACTCATAAATAATTCATATCTTTCCTTAGTAATATTTCCTGATTTTAGGAAAACAATAAAAATTTATCAATTTTTAAGAACACCATCTTAGTTCTAAGAAATTAACATAATAAAATATAGTAAATTAAGGTTTAGTTCAAAAAAAAATAACAAAAAAAAAAAAAAAATCTAAAACATAATTTACTCCGATTTAGTTAAAAAAAAATGAGTCTAACTTAAAATGAGAAAGTACTTGAACTTAATTACACATTAATTTTTTTCACGAGTAGTAAAATTTACTGAATTTCAGAAAGCCATTCCTAAAACAGTTTTTAGATCTACCACTTTCTTATTTTTAAGAATTGTTTTCTAAATATTAGTTCAGTCAATTTAGAACAAAAAATAATAAATTTTTTCCTATATAAAAACCAATGAACTATTTCTAGGGAAAATTTTTATGCAACTTAGTTCAGATAAATTTTAAAAATTTTTATAAAATATATTTTTTTTCAAGTAAAAGTTTTCTAATTTTTGGGAAATATGTTGATAAATTAAGGTAAAGGATTTTTTTCATAAAAATTTCTTCTGATAAATTAAAAAAAAAACTTAAGTGAATTTTTCTTATTATTTTTGCAACAATTTCTTTAAATTAGATAATTTAAGAAGACAAAGGACCCCCAGTATTCCATAGCCATAGATGCCGTGTGTCACTTAGGGCATCCCTTTTTGTAGTTCTCTCAAGGAGAACCATTAATTAACTACAAAAAAGATCTGAATTTGTCACAATTTATTACGTTTCAGGATATCCTGCAGTACATTTTTTAATTTATTTACCTTTTTGCTAATGAAATTTAATTTATAATTTAAATGCATCATCATAACTTAATTTAATTTTAAGACAAAAATGTATAGCAAAAAGCTTGTTAAAAGCAGTGTCCTCACAAAGCGGAGGTCTTCCGAAGTACTTTAAAATATATGATAAAATATATTAACTTTACGAAAGAAATAGTTTCATATTTATTAGAAAGTTTTTATCTTTCACTTAAAAGAAGTGCTATTTAACTTAATGTTAGAAGATATTTTTTTATTTTTAGGGAGTTAAATCCTAGTTTCTAGTAAAAAAAATTATCTAATGAACTTAAATAAAATAAATTTTTTCTTAAAACCAAGGAATTATTTCCTTACTAACAATAAAATTTTAGATGATGTATTTATAAACTAATTACGAGGAAATTTTACTGTTTTCTAATAAAAAATTAATTCTCAGTAGTAAAATTTTTCTATAATTTAGAAATTTTGACCAAATTTTAAATAAAATTTGTTTCATAATTCTGGTATAAAGTGTCTTTGGCACCGTTTTCATTTAAATTTTTCTTCTAAATATCCCAGCAAAACCACACATTGCCAAATAATGGGTAAAGTAATGTATAGCCATAGGGGCCGATGGATTACTTTACACCTGACTTCATTGATGAATTTTATAGGCGATGAGCCTCAAAGTAATGTACTTTAGAGGTGATAATGTAAGGTGTTACTTATATGGTTACGAGAATGGAAAAGTAATGTGTCTAAAAATAGATTTTTAAAAAAGATGAATTTTTATTTTTAAAAATTATTACAAATATTTTATTAAAAAATTTTTGTAATTAAAAATAATGTGGTGAAGATGGGAATCGAACCAGGAAAATCTGGTTGCCAGCCAAGAACTCTTCCCACTGAGCTATCGACGCATATAGTATTTGATTGCTTTAAAATTAAATGAATTGTTGCGCTTCGTTTTTTTGCTAGTGTTATCAAAACAAACATACATTACCCTTTTGCTTACAAAAAAACACAAAGTAATGTATCTAAAAATAGATTTTCGAAAAAAATTTTAATTATTACTTTACATTTATAAATAATGAGTAACTTATTACTTTATGCTTGCAAATAATGAAAAAGGTAACGAGCTATCACTACAAGGTAACGCATGAGAATATCGCAACCATTACCAAAGTTTTGCTGGGAAGTTAATATTTCCAAATTCTAGTTCATTTTTTTTGGGTGTACTCTTGGGTTAAAATATATGATAAAATATATTACCTTTACCATAAAAACAGTTTTATATTTTTTAGAAAATTTTTTTTTTATATCTAAGGATAATTTTAACTTAAAAGAAGTGCTCTTTAACTTAATGTTGGAAAATATTTTCTTATTTTTAGATAGTTAAGTCCTAGTTTTTAGTAAATAAAAGTAGCTAATAACATTTTTCTTAAAAGTTAAAAAACATTTCCTTAAAGTAAAATTTAAGACGATATATGAACTAATTAAGAGGAAATTTTGCCATGTTTTCTAAAAAAATCGTAGTTCTCAATAAAAATTTTGTTCAATAATTTAGAAATTTTGACCAAATTTTAAGTAAAATTTATTTCTTGAATTACAAGGAAAGTTTTATTAAATTTTGAAAAAAAGTGTCTGGCGCTGTTTTGATTTCTATTTTTCCTCCAAATAAGTTAATTTTTCTAAATTCATTTTTTTATTTTGGTTAATTTTTTTTGGGAAATAAAAATTTTTAGTACCATCTCAGAGAATCGGAATAAACAATATTTTTTTTGCAAAAATTTTAATTTTTAATTTATTAAAATTTTCTACTTACAGTACAAACACCAGCACCAACTTCATTCCACCATTTTCTTTTTAATTGTTCCAAAACACCCTGTTCTTGTAGTTCTAATAAGGCATTATTCAGCTTGTCACGGTAGGGCCAATCTTTAACAAAAAAAAAATAAATTTTGTTTGATTTTCTCTAAAATTGGGTAAATTTTAGTTTTAAACTTACTCTTTACCATAGCAATACCATAACCTTTTTCATCTAAAGAATCACCAACCTTCTGAAGTTTACATTCTCTTACGGTATTATATTCAATAGATGTGGATTCCATTAAAAAAGCATAAGTTTCACCTTTTTGTACATCACTTTCAACAACACGTTGTACACCCTCTAGATTAGTTTCAGTTAATAATTCTGGATTGGCCATCATGTATTCATTCATTTTCTTATATATTTCTTCTTCAGAAGTCTGTTGTAATAAAGAAATAATTAAAAATAACTGCGGACTTTTGACAAAAGTGCTAATTTTTAAAGCACATATTTTTTAGTTGAGTGAAAAAAATACACCTTAGTCATGTTAACAAATATTTGTAAATTCTTTTTAAAAGAGATTTAAAAAAAAAATAAATTTTGATAGATTTTTCAGATCGATAATCGAACGCTATTTCTGTTAAATTAATAACGCATTGGTCTTAATGCAGAGTTTGATAATTAATTTTATTTCATGTTATTAATTTTATGAATCTATGAATATTTTAATAACTTCATATCAATGCTTCAGTTTTGACTCGATTAAATAATTTGTTTTGTGACTCTATTCCGGAACGATTTTTGGTTATTTGATTTGTTCAAATTTAATCAATTTGATTGATTTTATGAAAAGAGTTAAAAAATATTAAATTGATTCTCTAAATTTGATATTAATTGAATAAAGTGAAAAATTATTTAAACAATGAACAGAATTTTGCAAATCGATTCGTTAAAAATTGAATCATATTTAAAAATTAAATCAAGGAATCATGTTTTTAAAGATCTATTTTAAAATTTAAAAAAATTGTTAAAATTTGAATTCTTTTATGAGGCCACTATTTATTCTGATTTTTTTTTTAATTTTTACCAAACAAAAACTTCGAAAAATCATTTTAGAAAAAAGGAAAATTTGATTATTTAACAATTTATTAAGGATTTTTGGGTATTTCAACTAAGAAAATGGGAGCGTCAGAACAAACTATTTTTGGCAACACTGCCGATATATAAAGTTGGTACCATAGTATTTTTTGTGGTGCTATTGCAACCTCAAAAGTACTATGGTACTCCTATGAACTATTTGGTACAAAGTACTAAAAAATTTTCATGTGTTGATGACTTACACACAAACATATGTATATTTGATAAAAAAATATTGAAAATTTAATTAAAAGTTTAATTGATTTGAATCTGGAATTTTAATCAAAAATTTTATTCAAATTTTAATTGATTTTTGGTAAGAACTTTAATAATAGTTTTAATTGATATAATAAAAACATTAATTGAAAATGTTGAAGATTGTTGATTAAAAATTTAATTGATATGATTAAAAAAATAATTGAAAAATTTCAATTAATTTTAACATACAAATTAATTTATATATGTAACAAATTCTTTGCTGGTCCAATTTCAATTCAATTTTTAATTGTATTTTAATTAAAACTCGATTTTAGTTTTTCTGTGTCTGTTATAAAATGTTAATAGAAAATTGTTGTTCATTTAAATTTTTTTTATTAATAACAATTTCTTAGAAAATGGCCGCCAAAAAATGTTTTGTACAAAAAAAAAAGAATTAATAAAAATATAGAGAACAGTTATATAGGCTTTTGTAACTTTTTTTTTAATTACATTAAATTTTTATTTGTTTGAAGGTAAACAACAATTTGTAAAATAGGGATTAGTATTTTTAAAAATATTTTTTTTTTTCATATGTATTACCAAAAAGAAATTTCTTGTTGATCCTGTCCTTTTGGCACCATATTTCACACCTCCCTTGTTCTCTGCTAAATCCTTAACATTTTCCAATAGTTTTGTAGGATTTTCAATAGTTAAAAAAGCAGCCAAATTGGCGGTATATGATGACACCATAATCAAGGTAAAGAAACACCATATAGCAGCTATTGTACGAGTGGACAAAGCTCTAAAAGACAATCAGTAATAAAGCGAAACAAGTTAAAGCGATAAATTCGGCTTTACCGAATTTTTTTTATACCCTTCACAGTATTTTCGTTATACATAAAATTAAAAAATTTAAATTGAGAAAAAGGTGGATGTTTTTTTTGTGTTAAAAAATGTTTTTAAATGTGAAAAATCTTTGTGTTAAATTTTTTTTTTTTTTAATATATTTTTTTGTGAAAAAATTTTTTTCGTGAAAAATAATTTTTGAGGTGAATATAAAATAATATTAGAGCGCCTCGGTAGGCTAGTTGGTAGCATGCTAGCTTATCAGTGCTGGGTCGTGGGTTCGATTCCCACCAGAGGCTCTGGTCTGTTTTCGCTACAACGAGCCGATGGCCTTTGTTGCTAGTGCTCGGTTAGGGTATTAACATATAATTTGTAATTATATGATTAGTGTAAAATAAATAAATAAATAAATAAATAAATAAATAAATAAATAAATAAATTAATAAATAAATAAAATAATATTCACCCCTAGGCGTCTGGTAAGAAAATTTATTTCACCACACGCTAATATTAAATTGTATTAAAATACACATATTTGTATGAAAAATTTATTGGTACCTTCACATTTTCATTCATAAGATTTTTTTTACCGCTGGACCGATTTTCTTCATTGGCAGTACCAAACTACTGTGAAGGATATAAAAACAATCTGGATAAAAAGCATCAACCATGGTTTCGTTTTCACGACCTGATCACTATTTCTTAAAAATACAAAAGGATTAGGAATAAGTTGCGCGTCGAAATGATAAGGTCATTTAATTTTTGTTCTGTTTATGAAAAAATAAAAAAGTATTGAATATTACCATTACTTAAAATACTTGTTGGTCAAATGTTTTTCATAAACACATAATTAACTCTCATTTGTTTTCCATTAATTCTATTTAGACACTAAAATACCTAAAATGTACATTTTGCAATGCGTCAAAATGTGAGGTCAGTCCACATTATTACAATTAAATTGCACATCTAATTTTTGTTTTAATTTATAAATTGACATTTTGAATTAATTGTTTTATAAATGACATTGGGTATAGAATTTATAAATTTGTCTAGTGTTTCTATCCTTATATACCGTCAGGCATTCACAATTGCCTTTATCAGTTTTTCCACCGAATTATATTGACGGTTTTCAGTATAAACTTACCGCACATGTTCTCCATAACATTAAGATCTGGTGAACACGCCGGCCATTTCATAACAGAAACTTAATGTTACTCAAGTCAAATTTTAGTTAATCTGCTAACATTTGCGTAGACAGATATGGCAACAAATGATTTGAGAGCACTGGCTGGTACTCCAGACTATCCATTCTAGTTGTAGGAAACGCTAATGCCAGGGTTGCACTAGAGCTGAACGCACCACAAACAATTAGGGAACCTCTACTGAAAATTTGAAAAATACATGGGTTCCTTTCTCAAATATCGCCAATAGTCTCTTAAACCATCTGAACCATCGAGATTAATTTGTTTTGCATCTAAAAACATAATCTTCAAAATAAAAAAATTTTTAAAATTTGTTATATTGGTAACCAACATGCGATTCTTTGAAAATTTCAGGCGTTTTAGTTTATTTGTCCTATTTGAACATGGACCTTTTTTTAATTTCGCTCGGACAATGTGAGGCTGCGCTTAAACACCGTAATTTTTGACTCATTCAAACGCAATTCCATTTTAATCATACTTACGCTCCGTATAGCATTTGAAGTTTTTCCTGAAACTTGGCGTATTTAACGAACAGAAAGGGCTTTTGGTCGACCAAAGCTTTTATTTTTTCCATTATTATCACAATTTTTTATAAAATTTTGCAATTCCCAAGTTCAGATAAAGCTTTTTCTCAGATTGAATATTGCATAAACAAAAATTTAAAAAGAAGCACAATGCGTTAATGATTGCAGATTTATTAGCACTGACCTTAGAATTTTGACACATTCCAAAACACACTTTATTGATATTTCGGTTTATAAGTAGAGCTATCGGTAAACAAATGAGAGCAAATTACTTATTTATGAATAACATTTTAGCAAGAATTATTTTAGTTAACGGTACTATTCTATACTCCTTATACAAAACGAAAAAACTGACCTTATCATTTTGACGTGCACCTTATATATGCTATATATAGGGTTTTATCCATAAATGGCGAGGGTATATATCAGTTTGTCATTCTGTTTGTAACATGTCGAAATATAGGTCTAAGACCCCATAAAGTATATATATTCGTGATCCTTATGCAATTTTAAGTTGATTTAGCGATGTCCGTCTGTCTCTTGAAATGGCGATCACGACGCGAAGATGCAAGCGGGGGTCCTTATTCGTACCTAGATTAATGGACATTCTCCCGAGCAGTTTGGTATTGAAAATGAGAAAAATCGGTACAGCGGTTAAAAAGTTAAGAGTGAAAATGTGAAAGTACATATAATTTTATAGTAGCAACTGGTAAGTAAAATATTTTCTCTTACTTTTCCAACAATCGCTTAGAATTGAATATTTTATATTCACCTAAAATATTTTTCATATCAAAAAATTTTTTTCACCACAAAAAATTTTTTTCACCTCAAAAATTTTTTTTACACAAAAAATTTTTTTCACCCCAAATTTTTTTTTTACACCAATAAATTTATTTTCACATCCAAAAAGTTTTTAACCTCAAAAAATTTTTTTCGCCTCCATAATTTTTTTTAAAAAGTTTTTTACTAGAATATTGGTGGAGGGTATTCAAAGATTGCGTACAGTCGCATTTTTACTTGTTTTTTTTTTTTATAAAATATAGGGTTTTAACTGATTTAATAATTTAACTCACTTTGGTGCAACTTCAGAACCTTGTTGCAAAAATGCACCCGTTGTAAACCACATAGAATTATTAATAGTAAATTGATTTTCCAATTCATCTGGCTCTTCGATACAAGGATATGGATTATCCCATTCGGTAGGCGAAAGACGACCCAAAATAAAGAAACATATGGAAACACCCAAATAAGCAATACCCAAATATTTCCACACTTGTTTAGAAAATGGGTCCATAAAAGAAAATGTTGTGGGTTCACCTTTTTGAGGTTTTAAATATAAAATGGCAATGCCTTGAAAATATAGAAATACAAATGATTTAAAATTCAATTCAAATCAAATAAAATAAAATCTTACCCAAATTCATAAAGGGTATAGAAAAATCAATGACCTCTTCACGTTCGGAAGTTATAGTTAAATCCGTTATAGCTAAATCAGCACGCTGTAAATGTTTGAGTAAAAAAAAAATTTAATATTTAAATAGAATATTAAAAACTTCTACTTACACCTTCCACAATTTCCTTTAACATTCCTGTAGTAACATTGGTAGTTTTATTAAAGGAACCATAATCATTGCCGCCATTAATGAAAGTGAAATTAAAGCCCAATTTATCAGCTAATTCGGCAATTAAGTCAATAACATAACCTTCATATTGGTTATTGCCTTCTAACTTTTTATGACTTTCTACCAAACTGGCATAAGGTTGATTCTGAGAAAGTATTAAATTAAAAATTTAGAAATTTGAATTCAAATTTTTGATTTAAACTACAGATTATACACATATAGAAAACAGCTGATTTGGGCAATATGGCGGATAGTAAATGAATAAAATGAAATGCCGAAAAAATTGCACATTTTTATTGCTATCCCTTTCTTTACATTATAACCCTACGGTTCGAGATTACTTTATTTTGGTATCTGTCATTGGTAACACATTTGTGTATAATCTGTGGTTTAAACTTACCGGCACTGCTATTAAGACCCTGAATGTTTTATTGACCATAGAATTATCATCCGTATCTAAAATGACTTTAGTTTGGGGTGGCCTCTCAAAGGTAAAATTTTTATTATCCTCCCAAGTGCCGACTTTGATTAAACCAGTAGATTGTAGCTCTATAACATCCAAAGTAAAACCTTTACGTACAGTGCCTTCAAAAAATATTTTACCACTTATAGTGTTCTTTTCAATTAGAAGCTAAAAGGAACAGAAAAATAAAAGAATGAGAAAGAATAGCATACACAAAAAAAAAAAAAAAATATCGTTTAAATTTTAACAATTAAAAATGTTGTTGAATAGCAAGGCAATTAATTTTGTAATTGATTCAATTAAAAAATTATAAATACTTAAACTTTCATACGTAATAGTTAATATTGTTAATACTATTAATTGAAGCAATTACAAAATTAATTGAAAATAACATTATTCAACAAAATTTTTAATTCCAGAAATTTAAGAGATATATTTTTTGTGTTATATAAAACACAAGAAATACAACAACATATTCAATTAATTTAGTAATTGATGTAATTAAAAAAATTATCAATAGTAACTTTTAGATATGAAAAATTTTAAATTTTGTTGAATTACAAAAATATATTAAATTAATATGGTAATTGATTCAATTAAAAAAAAATTATTAATGATGACTATTAGGTGTGAGAAATTTTAAATTTTGTTGCAATAGAAAAACATATTCAATCAATTTAGTAATTTATTCAATTAAACAAAAAAAGATAAATAGTGATTATAAGATGTGAACAATTTTAATTTTTTTAAATTTTCTAAGACATTCAATTAATTTAGTAATTGATTCAATTAAAACAATTATCATACATTTTAATACTGAAAATATTTTTAATAGAATCAAAATTATTTTATTATGACCTTGTTGTTGAACATTTTTAGGAATTTAGAAATTTCTTGTAATTTTAAAAAAGATTTTTTTTTCTTACCGATCTCATATAATTTTTAAATGTTGAACCATCTTCTTGTACATTATCCGAATATGAAGAACAATTCAGAGATTGTGGCATATACTGTATATGTTTTGTTGTTTCAGCAAATGCCATTACAGCATCGTAAATTAAAGCCATTTCTGTAGTAATCGGACAGGAACCTAGAAATTTAATTAATTTAATGTGATAAACAAATAACTCTTAAGATTTTTTTTGTTTATATATTGTAGTTTACCATTTTTAATCATTTCATTTTCATAGATTTCATCGATAAATCTTAACTCCAACATTAAATTTTGTACTTCAGTTTGTTCGGCAGAAAACATTCGAAACCCAGTTATATTTGCCTCACTATATTTATATTCTTCCAGATCGAAAGTGTGAAAATCCAAGTTACCAATTATATATTTATAATCTTCATTGATAATACCAATTTGTTGGGCCTAAAAAAATATTATTAATATATTTGCTGTATATTTGTGCGGCAAGGAACATTCACTATAAACTGATAGCCTCTATGTAAAAGAGATTGGAATGGAACTTCATTAATTTTACTTGTTCATTTTTAACTTGAACTAATGTCAAATTTGTATGGGATTTTGGAACATAATTTACCGCTTAAACACTATTAAGCCTTTATGACACCTGCTTTTTTTCAGGGTTTTTATATCAGACATTTAAAGTTTTCTTCCATTACATTTTGTTTTTTTAAACATTTAATAAAAAAAACCCTGATAAAGTGGCATGAAAAGGGAAGATATCCTGATGGCTTTAAGAAATAAATAATTTTGACAACTTTTCCGTAAGATATTTTTTTTAAGGTTCAACATGTTTATAACCGTATCGAATTCTGATAGCCAATTAAAATGAAAAGTATTTTGTTTAGAATGTGTTACACGTGTCGTATGAGTAATATTTATATTTTAAATTCATCATACGTACTAGTAGTATATTTATGTGCAACACTCACAATATGTGACCTTCTCCGAGAAAAGGGACTTAGTGAGTAAAAATGTAGTTTTGAGAAAAACACATTTTAAGTTTCATAACGCATTATCACTGTGAACACACCTTCAGTTTTGTACGTTTTTATGGGGTAAATAATTTTTTATCAGAAATCTAACTCATTTCATCTTATTCTACATCCTTTTACACTCACCAAAAAAAGTCTGTAATGGCAACTGAAAATGTTGCTGTTACTACGGGAAATTCTGCTAATTTGAGCCCAGCGGTATTTTTTGCTAATCTTAGCAACACATGTCTGCTGACGTGTAGTACAATGAAATTAGTAGAAAAATTAGTAGCCGCTACTAAATTTTAGTAGACTTTTTGTAAAGTGGAATTTAAAATCTGTTTGCTAAAATCAGCAAAAAAAATTACTAAATACTAATAATATTAGTACAAAGTTTTAGATTAATTTTTTTTATCGAGCATCAAAAATTTTGATTATATTTTTTAAAAAAATATTTTATACAAAATGAAAAAAAAAAAATCAAAGGCTTAAAAATTTTAAAAATTGTTAAAACATAAACGAATTTATCATTTTGTTTTAATTTGGTAATTTCTGTTTTGAAAAATATTTTAGTCAATTTTTTTTTACTTTTAAGGTTAAATTTAATTGTTTTTAGGGCTGATTTTTAGAACTAAAAAACCCTTTTTAGTGATATTTTAAGTGGATGTCCTTTTTTCAGACATGAGTCGGTATCTTCACTTTCGATCCCTTTTTTAATCCTATGAAACATTTTAGGGCAATTTAAGTTTGTATGTATAAGTTTTAATTAGAAACAACATTTCCTTCAATATCGACTTTTTAAAATTAGTAATTTTTTTTTGCTAATTTTAGCAAATCGGTTTTCAAAAATTTGTAAAATGATTTCTGAAATTAGCAACGAAAATTTGTAAATATTCTGTAATTTGTAAAATGTAAATAGCAAAAAGATTTGCTAAATAATAATTTTTTTACTAAAAATCAGTACGAAATTTTTCTACTAACTTTTTTTCTGAGTGTAGGTACCAGAATCCACTCTTAAGTCCAACCCGTTTTTTGACACACTAGTTCCCTTTTCTCGGAGAAGGTCACATATACGGATTTTTTTTTAAATATGTGCCAAAATTTAGGAGAATCACAAAAAATTTCACGTTTTACACTATTTATAAAATTTTGTTTAAAAGATTGGCAACTCTTCCATAATAATAAATAAATTATGAATTTTTAAGTTTCATTTCTTAAAAATAGTCTTATGTAGGAATAGACACGTATATCTAAATGTAAACTGACTTGAACTAAAATCAATATACGTTATCATCAGGCTTCTACAAAACAGTGTACACAGAAAAAATTTAAGTAATTAAAAATATTTCCTAAAATTCAAATTCGATTTCTAACAATTTTTTGTTAGAAATGTTTGTAAACTTTTATTTTTCATATAAAAATTTTTTGAAAATAAAAATTTAATTTAAATTTAAATAACAAAAAGTTCTTTGTATTTACATATTCCATTGTTGGTGCCTTTTTAAACAAATTTTTATTTGTATTTACAAAAATATTCTATGCAAGATTTTTAATATTACAAACATAATTTTGTAAATTTTTTCTGTGTACCAAATTTCATCGAAATATAATTAAGCTCACAAAAATAATAATGTCAAATCCATTAATTCTGTAATTGATTCAATGAAAAATTTGTCAATATTACAAATGATGGCTCTAAGTTTTAATATTAATAATTTTTTTAATTGAATTAATTTTTATTCAAGACTATAATTAATTGGAAGAATTTGATAAATATTTTTTTTGTGTGTAACATAATGGTCAATTTCAGGGGGACCTTTATAAAGGCACTAGGACTAAACTTAGATCGATTTTAAATAAAGTCAATGCGCTTCGTTCTTGGGCCCGAATGA
The DNA here is from genome assembly GCA_949748255.1 of Eustalomyia histrio. NCBI lineage: Eukaryota > Metazoa > Arthropoda > Insecta > Diptera > Anthomyiidae > Eustalomyia > Eustalomyia histrio. Next base: position 45,918,941 of record OX456523.1, on the reverse strand, counting down.
GTTAGTGTAGTAAATTACATTAACATTTTCCCGATCAATGATGCCATATGGTTTTATGCGGTTTTGTGACTTAAAAAATGTGTAACCAACCCTCCCTCCTTTACTCCCACCTCGGGCAGGAACAATTTTGGCCTAAGCTAAAGAAAATATTGTATTTTTCACCGGATTTAGATACGGGACGTTTATCAACCACCTTCGCCAAAATACAGCATACAAATCTAAAAAAATATGTTATTGTCGGTAGTAGATTAAAATGTATTTATGTTTGCCGTATAAACATGTTTTCTAACACTTTAAATTTTTCGCAGATGACTCACTATAATTTCATCGCCCACAAAAGTGTTGACGGTTTTCATGTATTAGTTTTCGAGATAAAGGCAATATTCCAAATAAAAGCCCTTTTCTCTCTACGATGCATTGTTTTCGAGAAAAAAGTTAATATTGAACGATTAAAACTTTTATTTAATCGATTGAATTTAAGCGTTTTTTACATTGTAGCGATTTTTTAGATTTAGTGATTTTTTAAATTTTTGGTAATTTTTCCCAATTTGGAGCATTTTAATGTGGCGATTTTTTACCAACATTTTCATTTTTTAAATTTTGTCAAATTTTAAATTGCAGCGATTTTCGGTTTTACAGACTTTTTTCAATTTAGAATAATCTTTTTTAATATGAGCTTTTTTCAAATTTCGGAAATTTTCGCAATTTTATAATTTTTTATTTTGGCGTTTTTTTTAAATTTAAGCGATTTTTTAATTTTTGTCGATTTTTTAAATTTTGACGATTTTTCGATTTGAGCGATTTTTTTTAATTTTAACGCCTATTTTAAATTTTGGCGTTTTTTTTGCGATTTTTCCAATTTAAGCGATTGTTTTTTAATTTGAGCGATTTTTTTAATTTTGGGGTTTTTTCTTTAATTTTTGTGATTATTTTTAATTTAAACAATATTTTTCAAATTTAAGCGATTTTTGGTTTTGGTGAATATATTTTTTTTTAAATTGGGTTTTCTTGTATATCTAAAATATTTTAAATTTAAAATAATAACGAAGTTATTTATTTTCCACATACATGATTGGACTAATTAATTGTTAATTTCATTACCATTACATTGATATCGTAGCAATGGTAATAAAATAAATTTCATTACCATTGTTTGTATTAATTGTAATGATTTAAGGAACTGATTTCATTGATCAATGATAATAATTTTGAATTTCATTACCATAACTAATGCATCAATTAAAAGAAACCATTAGCATTATTAACCCTCATTTTATGTGTTAATATTTATGTTTATATTTTTTTATGCGGGTTAATATTTGTATATTTGATATTTTATTTTATTATTTTCTGTATAAATCGTATAAACTTTTTTTGTAAACAAATGATTTTTCAATCAATTATAATTAGTTTTTTTATGCCTTTGTGCTATTTCATTACCATTAAATGGTAATGATATTTTTTCATTTGCGTTAGGGTCAACTAATGGTAATGAAATTTCAATGGTAATGAAAAATTTCCAAGTATGATTTTTCAAATTTTTAAATCGTTTGAAGAAAATCGTATGTCATACTCAAATAACTTAATCAAATAAATAATAAATCGATTGATTTTCAAAATTTTTAAAATGATTGCATAAAAATCGATTGAATTTCTAAGGATTCAATTCCATGACTGAACAAATCCAATGATGAAAAACGAATGAAGTTTTTTTTAATTAAATCTACTAAGATTAACTAAGAATTCATTTCATTTGTAAAATTGTAGTTTAAGGATTTAATCATTTCACAATGAAATTGAAATTAAGGATTGAGTTTTTTAGAATCTTTGGGCCAATATACACTTATGCATCAAATTTCATTCAAATACTTTTGTACTTGCAACCTGTGGTTTGATCACAAGTTTAACATGGGCACACGGTTGAGTGGGCAGGAATCGTTAAATCGAATTAGGAAGTAATTCTGAGGCGATTGCCATTCATAAAATGAATGGAATGAATGAGAGCCAACTCTTAATAAGTACGAAATTAATTCTTAAGCGCATTTTAAGTTTTGACGTTGAGGTTGAATTGTATGCCCAACCAAGTATTCACAGACTTATAGTAGACTTTTATGACAAATATTTGTGGAACATTTTAACCCGTTATATCCCCGATTTCAGTATATTTTTCCCCTTTTTCACAAAAGGGGAAAAAAGAGCCATACATTGAGGAGTTAGAGAATTAAAATTTTCTACAAAAATGTTCCTCGTAATTTTATACATAAATCTGCTAAACACATTTTATACCTAAAATGGTTTCACATGGTTTCATATACCGAATCATAGATAGGGGAAAACCTTAACCCGCCTAAAAAAAATTCAGACGTAAACTTTTAATACGCCGCCACAAGTATATTTTTTGGTCCCCTCCTAGCGAAATCCGTTGTCGGAGCCTTGTTATTTTGGAAAAGGTTTGATTTTGTTGTACAGTGTTATCAATAATTAAAATATTGGTAATGCAAATAATCTCATTGTAATTGATATCAATACAAAGCTAATAAATTTATCATCAGACACTCAATCACAGTCCCATGTATGGTTTATAATAAATTTAGCCTAGCCACCAAGCGCAGCACTTAAGCTTTACATCCCAGCAAAACCACACATTACCAAATAATGGGTAAAGTAATGTATAGCCATAGGGGCCGATGGATAGCCATAGGGCCGATGGATTACTTTACACCTTACTTTATTGATGAATGAGGCGATGAGCCTCAAAGTAATGTATATATCCATTACTTTAGAGGTAATATTGTAAAGGATGGAACAATTTTTATTATTTAAAACAATGTGGTCAAGATGGGAATCGAACCAGGGAAATCTGGTTGCCAGCCAAGAACTCTGCCGCCTGAGCTATCGACGCATATATTATTTGATTGCTTTAAAATTAAATGAATTGTTGCGCTTCGTTTTTTCGCTAGTGTTATCAAAACAAACATACATTACCCTTTTGCTTACAAAAAAACACAAAGTAATGTATCTAAAAATAGATTTTCAAAAATATTTCAATTATTACTTTACATTTATAAATCATATATTACGTAATCAATAATGAGTAACTTATTACTTTATGCTTGCAAATAATGAAAAAGGTGACGAGCTATCATTACAAGGTAATGCATGAGAATATCGCACCCATTACGAAAGTTTTGCTGAGATTTTAATTTTTTAACTTAATCTTACCTGCTTTAATAATTCTGCTACCGAAATTGTCGAACCCACCACCACAATACGACTATCCACAGATTTACGTACTCTTCTTAAAACAGATTTAAAATTACCATTTAAATTTAAATCATAGCGCATTACAGATATAATGGGTCCCTTAGTACCATAATATGACATTAAACCATTTAATATACTTAAATATTCAGAATTTTCATAAAGAAATATAAAACGTGTCCATTCAAATTCAGTAATTACATCATGTAATACTTTAGCAATATCCCTTGGATGAGGATGTAGATTAAAACCATCATAGACTTCAATCATATGAGAATAAACATAAGGAAGATCTTTGCTATCGCAAACATTCATTAAATGGTTACCAGTATGTTTAGCGGTGGGTCCAAAAATTGCACCAACACCTGTCTAAAGGGGTATGGAAGACAATTAGTTACGAATGAATATTTTATTTAGGATATTTGTGAAACACTAACCTGCATTAATTTACAAAGACGATTAAAACCCTGCAAAGTATTGCCATAATCGATTTCTTCATGATAACCTTGTAGGGGTATACTCAAGTCGGAATTAATAACTGAGATGGCATAATCGAAGGTTTCACGTAGTTGGTCGGAATTCACATCAGAAATTAGACCTATTTGTAAAAGAAATTATAAAATTTCCATACTTCCAAAAACAGTCACATAATTATGATAATAAAATCTTAACTGTAATACTACAGTTACACTCAGAATATTATGTAGTTAACTGTTTGTAGTTTAATAAAAAAGTTTTCCGTCCCATTTAAAAATAAAGGAACATACATTTATTTTTCAAAGAAACATCTATATTAACTTTTTTATACATTTATTCGAAATAATTTACTATCATTTACCGATTTTTTTCAGTTTCATTTATTTTTTTCATTTGTTTGAAATTTAATAAAAATTTACATACAAAACGGAAACTTGTGGTTTATTTGTGTCCGTAACAGTTATTACAAATTTAAATTTTGTTTGCTGTTTCAAAAAAAAAATATTCAAAAAATTTCAATTTGTTTTTTATTTAAATTGGTTGTATATATACAAAATTTTTTAATACAAATTACAAGAACTTCATAAGCACACACACATACACAAACACATTAACACAAAAAGTGTTTATAGCTCCATATGCACACATACATTTTGTATTATACGAGTATATCAAAAAAAAAAAAACAAAAAATACAAAAACGGAAATAATTTCAAATAAATGAAAAAAACATTTATTTTTTAAGGATTGGTGGGTAAAATTTTGACATTTATTTTAACTGATTATATCAGTTGTTTCTTACGGATGTGTCAGTTGATTACACTAGGTCACAAATAACAAACTTTTGTCTGTTATTTGTTTCTAGCATACTTTTTCTCATGGATTTGGACCTACTGAACACGAAAATGAATTTTAAAAATTTTTCTGTCGATTGGTTTGCGAGATACAAATTTTTTAATTTTTTTTTTTTAATTTTTGGAGGTACACTTACTATTTTGAGCATATCTTTAGTCTTCTTTGACCTATTTTATCCTACTACTACTCAAATTAAAGACAATTGAGCCGTCTACAACTTATTCTCAGAAAATTTTCAAATCGGGTTAGTAGTTTTGATGTTGGCGGCTTAAAAAGGTTAAAAAACTGCGTTTTTTTAGTAAAAATGTGGCTGAAAAATTCATATAAAAATTCATATAAAATGTAAAACGCGATGTTAACAGCGATTTTTCTACGTATAGCTGACACTTTTCCAAAGAAAATAAGCCCTTACTTAACAAAATCTGATGACAAATGGCCGACTTATTATTTTTTTGGTAAACGACCGAAATTCCGCTATTTCACGATTTTTTGATTTTCATTATTTGCACAGCTTACCTACCCAACGCAAACGAATAAATACATTTGAACTTAATTTAAAATAAACAAATTAGTCTTCGTATATTATTTTTTAATTTATTTACAGCACTACATGCTCAATGTATCGCACAATTAGCTAAACTAACGAAATTAAACTAACTAATTAAATTAAGCAAATCAACGCACAAAAAAATGAGTAAAAACAAAGATATAAGTGTACATTTTATGCCATGTGGAAAAACTGCTGACTTCTTCTTTGTTTTTTGTATTCGCTGCAATCGGTCTCACGTATTAGGGTCCAAATATAGTCACCCATCATAGCCGTGTCATAGTTGCCCTGATAGCGTCGTTCCATAGCCTTCAATTCCTGATGAAAGCGCTCGCCGTGTTCGTCGCTCACGTCTCCTAAATTCTCAGGGAAAAAATCCAAATGAGAATCCAGAAAGTGTATTTTAAGTGACATGTGCACTCCCATGGCTTCATAGTTCTTTACCAGATCCTCAACTATGTCCTTATAATTCGGGCTTTTGTTGTTTCCTAAAAAGTTTTCCACAACAAGCCTGAAGGAATTCCATGCTGCGGCTTCGATGGGTGATAACAGCTTTGGGAATTTTTCATCTTTCAACATTTTTTTTATCTCGGGTCCTGCGAAGACTCCTTCTTTAATTTTTGCCAGCGAAAGGTAAGGGAAAATTGACCGTAAATAGGCAAAAGCTTCACCTTCTTTGTCTAATTTTTTGGCAAAATTTTTAATCAAACCCAATTTTATGTGCAGCGGCGGAAGTATTATATTTTCACGGTTCTCTATTAGTGGTTTGCGCTGAACATTCGCTTCTCCAACTACAGGTTTCGTTCGTACCGGCCATTTTTTTTTTATATAATGCTGATCATCAGCGCGGCTATTCCAAAGGCACAGAAAACAGCAATGTCGCGTATAGCCTCCTTGGAGTCCACACAGAATGGCCACAACTTTAAGGTCGGCGCATATTTTCCAATTGTATTTCCTATACTCTATGCATTTCAGCAAAATGTCCATAGTTTCATAGTTCTCCTTTGAATGAACCGCATGAGCAATAGGAACAGATGGCTTTTCATTCCCATTATGTAAGAGAACTGCCTTCAAGCTCTCTTTGTTGCTGTCAATAAACAACCTCCATTCGTTGGGGTTGTGAATTTGGTGAAGCTCTTGGAACAAGCCTGAAATGTCGCTGCAAAAACATATTTGGTCTTTCTTTGTATAAAATTTTGCATACTCCTTGTGACGGTTTCTGTACGCTGATACTTTCACTTCTGAAGCCGCAAATCCACACTGTATCATCCGAGACGCAAAAAGTTCGGATTTCTCCTTAGTGAGACCAAAATCGCGCACCCAATCGTTTAGTTCGGCCTGTGACAGTAATTTTCGCTTTGCACCCGGCTCAAATTCGCTTGCATTTGACTCAGACTCTTCTTCTGACGATTCTGCTTTTTGAAGAGATGCACCAGGGCACACTGGATATGGCACATCATGCGAATGTGGTACTGGAAGCGCAAACGATCCCACTTGAGCGTAGTTCCATTTAAAAAATCTTCCTACCCCACTGTTTGTGGTGAGGCAAAAATAACAGTCTGTGGAATGGCATAGCGGCTTTTTCCACATCATTGGTGTATCGAATTTCATATGGCGGCTAAAATTAAAATAAATTACTATATTCGCTATGTATAATGTGTTTAAATAAAAATTCTTACCTTCCGCCAGCTGCCCAGTTGGTTAAGATTATATAGCAAAGATCACACAGCGACTTAGGTGTCCATGGTTCTGTGATATTTGGTGAAATACCAAAATAATTCAAATAGTGCAATTGTACTGCTGGAGTAAACTTGTGTGCGTGATTTTTTTTTATAAACTGGCCACAAACATTGCAGAAATTGTCTGGATCGTTCAAACACTCGAACACACGTAGTCTTTTACTCATTGTCTTCCTTGCGTTTTCTAAATATTAACTTCTTTACACTTTCACAGACAGTTTTGAAATGCAATTGATAACCGTGTCTCCTTATGTTTAAATATGTATGAGCATGTAGTGCTGTAAATAAATTAAAAAAAAATATACGAAGACTACTTTGTTTATTTTAAATTAAGTTCAAATGTATTTATTCGTTTGCGTTAGGTAGGTAAGCTGTGCAAATAATGAAAATCAAAAAATCGTGAAATAGCGGAATTTCGGTCGTTTACCTAAAAAATAATAAGTCGGCCATTTGTCATCAGATTTTGTTAAGTAAGGGCTTATTTTCTTTGGAAAAGTGTCAGCTATACGTAAAAAAATTAAAATCGCTGTTAACATCGCGTTTTACATTTTATATGAATTTTTATATGAATTTTTCAGCCACATTTTTACTAAAAAAACGCAGTTTTTTAACCTTTTTAAGCCGCCAACATCAAAACTACTAACCCGATTTGAAAATTTTCTGAGAATAAGTTGTAGACGGCTCAATTGTCTTTAATTTGAGTAGTAGTAGGATAAAATAGGTCAAAGAAGACTAAAGATATGCTCAAAATAGTAAGTGTACCTCCAAAAATTAAAAAAAAAAATTAAAAAATTTGTATCTCGCAAACCAATCGACAGAAAAATTTTTAAAATTCATTTTCGTGTTCAGTAGGTCCAAATCCATGAGAAAAAGTATGCTAGAACCAAATAACAAAATGGCTGTTGCCTAGTGTTATTCAACATTTAAAAATAAATAACAAATGGCATTTAATTTAAACGAAAATTAAGTAGACCGGTTTTTAAATGAAATATCATTTCTTTTAAATGATATTTTCAGTTATTTTAACTTACAAACATTTTTAAGTGTATGTTTAACTGTTACTCTTGATTAAATTGTTAAAAAGGACTGCAATACACTTGAATGAAATTGCAGTTGATTATCATAATTCTGTCAGTATAGAGAACAACTTACCTATTGGTATATGAGAATTAGATTCCAGTGGTATATCAAAATTTTCCATAGAATTATAACATTTTGTAGATTTAATAAAAACAATTGTGATTATGACAATTAATTCCAAAAATTTAAAATGCATTTTGGAGATGTTTAGAATTTTTTGCTTTTATTTATTTTTTCAACATTCCACTTTTAAAGTTTTTTTATAAGTTCGACACAAAAAAATCTATTTTTAAAATTTCTTTTGAAAAAAACACCAACAATTTCCACAACGTGTTGTTTTTCAATTAGCATAAGTCGGCAATAAATTTTTCCGTTTTTTCTATATAAACAACAGCTCCTAGCAAGAGTGTAAAATCAACTAAATATAAATTTGAAAATTTCCATAAAGCTTTTGGAAATAATTTTGATTTTCATCCAAACAAAAGCTTTGGAAATTTAAGCTCTTTAATTTTTTGGAATTTTTAAATTTTATTTAAATTTTAAAATTATCACAAAAATATATAATTACAAATTATTATCTAAACTTAAATGTAAAAAAAAATATAAAATAAAATTCTTGAAAAAAATATATTTAATTTAAATAAAATCTTAAAAATATATATTATTTTATAGTTTGTAGTAATGGAATTTCTGTGGCACTAGATATTTAATTTTTGCTGCAAAATTTGTTATTTAAAATTATGTATTTGTTTGAAAATATAGTTTTTTGTTGTTGGTTGTGGTCTAAGATGATCAAATGCTGGTTGATGAACATGCTAAAAAAGCTGTAATAGAAAAGAGAAATGCTTAATAAATGGGATGTTAAATATTAGTTAAATTCAACTAACAAGTTGTATTTGTTTTATTGTAGAAAAACGACAATAACCTTAATAACAGTTATTGTAAAAGAAAGATGGAAGATCGATGACGCTAAAATTTAGCAAACCAGTACACAAAAAAAAAAAAAATGAACTAGAATTTAGAAAAATTAACCTATTTAGAGAAAACATTGAAATAAAAAAGTACGCCAATATTTAATAAAATTTTCCTTGAAATTAACAAACAAATTTTACTTAATATTTGGTAAAAATATCTAAATTATAGAAAAATTTTACTATTTACAACTAAATTTTGATTGAAAAACAGTAAAACTTCCTTCTAATTAGTTCATCCAAAATTTTACTGTTCTTTAGGAAATGTTTCCTTGGTTTTAAGAAATATTTTATTTTATTTAAGTTCATTAGATAATTTGTTTTACTAAAAACTAGGACTAGGACTAGGGAGTTACCCTAAAAATAAGAAAATATTTTCTAACATTCAAGTTAAATAGCACTTTTTCTAAGTGAAAATTATCCTTAAATTTGATAAAAATTTTCTAATAAATATAAGTATTTTCCCACTTTTGGAGGACTTCGACTTTGTGAGGACACTGCTTTTAACAAGTTTTTGCTATACATTTTTGTCTTTCAATTAAATTGAATTATACTTAACTCATGTATTTAAAATATAAATTAAATTTCGTTAGCTAAAAGGTAAACAAATTAATATAAATGTACTGCAGGATATGCTGAAACGTAATAAATTGTGAGAGAACGACTAGCACGTCCCTTTCTTAAGTGCCACACGGCATCTATGGCTAAGGAACACTGGGGGTCCTTTGTCTTCTTAAATTAACTGATTTAAGGAAATTGTTGCGAAAATAAAAAAAAAAAAAATATCACAGTTACATTTCTTGTTATTATTGGAAAAAATGTCATAAGTTTATTACATAAAAACACAAATTTAAAATTTTTTACCTTTTGCTTACAAAATTTTAAAATATATTTTAAGTTCAATATTTAAGACTGTTAAAATTACAGATGGGCACGTGAGTAATTTTTGACTCATGCTAGAGAAAATCGTTGAAAGTACTTCTGCTGGTTCAAGCCAACTTTAAATTCGTAAAAAATCATCCGAAACGAAAACTTTTTCGCATAAATTTATATTCAGCAGAAAAAAAAACTATTTGACAGAAATTAATTTTTCAAAAGCATTTACATACGATAAAAATTGTGTATTATCAAATGTACAAATAGAAATGCTCTTTTGCAAAAATTTACGGAATGCCCCTTGTATTATACCCCTACAGGAAATGATGATTCAACTGGCCTTTAAGGACCTATCCCGTGACCAGTCACCCACGGGGATATCACTAAACTGGTAATGTTGAAATCTTCGTTTTGTTTTTTCTTTCTTTTGTATTTATTTGTACAGAAAATCTCAGGGTGTACTAAGTGTTGTAAGTGTTGTATCCAGACCTTAAAAAAGATAAATCTTTATTGAATTAATTCGCGAAAATAATTCTTTTTGGTATTTAACCAGTTGATTCAATATTTTATAAATGAATTAAAAATTGATTTGATTTGCAAATTAAAAATAAAAACACATTCAAATTGACTTGCAAATCTCGCTTAGTTTTCTAGATATTCGCCATTTTATAAAATGGTAATTTTTATATCGAAAACTAAGCGAGATAGGGAAGAACGGACAAATCTGTTATTTTTTACACTCGCGAGTCAAATCAAAATTGATATGTCTCTTTGATTTAAAATTAAATTATTTCGTTTGACTTATAAAAGGAATTATTTAAAACAACTTGGTTCGTCTAATAAGATAAAAATTGAATCATGGTAGTAAATAATTCATTCAGAAAAATGAATTCGCAAATTAATTCGTCAAAAATTTAAATCAGATTTGAAAATTGATTTAAGGAATTATGTTTTTAAAGGTCGTACTAATAAAATACAGAGTTGTTAATAAAACGATGATTTGCTGTGAGGTTTTTTATTAGCCCACTAAAAGATAGTACAATACAATAGGTACACATCCCAGCAAAACTTGATATTACTATTTAAGGGGAAGTGGAATTAGTAAACAAAAAATATATGTACTTACACTTTGGTCATACTTGTAATGAGTAAAATAAGTTGTTAATAATAAATAATGAGTTTGAAGTAATAACTTCAAACTCATTACATATAAGTGCTTATGTAATTGGTTACTTGTAGGGATATAAATAAGTAGTTACTTATAGGCACTAAAGTAACTACTTATTTTAATCATTACTATATTATATATTTTAGTAAGTTCTGTAAAAAAGGAAAACACTGGATACTTTTCGAGAAGAAATAAAAAAAATCAATAAAAATACCGCTGTAATAATACAAAGGATTTAGGCAGTTATGATTAGACCCACGTATGCCTTAACCTAAAAGAAAATTCTACTTGTGAATTAAAATTCTTAAAAAGAATTCTCAAAAGTATAATATTTATTAAATAAAAATTAAATAAATTAAATTTTGATAAAAATTTAAAAGACATTTATTCTTAATCACAAGAGCAGAATCAAAAAAATAGCTTAGATTCATCCCTGGGTGTGCCCTTCCCGTCAGTTCTGTGACTAGTTTTTTTTCCGTTAGTTCTGCATCGGGTTCAGTGACATGTCACAAAGCGCAAATGACCGCCTTTGATGACAAGGCCATATTAAAGTCACCGGTCCCTTTACAAAAAAAAAAAAAAAAACAGTTTGGGTGCCGGTCCCTGTACCAATCGACCAGTGACTTAACGTATCCTGTGACAGGAACGTTTCCCACAGAGATCATATTTGAATTACCAAGAAGCAGTTTTACGGACTCTCCGATACGTACGGATTCATGAATCCAGCTTCTAATGTACATATCCGTCAAAGCTTGTACTTAAACGGAACATTACCGGACCGTATAATTGAATTTTCGGAAACACTACGTTTTGACTCTGTTTTCTGTACCGTCAAATACGGACCACTGTTTTTCATCAGTTTTTCTTCCATTGCTTTTGAATCTGTTTAGTTATCAAAAACGAATTCTTAAATATCCATAAGGTAAATATTAATGAAATTTAAAACAAGTTTTCTGATGATGTGTGCAAATTTATGTAGATATGCAAATAAAAATATTGCCTGACGGTTTATAATAGATTTTGTGAAAAAAATTGCAAATTTGCATTGTGTGCTACATCATATCGTAAGTACCACCATTCAAACCAAAGTAAAATTTTTGTTTTATTTTTTCATGATTTTTAATGGGCCACAATCGCAGTGGCTGATGGATGCTAATTGTGCTGGAGGTAAATATTGGTATTTCTTTGTAATTTTGTATTGTATTTGTTGTATTTAGTTTGTAAAAGTTTTGTTTTTTTATGTTAAATATCTTTGTAAATAAATTTAAAGAAAAAAAAAAAAATTTGCTGTTTTATTTTAATTTTAAATAGAAAATTTAAATATGAATTTACACAAATCCGTTTTTTGTGGAAAAAACGGTACGAATACGGACCGAATACGGATCTGTAAACGGTCCGTTATTGGCGGACTTTTAATGGACAACTCCGTTTTTTATGCGATATATCGATCCGTAAACGGTCCGTCATTGACGGACTTCTAACGGATTCGAATCAGTTTAGGAGTTTAAATCCGTTTATGACAAACCGAAACCGTACGTAAACGGAACGTATTATTTGTTGGGTTGACTTATTATATTACGAACATTTTTAAATTAAGTATAAATCTCCTTAAAGCACATATGAATGCATTTTGTAGTCAGCTACGATCTTTATCAACATTCTTCGTGCCCTTGAAAGTGCTCATTGAAAATATCTCTATTTAACTGACAAATGAAATGAAAAAGCTATTTTTGATTTTTCTATTGAGTTTATATGAAAATTACTTACAATTTTTGTGTTTTTACATTCTGCTTTATTACTGTATGTCCAAATCAGCAATTAGCTAATATTAAAGATATGTGTTTAAATTGTTTTTACATATGTTCAAACAATTTTTTTTACCGTACCAAGTAATATTTAATACCCATCTAAAAATCGAAATATATATGAGCATACATGATCATACATGGGCCTGTATATGATCATACATGGGCATACATGGTCATATACGTCCATACATTGTTTAATATATGACCATACATGATCTCATATATCTTCGGAATATATGAGCATGTATGATAATATATGCACATATATCACCATATACTCTCAAATTTCGGATCCGAAGATATATGATCATATATGAGATCATGTATGGACGTATATGACCATGTATGCCCATGCATGACCATATACAAGCCCATGTATGATCAAGTATGCTCATATATATTTCGATTTTTAGATGGGTAGTGAAGTTTTTATTTTATAGTTAATCTTTAATACTTATATGTATGAAAATAATTTTCTTTGATCTCGAACAAGAATTAAAAATCAACTATAAAATAAAAATTTTACTATGGTAAATATTTATTTTAGAATTATTCGGGTTCAAGATCATAATTAAAATATCGTCAGGATCAAATATCGCTAGGTCATCGTTAACCTCATTCTGAACCACAAAAAGAACTCATGGTGTAAAAAGTATGAAGTATTAACCACTCAAAGGAAAAGGGATATGCGAATTTATTTTGATTACCCGTACAAAATCATACAATTCTCACGAACTTGAATAATTTTAAAATAAATATTTAAACTTACAGATCGAAATAATACGCACCAAACTAATACAAAAGAAAAATATTTACAAATTGTAAATACTTATTTTTAAATATCAAAAAATGCTTTATTATATATAAAAATTTCCTGGGTTCGTATATAGTTTTCTTTATATTATTTTTTTACGTAATTGTTTATTACGCAATTGTTATGAACTATACAAATTACCATTACATATCGTTAGTTAATAGTTGCTGACATGTTTATACAAAACAAATAAATTTACATCATAAACACAACTCTTTATTACAACATCAGCAGAAGCCCTACATAAAAAAAAAAATTAATTAGATTAGGAGTGTTCACAGCTGATACAAAAACAAAATATATATGTGGTTTGCTGCGGCTTTCAATCAGTTGTATTTATGTAAGTATTTACATAAAATATGTATTTAAAATCCAAAAACATGTCTTTTAAATTTAAGAAAATTTGCATATATGATTGATTTTATATTTCAACGTTTTCAATATAATCTATTTAATTTTAATATTTTTTTTTGGTTAAAAACTGCCCTGTGAAAACGGAACTCTCAAATGACATATCACGTGACTTCTTTATTGTAATATGGGCCGGTCATCTATCTGGTCCTTTTCTATGAAATGGACCAGTCACTTTAACATGGGCTTGTCAAAGAAGGTGCTGAATTGCGCTTTGTGACATGCCACGGGACTGTCGCAGAAGAACCTGCCATAAGATTATCACAAAAGGACCAGTAACAGAACTGACGCAAAGTGGATGTGTCTTAAAATAGAATTTCACTACACTAATTGTCTTATTAATTGATTTATTATTCCTCGTAGAGTAACTTAAAACGGTGAAACAAAATATAAATTGAAAGTTGTGTCTTTTAATTGAGAAAGCATTAGGAAAAAATCTGTTAAAATCAAATTGTTTACTTTTTGAACCGTTAGTATTTAAAATCCAAAATCATATTCAAAAGAATATTATTTTAAGTCGAACAAAAACAACTCAACGTGCAACTTAAGATATTGATAGATAACAAGCTGTTACAAAAAAAAATTTTTAACTAAATTAGATTTGAAACAATTTTTAATTTTTGGACGGTTTTTAGAATTTCATTTTTCTTATATTTATTAGAAAGTCGTTTATTACTGAGTGAAACAAGTCCTTTTTTTGTTACAATCGGTTAAAAATTGTTAAAGTTAAATTTTTTTTAAATAAAATAAAAAGTCGTTTGTTAATAAATACTAATTTTTAGTTAGTTGGGGGAATGTTTTGCCCACCACTGTATCTTTCATCTTAAAGTCTGTTCATGAAGGTGTTAAAAATATCGGTTTGCATTGAAACTACCGTTATCATTAAAAAGCCGATGCCGAAATACCTAAAATACCGTTAGCGAAGTTATTAAAAAACCGTTAATTATAAAATACCGTTTCCAAAATAACTAAAATATAGTTTTCAATAAAATACTGTTACCGAAATAATAAAAACCGTTACCCGTAAAATATCGTTACCGAAATAACTAAAATATCGTATTACTTAAAATACCGTTACTGAAATAATAGATAATAGCGCTAACCGTACTGATAACCGCATCGTTTCGGTTACCATCCATGATAAAAATCCATAAAAAAAAAACTTATTTGTAACATTTTTTCAAAAACATAAAATCCATGAGTTCACGATTTTTACTGAAAACTGAATTCATGTATTTTCACTCGAAATTAAAGAATGTCAAGTTAAAATATATTAAATTTCCCATGTAAAAATCGAAATATATATGAACATACATGATCATACATGGTAATACATGGTCATATACGTCCATGCATGATCTCATATATGACCATATATCTTCGGATCCGAAATTTGAGGGTATATGGTGATATATGTGCATATATTATCATACATGCTTATATATGATTCATGTATGCTCTTATATGATCATATATGTCCATATACCCTCAAATTTTGGATCCGAAGATATATGATCATATATTGAACAATGTATGGGCGTATATGACCAAGTATGCCCATGTATGATCATATACAGGCCCATGTATGATCATGTGTGCTCATATATATTTCGATTTTTAGATGGGTTCTATAAATACTTGGTGTTCGTCTTGTCGAAATTGTCCGAACACCGAATACTATGGAGCTGTCCTTTATTCACCAGTCACGAGGTAGGTTTTTTCGGTCCGGTCACGGGACAGAACACATAGAAGACATTCTCAGATCGGTCTTCTTTCACCAGTGACCTAATAGGTCCTTTTAGATCAGTCATCTTTGCGCCGGTCACCGGACAGGTGCCCAATTTTTAACTGACTCCTTTTTATCACGAAGTGCTCAAAAAATTACCGTTAATCATTGTCACAAAGTTGTTTAATCTGTTTTTTATCTTCGTGATAAAAAAAAAACTAAAAAATAAATATTTTTAAGTTCAAACATTATTTTTTTTTATTAATTTCTAAGTAATTATTAGATCTGAACACGCAGAGAAAAAATATGGTTGCAATATGATCACTGCTACTATATTGTGCTTGCTGCAATCGGGTATGGTTGTTACAACCAAGTTATTGGTTTTCTAACCATCAACATGGTCGCTACTATCATTATTTAGTAAATATTTTACTATTTTATGATTGACTATGAAAAAAATATAGTTATGCAACTATAAAATTCTGGCAACAATCAATAAATAATTATACAATCAAAGAAAGAAAAGTTCTTAAAGACTATGATTTTTTCCTTAAAAATGTTTCTTCAAAAAGTCTTTAATATTAATTTTTTTTAGAAAAAATATTTCTAAAGAAAATATTCTTAAATTTAAAGAGCTTTTTCATAGTTTCTAAAAACTTTTCCTTTAAGAAATTTTCTTAGACTATGGATCATATAATGATAATGCAGGAATCATAATATAGTTATGAGGGACCATAATATGATAACATTTTAAGTATACTATGATTACGTGCGATCATATTATAATTAATTCATTATAACATGTTTATTTAGGACCATAATATGGTAATTTTGAATCATAATATAACTATAGGGACCAAATTATGGTAAAAATATGGTTATTTTATTATCATAATATGATAACTAAAATATAGTACGATTGGTACAACCATAAACCCAAAAATATATGATGCTCTTCAAATATGATTGAACCAACCATGTTTTTTCTTTGCGTGAACAAAAATAATTAGATATAATTGTACCAGATTAAATTAGTACTCAAAATGGAGGACAAATTTGTATCTAATAAGATTTGATCAAATCTAGGCAGATCCGGCGCACCATATACATATAATCATATCCAATTTGTTCTGAAAAATGGCAGATCAAATTAGATCCAGCAATATATTTGGGGATTAGGAAGGATCCAAAAAATTAGTAGATCCAAGTGTCAGATCTGAGTGTGTTAAGATAAGATCCAACAATATATCTTTTGAAGTTAGTTTAGTAAAAAATGTATAAAAAAAATTTAAATTAAAAAAAAAATATATTAAAATTCTAAAAAAGCAAAGCCTTTGCCAGGATTTGAACTTGGTCTGTTAGAGTTGTAGTGAGTTAAGCGTGTATGGCGGACTTTAGTAGACTAAATTTTTCGTATAATTCTGTAATATATAATTTTATATTCGCGACTTATATATAATTATATATTTTGGGAAATTTGGGGGAAAATGGGAAAAATTTCTATGTATTATGGCTGAATTAATGAGACTAAATTTGCTCTGAACATATCTTATTTTATAATCATATCTTTTGGACTAAGAACAAATGTGGAGAAATAATTATAATATTTAAAATAGAAAAAAATATATAAACTTTAGAACTTTTGGAGACAAATATCGTAATTAAGTATATGCACCTAGATTATTATTATAAACTAATTATATCTTATATTCTTTCAAAAATTTTTAGGTCTTGCCCACCACATATAATTATATCTAATTATATCTTCATCGTATCAAAAATACTCTAGATATGGAAATATATATACATATTTTAAAATTGCTTGCAAATATTGTACCATATATATTTGTATCTTATACCATATATAAAAATATTTATTTTGGACCATATATAATTACATTTCACACCATATTCAAATTATTTTTGGTAATGGACCATTTATTATTATATCTCAAATATTAGATAGCATATATAATTTTATATGGTTCTGTTTATGATATATATAAGTATATAAGAAATTCATATGAAATTATACATAGTGTTATACACTCTAATTAAATTCTGTTGAAATTTACCCAACTTATAGTAGGAAACTCTACTCCTACTATAAGTTACACTCACCAAAAAAAGTCTGTAATGGCAACTGAAAATTTTGCTGTTATTACGGGAAATTCTGCTAATTTGAGCCCAGCGGTATTTTTTGCTAATCTTAGCATCACATGTCTGCTGACGTGTAGTACAATGAAATTAGTAGAAAAATTAGTAGCCGCTACTAAATTTTAGTAGACTTTTTGTAAAGTGGAATTTAAAATCCGTTTGCTAAAATCAGCAAAAAAAAAAATTACTAAATACTATTAATATTAGTACAAAGTTTTAGATTTATATTTTTTATCGAGCATCAAAAATTTTAATTATATTTTTTAAAAGATGTTTTATACAAAATGAAAAAAAAAAGATCAAAGGCTTAAAAATCTTAAAATTTCTTAAAACATAAAACGAATTTATCATTTTGTTTTAATTTGGTAATTTCTGTTTTGAAAAATATTTTAGTCAATTTTTTTTTTTACTTTTAAGGTGAAATTTAAATTGTTGTTAGGGCTGATTTTTAGAAATAAAAAAACTTTAGTGCTATTTTAAGTGGATGTCCTATTTTTAGACATGAGTCGGTATTTTCACTTCCGATCCCTTTTTTAATCCTATGTAACATTTTAGGGCAATTTAAGTTTGTATGTATAAGTTTAAATTATTAGAAATAACATTTCCATCAATATCCACTTTTTTAAAATTAGTAATTTTTTTTGCTAATTTTAGCAAATCGGTTTTCAAAAATTTGTAAAATTATTTCTGAAATTAGCAACGAAAATTTGTAGATATTCTGTAAAAACTCTGTAATTTGTAAAATGTAAATAGCAAAAAGATTTGCTAAATAATAATTTTTTTACTAAAAATTAGTACAAAAATATTAAAGTGGGATTGAAAACAGTTTATAAATTTTTCCACTAACTTTTTTTTCTGAGTGTAGGTAAATTTTCTATAAGTGTGTAAATGAAAAAAAATTACGACCATAATGCGCAAAGTAATTACACACAAAATGTGTAAATTTACATTCAAAAAAGGTTCAGAAATTATATGTAATTTTACGATTTTTGTGCGTAAATTTTTCAAAAAATATGATATACCACCCAAAATTAAATGATTAAATCATTTTAAAATATTTTATTAATAAACAAGTTGTAATAATATTTGAGCTTAATACAAGCCTGAGATAATTTCCCTATATAAAAATTATTCTGGGCACTTTTTTCCCATAGATAAATCCTTAGCTTCTGATAACTTTTTTCTTAAAGTATGAGGGCTTTTTAATAGGAAAAACAAAAACAAGTCTTTCAAGAAGAAATAGTGGTTGCTGAGGTTTTTTTTATAAGAAAGCTTTCTCGGAAAGGGAGTACTCATATGTAGACAAACGTTCTTAAAAGACAATGTTTTTTTATAGAAATGTATTCAGAATATGTGCTTCTGAAGGATAAAGTCCTAAGAAGCAAATATTGTGTATATTGAAAAAATACTCATAATCTGTAGTAGAAAGTCCCTTGAATTTGAAAGATTTTCAATAGAAAAAGTCCTCAAATTCAGTGGGATTTTCTGATGATTTTTTTAAGCCATTAGAAAAAGCATCAGATTCTGAAAAAAGTTTTAGATTTTGAGCCTTACCAAAATAAAAAAGCCTCAGTTTCTCAGCATTCTTGCTATATTGAAACGTGCATGCTCTAAGAAAAAGTGCTCAGAACCAGAAGCCATTTCTTATAAGAAAAATCCAATAGAAAAATCGACAGATATCAAGCACTACATGTCGTAGAAACTTAATAGATTTTAATTTGGCCGACGAAACTTCCTGATCCACCAGCAATGTATCACAATAATTTAATGGCATAAAATTCCACAAGCCTGGTGAAATAAACGAATTTAGTGAAAATAGAAATATATAAAATACCAATAAAGTTTAGAGTTGCCTCTCTAGAGTTGATAATATTTACAATCATTAGTCATTCAAGAGTCAGTGCCGATAAACATTTATCCATAATTTATGTAGTCTTCCTGTCTAAAGTGTTAAAAAAAATAATTATATAATTTAAAAAAATTTTGGCACAACTTTGTTGCATCCACCTGAATTTTTGTGCGCATCACACTTACTTTTTCATTATTCAATTATTTAGTAGTTGCACATTTTCATAAGCATCTTTTTAGAAAATGATTTATACTTATTAAATTTTGTTTTATATTTTTCTATTTCTTGAATTTTTTCAAATGTCAATAATAATATTAGTAAATTTACAAAATGTGTGCCTAAAATTAAAATTTACTAACAAAGTAAAAGTATGTACGCACAACATTTGTAATTATAAACACATAAAGCTTATAATTATATTATATGTGTATTATTGTATATAAAAGTGTGTACAAAATTACTTTAAGCATTTGGTGTTTATATTTACTCACTATGCGTTATATTAAACAAAAACTTACTCATTTTATAACAGTAAATTTACAAACGTTTTTTAGATAGAAAATGTCCAAAAAATATGCTTAAAAAAATATGATTTTTTAGCAAAAT
The DNA here is from genome assembly GCA_949748255.1 of Eustalomyia histrio. Classification (NCBI taxonomy): domain Eukaryota; kingdom Metazoa; phylum Arthropoda; class Insecta; order Diptera; family Anthomyiidae; genus Eustalomyia; species Eustalomyia histrio. The sequence continues at coordinate 45,898,596 of OX456523.1, read as the reverse complement.
ATGACAAAATATGCACTACCACTTCTAGCTAAATATGAAAAATATGCATTTATAACAAAATATTCCCCCTTATAGCCAAATTTGAAAATCGATGCCATTTTGTTGGAAATTTATTGAATCGCAAAGATATTTGACTCGCGTTGCTCTTCAGCTAACAAAAAGATACATGACCTTCCTAGCCCTAGTTATAGGTTTTAATTCTTGCTGTGAATATCCCTAATGTATTTTAAATTGCATGCATATGCAATGTATACAAAAGACATTAAAACAATAACAACAAGTGACAACACGCACCACTCGACACATTAATTGAAAGTCGCTAGAGAAATTAATTGATAAATGAAAAACTAACGCAATTTAATTGAAAAACAACAAATAAATAAGTGGTGCTGAATAAATATGATGGAAAAAAAGTTTGTCAGAAAACATTAAAATACCACAAAAAATACATTCATACATATATGAACCATACATGGGATTAAAGCACAGAGGCATTGGTTTTTTTTTTTTTGTAACAAATGTCAATGATTTGACATTAACATCTAAATGTAAAAAACAATGGCTCAGTGCTTTTTTCCCATGTATGCTATACACAAATACTTACAAAGGTTTTGGTTTTCATATGACAAAAAAAAAGTCATAATAACAGCAACAGCAGCAGCATATGCACATTGTGTACAGTGAAGAGGCAACAATTTTAAATTGATGACAATTTAGATGAAAAGCAGCAATCTGGGTACAAAACATGAGCGATAGTTTAATTTGTTGAAAACAACGTTTGTTGAAGATTTTTGTTATTATTGTTGTTAGTAGTGATGATACTGCGATTGGAGGGTTTGTATATAAAATTCTTAATAATGATGTTTATAATAATGATGATTGAATTGTTGTTGTTGATATTAATAATGTTGTTTGTATAAAAAAATACTGCAATTTTCTTTTTTATATTTTTTTGCTTTTGTATAATTTGTAAATCTTATTAATGTGAGGTCTTCGGGTCTATTTAGTTTGATTCTTCTTTAGTCGTCCTCCCTTGTGCTACACTACACTACCATACACTACATTTGTGTGTTGGATTCATGGGAGATCCTAAAGGACATTTAAATTGCTTAGCAAATTCTATGGAGTTAGATAGTGTTCCTATAACACGAAATCTTCCTGGACTATGTATGGCTGTATTTAGTTTATTGCGCACCGCTTCTGGTCTCATGGCACCACACCATACTTGACCAAAGTTTAGGAAAAATAATTGTTCTCCCGTCATATTAATACCAGGCAAACGTTCATCTAAAGCTGCTTGTGGATTTTCTTTTAGCCATTTTTGATAGGCATGAAATGCTTGTCGTATACCACCGTTGTCAGCTATATTTTCACCTAGAAATAGAAATCAAAAATATTAAGGAGAATTTAAATTTTTATAATTTATGCAGCAATTTTGGTGTCGAATTCTGTAAAAATTTTTAGCAAAAGCTTGTGAAATGTTCCATACAAAATTTAAAGTTATTAATATTTTAAACATTGATCAATCCATAATGCGTATAAATGATATTAATTTAATATCACTCATACGCACGGTGGTCAACCCAGCAAAAACAGGATTTTAACTACATACCAGCCTAATTAATTATTTAATTATTTTTGTTCGCGATGTCCCAAAAGTAATAAGTGGTAATTATCTTCTCGCTTACGAACAGCCAAAAAATAATGAGAACTCTATAGTTTTTGGACATCGCGAACAAAAGTAATTAAGCGAGTAAATAGACTGGTAAGTAGTTGATACACTCAGAAAAAAAAGTTAGTAGAAAAATTTGTAATCGGTTTTCAATCCCACTCTACTATTTTTGTACTGATTTTTAGTAAAAATTATTATTTAGCAAATCTTTTTGCTATTTACATTTTACAAATTACAGAATTTTGACCAAAATATTTTTCAAAACAGAAATTACGAAATTAAAACAAAATGATTAATTCGTTTTTTAAAAAATATATTAAAAATTTTTGATGGTCGATAAGAAAAATAAATTCAAAGCTTTTTACTAATATTAATAAAATTTAGTAATTTTTTTTGCTGATTTTAACAAACAGATTTTAAATTCCACTTTACAAAAAGTCTACTAAAATTTAGTAGCGGCTACTAATTTTTCTACTAATTTCATTGTACTACACGTCAGCAGACATGTGTTGCTAAGATTAGCAAAAAATACCGCTGGGCTCAAATTAGCAGAGTTTCCCGTAATAACAGCAACATTTTCAGTTGCCATTACAGACTTTTTTTGGTGAGTGTACCATGTTTTTGCTGAGAGCATTTAGATTTATTAATTCTCTTTTGATAAAAAGTGGATACAGTCAAAGACCATTTGTTTTATCGAAATATTCATTATATAGCAGCACCTTTTTGTATGAATTTTATTACACTTTTATCATTTATAAATTTGCTGAGACGCAATACACTCACTAAAAAAAATCTGTAATGTCAACTGAAAATTTTGCTGTTATTACGGTAAATTTTGCTAATCTTAGCAACACATGTCTGCCGACGTGTAGTACAATGAAATTAGTAACCGCTACTAAGTTTTAGTAAACATTTTGCAAAGTGGTATTTTAAATCGGTTTGCTAAAATCAGCAAAAAAATTACTTACGACCAAATTGGTATAAAAAATTAGTAGGCGCTGCTAAATTTTAGTAAATTTCTGTAAACTCAATGAATTGTAAAATATAGCAAATTTTTAATTTATAAAAGAAAATTATTAAAATGCACAAATTAACTCAAATATTTTTAGATACACTTGTTACACTTTAAAGCTGCTAATTTATCGAATATTTTTTAAATAATTTTTTTTTTTCAAAAAAATTTTGGACAAAATTAAAAAAAAAAAAAAATCTAAAGACTTAAAAATAGTTAAAACATAAACAAATTTATCATTTTGTTTTTATTTGTTAATTTTTGCTAAAAAAAAATATTTTTAGTAAATTATTAAACAATTATTGAAAACGCGATTTTCGTTATAGTGATTATTCGTTATATAGGGCTTCGACTGTACATATATATCTGGTTTTTAGCAATAATTGCGTGTCAAAAATCCAAATTTTCAGAAGAGCTAAAACAAAGTTCTACTCTTTTAACTGTCGTGTTAAAATTTAAGAAAAAATCTTAAAAAGGGAAGGTTTTATAGAAGTATTAAAGAAGAAATATATTGTTACGAAGACTTAAAGTGTGTGCAGACAATAACAACTTAATTAGTGATCTGCTAACTACTAAAAAAAAATTAAAAAAAAGTTAGTCACCCGCCACCAGAGATAAAAAATAAAAATTTCTATTAGGTACCTAACATAATTTTCAACCTAAAAAGTACCAATTCAACCTAAAAAGTACCAATTCCAAAAATCTTGAAATAATATATAAAATTCACTTCTGATAATTAAAATATAATTGATTGATCGGGGGTCCATTGCTGATATCTACCATGTTATATAAATTAAAAGCTTTACTAAGGTATTACGAGTAGTGAACTTTTGAGGCACCAAAATATCTTTGAGGTTCTAATTAATGCCCAAAAAGTGCTATAGTACCAACTTTATTATTCCCGAAAAAGGTATTTTTTATCAAAACAATATTAACAAGAAATTATATTACAAAAAAGTTGTCATAATTCAATTCAATCTTTGAAGCTCGAATGAGATAAATTGATTGAATTCCCAGCAAAAATAAATGGAAGTGATTCTCATAGAATTAACATTTCATTGATTTCGAATTAACATTTAGTTCTGACTTTCCTCTTCTAAAGCAGTTCTTTTTCACAACTTCGAAAAATGTGATTTTTAATGAAATTATCTCTTTTTAAATCTAAGACGGGTAACTTAAAGGTATTAACCACAAAATATTCCCATATAAATTTTACATTTATAACTATGGTTAAATACCACATAAGGCCCTAATGGCTCGGTTATGTAAATGAAGATTTAAAAAAAAAAAAATAAAACCAAAAAAAAAATAAATACTAAAATTTAGCTGTTTTGAAACAAATAATCAGGTTTTAGTTATTTGTATCAATTTTCAATTTACAATTTACCAGACTTAAAATTATTAAAATCGTAGTTATCAATACAAAAAGTAAAAAAAAATCTGCAAGAATTTCGAACAAAGTTATTTAATAAATAATGATTGATTACAAAATGTACCGTTATATTGAGGCTATGTACCATTTACTGAATGTCTCATTAACATTTAAATTAAATATTCAGCGCCCCGGTAAGCTAGTTGGTAGCGTGCTAGCTTATCAGTGCGGGGGTCGTGGGTTCGATTCCCACCAGAGGCTCTGGTCTGTTTTCGCTACAACAAGCCGATGGCCTTTGTTGCTAGTGCTCGGTTAGGGTGTTAGGATATAATTTGTAATTATATGATTAATATAAATAAAATAAATAAATAAATAAATAAATATTTAAAACTTATATAGGAACATCAAAAGATCTTATTTTTCACTAAACCATAAGAACTGCTTTAGATGCAATGAAAAAGGATGATAAAAGAAATTTTCAATTCATATGAAGAGTTTTTTCCGATTGGATTAGTAGTTAAGAAGATCCTTAGATATTGGCATTTGTTTCGTTTTAAAATACCTGTGTAAAAGTTAGATCCTTTATGTTTAATAACGTTTAAAAAAATATGTATCAAAAATTAAGAAAAATATCTCGATTTTTTTTACTTTGGAGTCAACCTATTCGGATCTGAGATCTAAACAAGGAAAGTAGCCCAACCTAAGAAATCCGATTTTGATAAAATTTGGATATGTAATATAATAAGGAAATCCAAAAACAACCTATCTAACGTTTTTGGCCAAACGAAGAGAAAAAACATGGTTGCAACATGATCACTGCTACTATGTTATGCTTGCTGCATTCGGGTATGGTTGTGACAATCAAGTTATTGGTTTATTAATAGGTTGTAGCCATAAATATGGTCGCTACCATCATTATTATAGTAAATATTTTATTATTTCATGATTGACACTTTCTATTTTGTAACATGATTGGCTATAACCATGCTGTGGTAACAAAAATTCTGATAATATATGATAATTTTCACCTGGAGGGTTTTATTTTCAAAATGCCTTCGTAAACGGTCCGTCATTGACTGTATTTCAACGTACTCGAAACAGTTTCAATGTTCCTTAAAATCCGTTTTCTGGTACGTATACGGATCCAGAAAACGGTACTTAAACGAAGTTGGATACCGTTTATAACGAACGGAAAACGGAACGTATTGTTTGTCGGGTATAAAAGTTGTGCTAAACAAAGTATTAAATAATTGCATTTTAAACCTTAACTTACCTTGAGTACTTTCACCATTCAACGCTATACCAACTTCGCCCACAGTATAATTGCCATACTGAGCTATAATACATCTGGCCCGCTCATCGAAACCCTTTATAGCTGTATCCGACCACCATTTATGAATACTACCATTACGATCGAATAGACGGCCCTTATCATCAAAACCATGAGTCAATTCATGACCTATAACCACACCAATGCCACCAAAATTCAAAGACTTGGGAAAATGACGATGATAAAATGGTGGCTGCAAGATGCCAGCAGGAAACATTATTTGATTTTTATTACGACTATAATAGGCATTAACTATGGCAGGGGCAGTTTGCCAAGTAGTTTTATTAACCGGTTCATGCACCTTATTTTGTTCCGTTCTTGCCGTATGCAGCAAGACATTTAGGGTATTTTCAAAATATTTCTCTGGATCTATATCAATGCCAGCATATTTTTCATTTAACTCATTGGCATTGAGTATAAAGTCGGGATAGCCAATTTTTAAAGACATGGCATTTACTTTAAGTTCAGCTAAATTTTTCGTATTTAAATCCAACCAATCGGTGGTCTGGAGTATATCACGAAAAGCCTGCTGCAGTTCATAGGTCATTTGTAGAGTATCCTTTTTACTATTTTCATCAAAATATTTACGCACAAACATCGAGCCCAAAGCCATACCCATATTGGTATTAACTTGTGATATACAAACTTTCCAACGCGAAGGACTTTCCTCACGACCAAATAATGCATGATAAAAAGTTTGTTTAACATCATCAAAACGATCGTCAACATTATTAATGCGATGACGTACAAAACGCCAAAGTAGATAATTAGCTATTGTCTGAGAATCTGTATCGGCTAAAAGTTTTACTAAATCTTTCATATAATCGGTGGCATAAATAACAATTTCTTCTGAAGGTTCTATTGAACGTTGTTGCAGTATGGTTAAATAACGTAACCAATCAATATCGGGTACTTTATTATGCAACTCTGAGATACTCATGCGCCGATATAGTTTTGTAACATTTAAACGTTTCTCGGCTGGGGCTGTTATAGAAGCTAATTGTGTTTCAAAGTTTATAAGATCTGCAGCTGTTTTTAAAGCAATCACCTTAGAAGCTCCCAGTTTATGCATAACCTCCGACATAAATCGTTGATAGGCATGTAAATATTTAGCATTAACATCTTGTAAATAATATTCGCGGGTGGGTAAACCTAAATTGGTTTGATCAAATTGTATAATATTTTCATCGGAATTTTTAATATCCGGACCAACCCATTGCACAATGAGTATATCATTATTGTAACGTCTTAAGTGAGCTGTCAAATTAAGCCAATCAAAATTTTGTGAATTCCAATTTTGATCTAAGACAGGCCAACCTCCAAGATTTGCAATAAGTTGCAATAAAGGTTGTATGCCTCGTTGTTCCAAAAGTTTACTATTCGTACAGGATTTATATAAATGACGGGCCTTAAGTTGGGCGTCATTTTGATTGCCATTACGTTCTTGTGGAATAACCTGATGTTCACTGGCAATTAAGGGAGTTTTTGAATAAACTATATTTTGATATTTTGTTCTATGATTTTCCGAATTATTCAGGGTACTAAAACGTTTTCTTTTTGTATTGGTAAATAAATTATGTCTACGATAACGTCTTAATATACGTTCTAATGCCTCTCTCTTTTGTACTATATGTTGTCTTATCTTTTCTTTTTGTAATTCTTGATTATCATCCGTTTGTACTGACTTAATAATATCCGCCTGAGTATTGGGTAATTGTTCATAATTATTATAATCAATAACTTGTACTTTTGTTGGTGGTGTTTGTGCATTTTCTTCCGATTTTGTTTCTAGCAGTTCTTTTAAAACTATATCCAAGTTTTCGCGTAACATTTCAAAGGTATCAAAACCTGCCTTATCTTTTGGTATTGGATGATTTTTTTCCCAATTACCACAAACATATTTATAGAAATCATCACAGGGTTCTACCGAATCATCCATATATTTAATCATGGTACGTGCCTGAGTTTCTCTAATGCTCTCCTTAGTGCCCTTATCATTCCAAAAAGTTTTTAAAGCTGATATCGTCTCTATTAAGACAGCATTTTCTGCTTCTTCTTCTTCTTCTTCAGCTTCTTCATTAACTTCTTGGGATTTAGAAGATTCTTCTTGAGTATTATTAATGCTTTCCAATTGTCCGGTATCTTCTGATTTATCTCTGCGTAATCTTTTTCTACCATATGTTTCCAACAGATCATCCAAATCAAAATCATTATAATGTAATTGTGTATTATAATTGAAATTTTCTAAACATTCTCGTGGTATGGCGGTGGTATCGCTGGGTAAAAATGAGGTTCTGGCATCTTTCATTATATCACGATCTTCCATATCGATATTTTCACTTAAACCAAATTTAAAGGAAATACATCTTTTAATGCGTTCAGCCTCAATTTTAAGACGTTTCTTATCCAAGGGCACTAAAAGTTGTTCATTAATCATATCCTGAAATGGATCATTATTATCTATAGAACCCTCATAGTCTTCCAGATACAAAGGTTCCTGATCATATTTTGGTTGTTGTCTATGATGTTGATGCATTTGTAGCGCCATTAGCATGCTATCCATGCGTATCAGTAATATTAGCACAAAAGTTATGGGCAACATTACAACTGGAATAATAATCAAAAGTTTACAACAAGTAAAACCAGGACACCATTGCAAGCGTCCCGTCTGGGCATTAACACCCAAACCTAATTTAGGTTTGCCACACATTTTTGTCGCGTTCGTTTTGTAAATGCCCAAATTAGCGTTCAATGATGTTGCAGCCGTAGTAGCAGCAGTAGTTTGATTAACATAATTGAAAGAATTATTGTGCACTTGTGGTAAATCACGTTTTTGTGTCATAATTTTATCATTTACACTATTATTTGTACTATTTGTCATTACATTATTATAATTTGTCATATTAAATTTTTTTTCTTTTTTTTTTAGCAAAAATTCTATGTTTTTTTTTTCTATGTGTAAATTAAATTGTATCTCGCGTTTTTAATTGAGGTCAATTTATATGAAATTTGACTTTCATACGAGTACACTTTTTTATGTTTGTATGTTCTCTATGAAAACTAACAAATAAATAATAATTTATAATAATAAAAAAAATACAAATTATTATTATTTAATTTTTTGGGGTCTGAGCTAAGCTCAGAATTATGACCATTGATATGGTTCGCCGTATTAGAACTGACTGTGACAATTTCACTGTCAGTTTTTGATAGCTTGTAAAGCATACAAAACTCATCTTTAATTTAAATGAAAAACTGTGATTGTTAATTAAATGTTTATTTTTTCTCTTGCTCTCTTTTTCTTACAAGGAAGCTCTTTTTGCGGGGGACTTTCGAATTGGAGAAAACTAATACAGCGTATAATTTTTTAGCGGCCCAATTTGAAATTTAAGGGGTAAAAAATGTTATACAAAAACGTGCAAAACTTTCTTGTTTCTTGTCATGCAATTTGCTCTCTTGGTCTCTTTAATACCTTTCGTTTGATATTTACCTACACTCAGAAAACAGTATTAGTTGTGGCCTACGAATTTGTTGCCAATCAAAATTATCAAATACGACAACTAACTTTATATTATATTATATTTTTAGTTCTGAAAGCCAATATTCCTTTGTACAATTTAACATTTTTATTCCATAGAAATATTATAACGTTCCACAAAATTTTATTTTAAGAAAAATTTTATTTTTAGATTTTTCCGGTATCTATCGAACCTGGGTAATCAGATTCATAGCTCACACTCTTGCTTAATGCGACAAATTTTAATTTTTTTTGATATATTTGCCATTTAAACATTTGAATATTTTATTTTAATTAAAAAAAATATTTTTTAAATATTTGCCTTTTCCGGGATTTGAATTCGGAGTACTGAGCCCACCTCTCTACCCACTACACCACAAATACTTATAAATTTTAATGGCTAATTTTAAATTTAAACAATTTGTTAGGAAAACAAATATTAGCATAACATTTATTTATTAATACCAATCATTAGTGACGTATATTATCAATACAATCCACAATTCGGTTGCTTCTACTGAAATCCTAATTAAGTGATATATTTGATCAGAATAACCGTACTTATAGTTACCAATTTTTAATATCGACAATTTTTTAATAATTTTTTTTTAATAAATTTATTTACTAAATAAATGGTTGCTTTCACCGCACACAAATACTAAACGAATTTTATTTTTAAAGATGATTGGAAATACCAATAATTGAATAAAAGGATTGATTTTTGGTTTCTCTTCCCTTTTTTAATTCCCAATAGAACATTTTTGCTTTATTAATGGATTTTGGGTTATTCCAAATAAAATTAAATCCTCACAAATTAATGTTAATGGTTTTGATCGTATTGCAACCAATTTTTTCTTTGGGTGTATAATCAGACCTTGAAAAAAAATTGAATTAATTCGCGAAAAAATTTATTCTTTTTGTAAATCAGCAAGTTGATTCAATATTTTATAAATCAATTTATTAAATAAGATTTAAAATTATAATTGATTAATTAATTTCATTTGAATCTTTTTTGATTCAATTGAATCAAATCATTTCATACCCGAATTAAAAAAGATTGATTTGATTTGCAAACTAAAACAAATTAAAAAAAATTGCGAATTGTAGAGATCTAATATACTACGATATTAAAAATAGGTCGGGTTCAGATAATATTCAGAGGTATCTATTTTTATAAAACAGCCACAGGGTGACCATTTTTATACGAATGAAATGGAACCGGAAACGAAATTTGTATTATTGGAGTATGTTAATTTATATTATCATAAAAATTGATAAAAAAATAGTCACCCTGTGGCTGTCTTATAAAAATTCCTTGAAAAAATTAAATTAATTGTGATTTAAAAACAAATATTTTAATTCGTGAATCAAATCACATTCGAGAATAAAAATAATTATTTTTTTGATTTGCGAATCAAAAATTGAATTATTTAGTTTGATTTATAAAAAGAATTATTTAAGTCAACTTGATTCTTTCAATGAGATAAAGATTCAAACATGGTTTAAATCGGAAAAATAAATTCGCAAATTAATTCGTCAAAATTTAAATCAGATTTGAAAATATATTTAAGGAATTATGTTTTTAAAGGTCTGCATATAATTAATTTGGGAAAGTATGAGGAAAAAACATAAAAATACCAAAAACAGATAATTTTCAATCTTCCTTTTTATACCCTTAAAGTGGCATTGGGCCCTCTATCCTCAAATATCCAAATTTCATCAAATATCCAAATCGATGGATAACCCCGGGGATGCCTTCTTTGTCAGTGAAATTCTTAGAGAGTGATATGTACAATTGATGTGGATCTTGAGTTTTTAAGTGAATGATAAAAATAATAATTTAGAAATTATTGTAAAAATATGTCATAAGAAATGTACTTATAGCAAACTTTTTAATTGTTTTTAGTTAAAATGTTACAGATCTCTTTTATATACAGGGGCTAGACTCTGTAGCAGTTAGTAAACATTTCTCTTCAAAATTTTCATAAATTTTAGACAAAATTAGTAAATTTGATAACAGTCAAAAAGATAGGCGGTAGAATCTAAAAATATTGACCACAAAAATTTTGAAATAACTGACAAAAATTGTTACAAAAAACGACTGGTATTTTGCAGTATTGTACTGAAAAAGTATTTAAATCAGTTCGTGTGAAGCCAGTTCTGAAATAGATGTGATTGGGAACCGATTGTAAGAGAAAATTTTGGGAATTTCTTCACTCAAAATATATATTTTTCATTACCGACTGTAGTTTATTTAAAAATTATTACGTTGAGTTTATTTTTGAATGAGAATCAATTGATATATATAGAAATATATTTTTTAACTATTTAAATCAGTTATTTAAAAAACAAATTATATAAAAATACGGACTTTCAGTAGAAATTGATATTTTCAATTATGTGCAAATTTTCTATTTTCTGTTTCTAAAAACAGTAATTCAAATAAATCCTTTTCATTTCTTTTTATCACAATATGTAGTTTGTTTAAACACAAAATTATTTCAATACATACAAACATAGAAAATAAAATTATAAACCTTTGTGTGTGTGTTGTGTTTTGCAATTACACATTTAAATCAAAAACTTTCAAAATTTAAAAAACAAACTGCAAAAAGAGTTTTTTTTTTGTCAGTTGAATATTGAAGATTATTTTAAACTACTTACGCTTGTTTTTATTTTTACTAATTTTGTCGGTTATACTGTACAATAGTCCGAAAACCCGAAAATCACGGTTTTTAATGTTGTCAAAATCGCTGGTTTCGTCAGGTTTTTGTCAAACACGCTGGGGGGGGGGGGGGGGGCAAGTCCCTACTGTTAACTAAATCAATATTTCCCATTTTAGGTAGGGTAAGAGAGGGTTAATATAAATGACCCACCCCTATTATTTTTTGGAGAGGAATATTTTTTCCTTTGGCACTAATCTCCTCCGGTCCCTCCATACAAATTGGTTGCTGCAACTGAACCATTTGATTATCAACAAATTCTTTATGTCAGCGCGAATCTGTTTTCTGGGTGTACTAACTCTGCGGGAAAAGGACCTATCCCAGGACACGTCACATGACCGGTTCATTGTGATAGGGACCGGTCACCGAACCGGTTTTTTTATATGAAAAGGACCGGCCACTTTAACATGGGCTTGTCCTAGGATGACGCCCCCCCCCCCCTCTGTGACATGTCACAGGACCGGTCAAAAAGAACATTTCACACAACTAACCCCAAAGAACATATCACAGAACCAACGCAAAAGATCATGTCATGATGTTTAAGACGGTTACGGGGTAGCCACTTTAGGAACCCCTCCCTCTTTTCATCTATCTCGTGATATGTATATTCGGAACTGGTCCAGTTTTCACCTATCACGGGACAGGTCCCAATTCCCAACTGACCTCTTTTTCCCCGCAGTGAAGTTCTTGGCGATATCAATCGGCCGCTTTAGAGCTGCAATTTCACGCCTTTAAACTTTTTCTTGTGGGGTGACGTTAAAGGCCGATATTCTCCGAATAATCCCGAAACTATACACACCCTTAATACTAATATCGTCCAGACCATCCGTGAAAAACCAGAAAACGTCTTTTGTTTATTATATTTGTTATTTCAAATAAATTAAAAAAATACCAAAAGAAATTAACTTTTGTTTAATTTATTTAATTTTTAAAAAAATACTTGTATCTGAATCACCCTTTATATTTATTCAATTATTAATTTACATATTTAAATAAATTAATAAAAGTCTTTAATAATTTAATATAAATTATGGAAACATGTGTAAGCAGCACGTAGACAAATATGTTGTGTATTTATTATCCTAATGATAATCATGCTTTCTCAATGATCATTATATAGTCATGTAAAAAATTTTGTGATCATATTTTGTTCATTATAAACATACTACAGTCATTTCGTGCCACAGTCTACAAAATTTGTATTTTTTTTTAATTTTTCCTTTCGTATAAAACTAGAATCTGTCACGTCCTGATTATGATGAACTTCAACAATATTTTTCAGTCCAAAAATTAACAAAATTTATTACTTTTACTTAATTTATAACACTTACAAGGAAAGTATCCCGACCTAAACATTACGATTTTTATGAAATTTGAACATGTGATAGAAAAAGAAATCTAAAAATCTGACTCAATTTTTTCGGCCATCTGGGTGATCTAAAGGTTGAAATAGGGCGAAGAAATATTTTAAAATTGTGTAAAAATGTTTCAAAATTATCCAACCAGTTTTTAAATTATCCAAAAATATTTTAAATTTGTCCAAAAATTCATTAAAATTTTTGAAAAATATTTCAAATTTGCCCAAAAAAGCTTTTTCATTAATGCAGAATTATGTATACGCAGAGAAAAAACATTGTTGCAATATGATCACTGCTACTATATTGTGCTTGCTGCAATCGGGTGTGTTTGTCATAACCAAGTTATTGGTTTTCTAACCATCAACATGGTCGCTACCATCATCATTTAGTAAATATTTTACTACTTTATGATTGGCACCTTCTCTTTTATAACATGATTGGCTGTAACCATACTGTGGTAATAAAAATTCTGACTATAAAAAAAATTATGATAAAATGCTGGCAGCCATCAATAAATAATTATACATCAAATAAAACATGACTTTGACATTTACAGTCATAATATTGTCTTGTTTTCATAAAAACCAAAATTTTATCAGTTTAGTCAGTTTGTCTGTAGAACCCATGATTTTTTTGTACGAAAAGGTTTCTTACACAAAATAATAGATATTTATAAATTTATCTGTTAAAAACATTTTTAGACTCTATGGAATTTTTCTTAAACTAAAATTCTCAGACTCTCCAAACTGTTTCTTAGATAAAAGTTCATATATTCCAAAAAAAAACTTAGATTCTAAGGCCTTTCTTTGAAAGAAAAATTCTTAGATTCTCTAAACTTTTTGTTCTTATATTCTAAAGAATTTTTCATAAAAAAAATTTCTAAAAAGTTTCTAAAAAAATTTTCAAAAATGTCGTTAGAATATAAGATTTTTTTTATTCAAAAAAGTCATTAGAATTTAAAAAAAAAATTAAGTATTTTTCTTAAAAAAAGTCCACAGAATCAAAGTTTTCTTAAAAGAAAAGTTTGATTTTTTCCTTAACAATTTTTCTTCAAAAAGTCCTTAATATTATTTTTTTTTAGGAAAAACACTTCTAAAGAAGATATTCTTAAATTTAAAGAGCTCTTTCATAGTTTTTAAGAACTTTTCCTTTAAGAAAATTTCTTAGATTAGGGATCAATAATATGATAACATTTTGAGCATATTATGATTACGTGCGATCGAATTATGATAAATTTAATATCATAACATGTTTATTTGGGACCATAATATGTTAATTTCTAAATCATAATTTAACCCTAGGGACGATATTATGGTAAAAAGATGGTTATTTTATTATCATAATATGATAACCATATTATAGTACGACTATTGTTGGCACAACCATAAACCCCAAAATACCCAGCAAAAATGAAGCTGCCAAAGAAGCAATAAAAGCATCACTACTATGGCAAAGACATCACTTCTTTTCTGATGGTTTCATCGATGAATTTAATATTGGCGTGTCATAGGACGGAAGTATTCAAATGTAGCTACTAGCATTACTCATACTTTACTCTATGGAATCAATGATAATAAAATGATTAGAAATTCTGATGCATGAGTGGAAAATGTTCATATACTTTGTGGTATTTAAGCTTTGATGAAAATTGAATTCATAAGAATGCAGAAAAATAAGTTTAAAGATTGTTTTTCTTTTCATGTCTTTTTGTCTACTATAATTTTTTTTCAGAAAATTTCAAGAATAACGCTAAATAAACGATGAAAATCATGAAAATATATACTGATCATCCTATGGTTGGCGAAATTATGCTAATAATTGCTACAACTATAAAATAATTTCGATAATTTTTAACATAATCCTACACAATTTAGATAATAATATGATTGTATTCGTAATTAGAAGAGAGTAATATGATTGTAAAGAAAATATATGTGTTTGTAGATGAGAGCATACACGCAGAGAAGAAACATGGTTGGGGCAATCATATTCGAAGAGCATCATATATTTTTAGGAATTATGATTGTGCCAAACCATAGTCGTACTATAATAACATATAGTTATCATATTATGATAATAAAATAACCATTATTTTACCATAATATGGTTTCCACTGTTATATTATGATTCGAAGCTATGAAAAAGTTATTTAAATATAAGAATATTTCTTTTAGAAAAGTTTTTCCTAAAAAAAAAATTATTCTATGGACTTCTTTAAAGAAAACTACTTGAAAACAATTTTTAAATTGTAAGGACTTTTTTTAATAAAAGAATGTAGATTCTTTGGCCTTTTTTTAATTGAAAATTTTTTAGATTATAAGGATTTTTTTAAAGCTTTTTTTAGATAGTCCTTAGAGTCTCAGAATTTTTCTTTTAGAAAAAGTCTTTAGAATCTAAGAATATTTCTATTAGAAAAATATCTTAGAATTTATTATGAAAAGAATTTTTTAGAATCTAAACATGTTTCTATTAGAAAAATGTCTAAAAATCTAGTACTTTGAGTACCTTTTCCCCAAGAAAGTCGTTATCTTACAAGCAATGAATTATTAAATATATAACAGGTCAATTGAGAAGTCCCCGGCCTGACACATAGATGGCGCTACTAGACTTAAATCAATATGATTTTTAGTAAGCCCTAATTATAGAATTTTGAGTGAAGCAACTTTTGTTATTGTGAAAAAAATGGATAAAAAAGGAATGTCGCGTGTTGATAAAATATTGCTTTTTGAAGGGAAAAATACAGTTGAAGCAAAAACTTGGCTTAATGAAGAGTTTCCGGACACTGCCCCAGGCAAATCAACCACCAAGGATTGGTATGCTAAGTTTAGACGTGGTGAAATGAGCACCGAAGACGGTGAACGCAGTGGACGCCCAAAAGAGGCAGGTACTCCAAAGATATCAACTGAACATGTACATCCTATCATTCAAGAATATTTGGGTATAAGAAAGCTCTGTGCTAGTGATCAAAAACAAGTCAGTGAAAACGAAGGCGAAAATTCATGAATTGGGCTTCGAATTGCTTTCGCATCCACCGTATTCTCCAGGTCTAGCCCCCAGCGACTATTTCCTGTTTTCGGATCTAAAAAGAATGCTCGCTGGGAAGAAATTTTCATCGAATGAAGAGGTGATTGCCGAAAGTGAGGCCTATTTTGAAGCAAAGGACAAATCGTACCACAAAAATGGTATCAAAAAATTGGAGGGTCGCTATAATCAATGTATCATCCTTGAAGGGAACTATGTTGAATAAAAAAAAAAAACAAATTTTGCCAAAAAAAAAAACTGTTTTAGTATGGTAGGCCGGGGACTTTTCAATTGACCTGTTATTAAAAAAAAATACCATTGTTTTTATTGAAAAGAATTAAAAAATAAAATATTTATATAGAATCTTTGTGACAAAGAATTTTTTTGACAATGAATTGATAAGTGTAATTTCGAAGGTAAAAACCCCCAGGTGAAAATGATGATATATTATAATTTTTACATGGATGACTGAACTGATACATTTGTTTTACTGTAAAATACAGTATTATGACTGTAAATCATCAAATAATAAAATAATTACTATAATAATGGTGGTAGCGACCATATTGATGGTTAAAATTTATATATAAACCAATAACTTGATTGAGACAACTACATATATCGAAATGCAGTGATCATATTGCAACCATTTTTCATCTCTGCGTGTAATATGATAACCGAAAGAAAAAGAGAGATTTTAACTATTAAATGATTATAGGTGAGCATAAACTTAGCAAAGCATCATTTATACAAAAATAATTTGATGGCAACAACCAATTATAGTTGTAAACAACATGATTTTTTGTTCGATGTCAACGCTTAATAAGCAGCATATGCCTTACATTGCTAGTTCTTTTTATCACTCATTCCATAACGTAGAATCAGTAAATTTTTGTAAAAAAATTTTAACAAGCAGTAGAATTTTATGCTTGAATATAACTAAAAATAAATCTTTTAATATATTTAATTTTATGTAGCATCTCTTTCTAAATTGTATATATAATCATTAAATGTAAGTAACACACACATAATAACTAATTATTTTCAATCAATTTACATTTGATGATGTAAGGGAATAATAGAATTAAAATTAATCTTTAAAAATCTTACGGATAAATCTTGTGTATAATTTGTGAACAAACGTGATTACAACAGAATAATTCATTCTCCATAACAAAAAAAAAAAAAAAAAAAAAATAGAACGAAAGAAATTAAACCGCTATACACGTTCATATGTAAATTATATTTAAATTTAAATTATTCTTGTATAATTTTTATAGTGTCACTGCCACTTAAATTGACTGACCGGCCTGATTGTAGTAAATATTTCCAGAGTATGTACGAGTATTCTATTTTATTATTTTATATACGTGTGCAATAGTATTTAACAATGAACCTACGGCGATGATTATGATGATGATCACAATACTGAAATTTAGATGTTGTATCAGTGATGCCAGAAATTATTTTCAAAATTCCCTGGTTATTATTATAAAAAATTCCCTTATTTTCTTAAAACCAAAAATAGTTTCCCTACAACATTAATATATTAAGTTTAATAAAAACTACCATGTGCCAGTATATTTTTCAATATTATGAATTAGATTTGAAATAAGATTAATCACACAAGAAACAAATTGTTGCCAATTCGACTTCTAAAGTTTTATTGCAAACATTATAAGAAAACATTTTACCAAGTTTTTAGGTTTTTCTACTTCACTTTTAAATAATTTATGAAAAAAAAAACTTTATTAGTTGAAATGCTCCTAATTACACAGTTTAACAAAAAAAAAAAAAAAAATACAGAGTTCCGACGATTGACTCTTGTTAAGGAGACCAAAAAAAATATACGTGTGTCGGCGTTTTGATAGTTTACATCAGAATTTCATTTTAAAGGCAGTTTAAGTTCTTGCAGCATATCGATATACAAAACTAGGTATGAAAAATATTTTTGTAGAACATATTAACCCTCTAACTCCCCCTCATAGCGGCATTTTTTGGCTTTATTCTAACAAATTTTAAAAAACACTCTGAAAAAGGGGAAGGGCGGGGATGAAATGTTTCACAAAAATGTTGGCCATAAAATTCTACTATATATGTCAGAATACACCAAAACCGAAAACTTAACACAAACACCAAAAACCAATCAAATTCAAGATTGCTCATCAGATTTCTAGTCAAATTTTGGGATGACCAACATATTGAAAGTCAGATCTTGGGATCACCTACATAATATTTAGGTCATCCCAAAATGTGACTAGAAATTTTATGGGCAATCTTGAATTTGTCTGGTTTTTGGCATTTGTGTTAAGTTTTGGGTTTTAATGTGCTCTGACATATATAGTATAATTTTATGGTCAAGATTTTTGTAAAACATTTCATCCCCGCCCTTCCCCTTTTTCGGGGTGTTTTTCACAATTTGTTAGAATAAAGGCGAAAAATGCCGTTATAAGGGGGAGTTAGAGGGTTAATATGTTCTACAAAAATATTTGCCATACCATTATCTACAAAGTTGCTGAACATACCCTGCACCTCAGATGTAAAGAAAACATAGTATTATATACCGATATGCTGCAAAAACAGGCCACGGCTGGGAACCTAAACCGCCTCTAAAATTCCGATGTAAACTATCAAAACCCCGACACACGTATATATTTTTTTGGTCTCCTTAACAAGAATCAATCGTCGTAACCCCGTAATTTTGGAAAAAGTGTGAA
The DNA here is from genome assembly GCA_949748255.1 of Eustalomyia histrio. Classification (NCBI taxonomy): domain Eukaryota; kingdom Metazoa; phylum Arthropoda; class Insecta; order Diptera; family Anthomyiidae; genus Eustalomyia; species Eustalomyia histrio. The sequence goes on along the minus strand of OX456523.1, from coordinate 45,879,874 downwards.
ATTGTTTTACAGTGTTATTGAACCTGACAATGATTTTAAACATAATTTAAGTACAAATCAGTTTTAATCTTGAAAATGATTTTATTAAAAAACGGATTTTTATAGAATTTTTTTAGAATCTTCTAATTAACGAATTCATCAAGAATTTTTTTAAGAAAATAATTTTTAGGTTATAATATTATTATAAAGGGTGTCCCAAGAAGAACGCAATTTTTAAATCTGACAACATTCGAAGTGTCATTGTTTGACATTTGAACAATTGTTATTGTTTGCTAGTAGAAGGTACGAGGTTAGTAAAAATGGGGCGCTACACGAATGAACAACGCATTCTCATTGTGAAATTGTTTTACCAAAATGGTGAAAGTTTTGCGGCTACAGTTCGCAAATTGCGATCAATTTGGGGTCACAATAATGCTCCAAAAGAGTCAACTGTAAAGAGATTAATGGATAAATTTGCCGAAACTGGGTCTGTTAGTGATGTAAAGACAACAACGCGCCATCGACCAGGTCGATCGACCGAAAATGTCGCAGCTGTACGTGATGATGTCGCTCAAACCCCATCCACCTCAATTCGACACCGAGCTCAGCAAATTGGTGTCTCCAAATCCACTTTGCAGCGAATTTTGACGAAAGATTTGCACCTTTTGCATACAAAGTTCAATTGACTCAGGAACTGAAGCCAGCTGACCATGAACAGCGAAGGGAGTTCGTTAATTGGGTATTGGAGAGACAACATGAAAATGCTGATTTTGCCGATAAAATCATCTTCAGTGACGAGGCCCATTTTCATCTTGATGGCTTCGTCAATAGGCAGAATTGTCGCATTTGGGGTGAGGAAAATCCTCGAGCGATTCACGAGAAGCAAATGCATCCTCAACGTGTTACTGTGTGGTGTGGTTTTTGGGCTGGAGGAATCATTGGACCTTTTTTTATGAAAATGAGGCAGGTCAAGCGCAAACAGGCCTAGAATTGAAGAAATGATCAGAATTGGCCGCCTAGATCGTGCGATTTAACACCATTAGATTTTTTTCTTTGGTGTTTTTTGAAGTCGATGGTTTACGCGAATAAGCCGACGACGACTCAAGCCTTAAAAGAGGAAATTGGACGCTGCATTAATGAAATACCGCAGCATTCATGCAAAACGGTGATTGAAAATTTCATTAAAATATCGCGTGCATGCCAGCAAAGCCGCGGCGGCCATCTGCACGATATATTGTTCCATACATAACCTCATTCTGTCTACTTTACGATATAATAAAGTTTCACGATTTTTTTTAAGTATCTGTGTTTTATTTAAAATTTAAAAAATTGCGTTCTTCTTGGGATACCCTTTAATATTCGTTCTAAATACAAGGTGGGGCAATAAATATCACCCTATTTTAAAGTGCTGCCATTTGTGCAAATAGGATCGTATATCAGTTTGGTTTTGACTTGAAAAAAATATATTCAAAATTTATAGTAAATAAAAATGAATCGATTCTTAAGAAAAATATATCAATTTTGGAACTCAACGTTGAAGTGGATAATTTTCCATTAAAATTGATCATGAGCGACTAATCTCGGTTTTATCTATGAATCGATTTTGAAGAACAATATATAAATTTTGGAATTCAATGTTGAAGTGGATGATTTCTAACCAAAATTGATCATGAGCGACTAGGCTCAGTTTGATCTCTGCGGCCACGTCAATGAGGAAAATTTTCGGTTCTAGGGGGACACGAAATCCACGAATAATTTATGAAGCACCATTACACTGTTAATGGATGGTTTTAAGACGGGCGAAGGAGTTGATGCTGCGCTCTTCTGTATAGAGCTGGGTATCGAGGAGTTGTATAAACTTCCCTCCCGATTACTGCAGCATTTTTCAGGCATAAGTTCTGGCGGCCGAAATGGCTGCTGACCTTGCTTTTGTCCCTGAGACACTTGACTTAAATGTTGATTTATATACACTCACAATATTATATTGTTAAAAAAAACCTTAAATACATATTAATTAAATCGAAAATACAATCAAAAAGAGGACTAGGAATTTTTCAATATATTCCGCCTATTTTGTTGTTTATTTTCAATATTTGTTTAATTTTCGACAAAAGTAGTAAAAACAAACGAAAGTCGTTTAAAATAACCATAAATTTTTAACCTACAAAACGTTAGAAAAAACGATTTTTGTGGTTTGTTTTTCAAATTGAAAGTGTTTTTTATTTGTATGTAATTACAAAACACAACATACACGGATATATTTATTTTTATTTTCTATGTGTGTATATATATTTCAATAATATCTTTTAATTTTTTATTGAAATAATTTTGTATTTTAACAAACTATTTTAATAAACAAACAAAAACGAATTATTTGTATTTCTATTTTTAGAAAGAGAAAACATAAAACTTTACATTTACCAGAAAGTATTAACTCCTACTTAAAGTCTGTAATTTTTTATAGTTTGAATGTATGATTCAAATAGTTAGAAAATATATTTCTATAAATTTCAATTGATTCTTCATTTAAAAACAAACTGTACGTATTACTTTTTAAATAAACTACATTCGGTAGCAGAAAATATATTGTGAGTGTATTGATAGTTAAGCGGCTATTAGGGCGATCTCCGCCGATCTGACATATTCATCGATTGTCCAAGGATGCAAGGACCCTTTAGATAGACTTTGTGCCAGTAGGAGAGTGCACATCTATTCGTGGACACCGGGACATTTAGGGTAATGCAACTGCGGACGAGCTGGCGAAACGCGAGGTCCACTCGCTTGGCGAAAGAGCAAAGAACATTCGTGTGCCACTTTAGTTCTTGTAACAGAACGCAAATTCCACTGTAATGTGCTGATCTGTGGCGGTTTGGTGGAATAACGGTACGTGCACGGTACCGAAGATTATGTGGAAGACTTACGATCCTAAAGTCACGGGTCTTCTTTTATCCTTAACCAGAAGCGATTGTAGAATTCTGGTGGGGGTACTGACGGATCCCTGCTGGACTACGATTCTTGCCGAGAGAGCGAGAAAGCTAGCGAGTGATAATTGTGGGTTTTGTGGGGTATCGGTTGACAGAGAAACGGTGGTGCATATTATGTGCCATTGTGTGTATTTTAAAGAAAGCCATCGCACCACGTGTAATCTCACGTTTCAGTTATTTTGCTTGCCAAGCCAGTTCTGACTATCCAGATCTTCCGACTGTCCTGGAGTTTTTTCTCTGGTGATATTTAAAGTCGTTGGTAAGCGCCGAAAAATTCCTGCTGCTAAGATTAAATAAATTACAATTTTTTAGCCAAAATTGACATTGCAACACCACAAATGCCTCGCACAGTTACGAAAAATTGAATCAAAATTCCCCAAGCTTGCCGACGTCACCTATTTATCGGTTATAAATTTACAAAGTTAATTGAAACAAAATTTATAAGTGCAAGTAAACATAATTAGTTAAAAACCAAATAAATTTTAACCTTAAACAAATGTTACAGCGAAAGAAAATCAGATGATAGCTTTTGCCCCACCCTGTATAAAGAATAGATATCACGAATAGAATCCCAAATTTCTTGAAATTGTTGTCAAAACAACAAAATCTTTTGTAAAATTAACCACTTTTCGTTTATTTTATTAAATTTCTTATTGTTGCATATATTTTTATCACTTTAAATTAATTAAAAATTTAATATCGATTAAAATTTTAAAAAAGATTTTTAGTTTTCAGTAAAGTAGAATTAATTTAAAAATTTTTGTATTTGTTGAAATATTATTTGCATTTTTTGTATGAAAAATCTGTGCTTTTTTCCTACAAGCGAAATTTTGGAAAAAAACCTACAAAATAGGAATTATCCCTACAAATGGCATCACTGCGTAGTACTCATGTGTGATTTATTATTTTTTTATAATGGAAAAGAATGCATTCATTTAAAGGATTTAAAAAAAACCGTTACAAGTTTTAAATCTGCAAGAGAATATTTTGCATAAATTTAAAAGGTTCTCAATGACAGATTTTTTTTTTAAATATTTGATAACTATTTGCAACAAATCATTCCTTTACATACCGTTTACCTTTGTACAATATTAATTTAAACAATTTTTTTCATTTCTTCACTACATATTCTAAATTTATGCGTTGTAGAGATTTTTGTTTGTTATTTGCTGTATTCATTATTTTGATATTTTTATTTGCAATTTTAGATTCTGAATTCTTTTTTTTTATGATTTGTATGTGAGTGTGTGTGTTATTATTTTTTATATTTTTTGAATTGCAAATACTTTAACCTTAAACCATTTTATCTAATTGAATTATGGCCGAAATTGATTTTAAGTGTGTGCGCTTTTATTTTGTTTTTATACATTTATTTTTTTCGTTTTTAGAAAATTGTACCAAATTAAAAATGTATTGACTAATTGAAAATCAGAAAAAATTTTATTATTGCAAAAGTGTGGTGAAAATAAAATTAAAACAAATAAATTTTATACCGTTTGTATATCATTTAATTAGTTTTTGCCTGTGGTCATAAAGTACAAACGCATAGTAAAACGAAAATGTCATAATAAGTACAAAAAATTCTTATATTGGTAATGTTTATTTATTTGTACTTAAAATGTCCAGCGTTACAGGGTTGTATAAATACGATGCGTGTGGGCCTATTAATTGACCATTTGCTTGGTTTTTTAATTAGGATCCCTTTTGTAATATTGCAAGTAAATTAATATTCAAAAAACGGTACGCGGAAAATAAAAAGTCGTAGTTAAATCAATTATTATACCATATTTAAATTAACATTTAATATTATTTAACATTTTTTATTAAAATGTAATTTTTGGTAAAAAAAATCTTTTTCGTTTTTAAATTTATATGTCAGTATTTTAGATATTGTTTTCGCATTTTAAAAATAAGTAGAAATATGTATTTCCATTGAAAATACAAAGAAAAAAATATTTTTCTTCTGTATGTAAACATTTCCAAACTAAAATAAAGTAGTGTGAACTTAAGTCATAAATGTAGAACAAAATTATCTTATTTTCTTGGTGCTGGAATTTGTCAAAAAAAAAACTGTCATGGCAGCTTTAGTAAATTGATTTTAGATTAAAACTGCCCCTACCCTAAAAATGTATAAAAAATTGTTAAAATGTTCAAAAAGATTTTATAAAAAGTACAATGAATTTTTATGAAATATTCTTAATTTAATTCTTTAAAAAACCAGTGTATAGAAGTTAACACTGTACAACAATTTCGGACTTTTCCCAAAATTACGGGGTTCTGACAATGTATTCTGGTAGAGCAGAAAATATACGTGTGTCGGCGTTTTAAAAGAAAAGGTTCCCCCCTTTGACCTATCCATGCAGCATATCGGTATATGAAACTCTGTTCTTTTCATCTGAGGTGCAACTTTGTAAAAACTATTAAGGGAAAAATTTTTGTGGAACATATTAACCCTTTAACTTCCCCACATAAAGGTAATTTTTGGCTCAACTCTAATAAATCGTTAAAAACACCCCTAAAAGGTGGCTGGGAATGAAGTGTTCTCAAAAAATGTTGGTCATAAAACCATACTTATGTCAGAATATACCAAAACCAAACACTTTTTGCGAGATGCCGCAAAATTGATGTCTTAATTTTATAGAGCATCTTAATTTTTTTTAAAAATTAAAAATTTTTTCAATGAAATTATTTCTATTGAAACTTGAAAATGTAATATATTTTTTACAAGTGTAACAGGGCATTAAAGTTACCGTTTGGTAATGCTAGTTAAAAAGTTGAAAATTTGTTCAAAAATTAGAAAAATATGTATTTAAATAAAAAACCGACAACAAAAACAGGTTTGTTCAAATTTAGTCAAAATGGAAATTAAAAATTTGTTTAAAAATGAAAATAACTGCACTCAAAAAAAAAAGACATGAACTAAAAATTAATCTAAAATTTCCTTTAAAAATTTTCCTTAATTTAAGTAAAATTTTATTAAAACTTAGAAAAATTTTCTTAAATTGAATAAAAATTTCTATGTTTGGGTAAAAACGAAATAGTTTATATTCTCAGAAATAGTTCATATCTTTCCTAAGTAATATTTCTTGATTTAAGGAAAAAAAACAAGTATATTTAATAAAAATTTATCAATTTTTAAGAAAAACATCTTTAAGAAAATTGCAAGCTAAAAAAAAACTAAGTTTAGTTAAAAAAAAAAATTTAACATAATTTACTACCATTTAGTTCTAAAAATGTGTCTTACTTAAAATGAGAACTTAATGTGTGTTTCCATTTTTTTCTCGCAAGTAGTAAAATTAAATTATAGAAAGCCATTTCTAAATTCAGTTTTTAGATCTACCACTTTTTAATTTTTAAAAATTGTTGTCTTAAAATTAGTTCAATTAGAAACGAAAAGTAAAAAATTATTTCCTATGTAATAATAAAAATTTATTTAATATTAGAAAATAATGAACTATTTCAAGACCCATCTGTAATCTTAACAGTCTTAAATATTGAACTTAAAGTAGCTTAAAATATATTTTAAAATTTTGCTAGCAATATGTATGAAAATGTATTTTAGTCTGGTTTGAGATCATAAAAATTTTTTTAAAATGAAAATTTTTTTCTTATTTTTATTTAGTAATCATGACGGATACACAGAAAAAGTTATTAGGTACAAGCTGAATGTAATGCATTTTCTGGTCCGCAACATTCTTCGTGCCGAAATGCCAATTATAAATATCTCTATTTAACTCACAAATCAACGGAAAAAGCTATTTTTGCTAACATACAGTTGATTCTTATAATTGAGTTTATATAAAATGTCCTTACTATTTTTGTGTTATATATATGATCTCGAACTAGGCTAAAATACAGTTTCATACATATAAGTACATATTAAAAAGATCAACTATAAAATATAAAGTTTTGCTAGCAAAAGATTAAAAAATTTTAATTTGCAATTTGGCATAATGGCTTTTCATTAATTGACGCTGCAACAATTTAATTAAATTAGATAATTTAAGAAGACAAAGGACCCTCAGTGTTCCTTAGCCATAGATACCGTGTGTCACTTAGGGCCTCCCTTTTTGTAGTTCTCTCAAGAAGAACCACTAATTAACTACGAAAAAGATCTGACTTTGTCAGAAAAATGTACTGCAAGATATCCTGAAACGTAATAACTTTAGGATATCCTGCAGTACATTTTTTTAATTTGTTTGCCTTTTTGCTAATAAAATTTAATTTATATTTAAACTATTTACATGAGATTAGTATAATTCAATTTAATTGAAAGACAAAAATGTATAGCAAAAAGCTTGTTAAAAGCAATGTCCTCACAAAGCCGAAGTCGTGAAAAAGTGGGAAAATACTTATGGTTAACCATAGAAACAGTTTCATATTTATTAGAAATTTTTTTATCAAATTTAAGGACAATTTTCACTTAAAAGAAGTGCTATTTAACTAGATGTTAGAAAATATTTTGTTTTGTTGCTCTGTGTAAAATGGGACTTATTTTAAGGAAGTTAAGTCCTAGTTTCTAGCTTAAAAAATACCTTCTACTGAACTTAAATAAAATAAAATTTTTCTTAAAACCAAGGAAACATTTACTAACTAACAGTAAAATTTAAGATTATGTATGAACTAATTAGGCGGAAATTTTACTGTTTCCTAATAAAAATTTAGCTCTCAGTAGTAAAATTTTTCTATAATTTAGAAATTTTTACCAAATTTTAAGTAAAATTTGTTTCTTGAATTTAAGGAAAATTTTATAAAATATTAGTAAAAAGTGTCTTTGGCGCCGTTTTATTTCAATTTTTCCGCCAAATAAGTTGCTTTTGCTAAATTCTAGTTCATCTGTTTTAAGTGCATCTTTAGAAGAAAAATAATTTTCTGTTTAATTTATTTCAATTTTTAAAAATACCAGCAAAAAATGATCAGACGTTTAAGCTACTAAATGTTATAAAGCATTTAAGTAGAGTTTCATGAATATTAAGACACTATTCGATGTACGATTTTTCGCCTCGATGTTAATACCTAAAAAATTGTTATACACTACTTTTAAGTGTTTTTTTTATATCAAACAGTCTTTATTTGTTGTTATATTATCACATTTTTTTCCAAATTTATTTATTTTATAAAAATTTTGGTCTCAAACTGACAAATACATTTTCAGCTAATAATTTGTTTATAAGCCACGGCACAATAATTTTTTCAATTATTTTCAATTAAAATCTTTATACACACCTTTTATTTTTTTTGTTGTTTGTTAAAATATTTCAATGATTTCTCTGTATTTCCTTTTTTTTAATAAAAACTCATTAAATTTCTCTTAATAAATCACAAAAATATGACGGGAATTGATAAAAAAAAAATCCTTTTTCCAAAGGTACAAGCTTGAAGCTTGTTTGATATGTAACTGACTGACAAATTGTTAAGAATACTAACAAAACAGTTAATAATAAATAACAACGATGATGATGATGGTGGTGATGATGATGATAATGATGCGACTAATAATGATTATGCAAATTTGTTGAGTATTGAATGAAGTTGTAAAAAAAAAAAAAATCTTAACATTAGCATATGAATGAATGTTATTGACATTTGCTAAAGATATGAAGACAGCTTTTCTTTCTTTATTCAACATCGGTTGTTGTTGCCTGTTAATGATGGTTATTGTAACTTATAAAAATTTTAATTAGATAAAACAAAAAAAGCTTCAAAGATTATTTGTATGATCCGATTACAACGGTATTAACTAATGATTATTCATTTCGAATTAATGGAAATATTTAATTTACACTTTTATAATTTGTTGGTACGAATACACGTTCTCGTGATGTTGTTTGTAAATATGAGTCTTAAAACAAATGGTCCGTTTTCACAATTTTTATTAATAACTTTTTTTCAATAATTACGATTATTGACAGCTTCGTTTGCAAAAGCCTCAAAATACTTCCGTAAATAACTTTTGAAATTTGTTTTTTTTTTTGTTTTATAGAAAATGTCATTGACTTTCAAACTTTTAATTAATTTTAATTTTAGGGTTCTCAGTTTTTAGTTTTGCTTGAAAATTGTATGGGATTTTCCATTGTATATTATTTTTTGTTGTCAGTAAACATTATATTGATTTTATATTTTAATTAAATTCATATTTAAATTTATTATGAAAAAAAAAATCAACATATATAATTAAATTGTTGTATCTAGTTATTTATTAATAATAATGAAATTGTTTAACACAATTAATTTCAATTAACAATATTTAACACCAACACACTTGTAGCAAAAACGGTCACATATGTATATTAGTTAAGTACATTTTATAATTTTTTTTTCAAATGTATGCTCATTAAGGGGACATTTATTGTAAGTTATGTTCGAAAATTTTCAGTTATAATCTCCATAATAAAAATGGGGATAATAACTGTGGGGATTATAACATGTCACTGGTCATTAGATATAGGGTAAAAAAATATATTAAGCGATCCATAAAGGTTTGTTATGTTAAAAAAAAAATCGTAAAATTTGTTTAAATCGTTCCGTTTTCGTAACGTTTTCGGTCCATCATAAACGGAATCCAACTCCGTTTACGTACCATTTTTTGGATACGTATACGGATCAGAAAACGGATTTTAAGGAACATCGAAACTGATTCGAATCCTTTGAAATATCGTCAATGAGAGACCGTTTACAGACCGTTATATCGGATGAAAAACGGAGTTGTCCGTTAAAAGACCGTAAATGACGGACCGTTTACGGACCGATAAAAAGGTTGAAAAATGGAGTTGTACGTTGAAAGTCCGTCAATGATGGACCGTTTACGGATCCGTTTTCGGTACGTATTCGTACAACGGATTTGTGTAAATAGTATTTTTTTTTAATTTTTAATAACAAATTTCATTTTATTTTTATTTAAATTTATTTACAAAGATATTTAAAATAAAATAATAAAACTTTTACAACAAATACCAAACAAAATTGGAAACAAATACCATGTAAAGGGTGGTTAAATTTTAAGGGCTGATATTGAATGTGAACCACACCTAAACGTCAAGCTTTTTTCTGCATTTCATTTGCCATTTCTCAATTTCAGACTAATTCCTATTTGAACCATGGAAATATACACAATCGAGCAACGCGTTAAAGTTATTCAGGCTTATTATGACAATGGGCGTTCAAATCAAAATGCATATCGTGCACTTCGTGATTACAATCGGAAAAATCGTGCAAAAATTTAAGCAAACCGGGTCTGTAGGAGATGTAAAAACACCAGTGCATGCTCGTACAGTTCGTACTGCAGTGATGAGGCACATTTTCACCTCAGTGGATGCTACAATAAGCAGAATTGCTGCATTTGGGCAAATAATAATCTAAGAGTGATTGTCAAAAAAACCAATGCACCCACAAAGAGTGACTGTTTGGTGCGTTTTATGGACTGGCAGCATCATCGAGTAACAGGCAGTTACTGTGAATGGTGTTCGCTATCATGAGAAAATAACGAACTTTTTATGGCCAGGAATTGAAAGATATGGACGTGCACGATATGTCGTTTCAACAGGACGGTACCAACTTCCACATGGCTAACGAAACGATGGCTCTTTTGCGCGACAAATTCAATGGCCGTGTTATCTCTAGTGGTGGCGATGTCAATTGGCCGCCAAGATCATGTGATTTGACACCGTTGGACTGCTTTCTTTGGGGTTATTTGAAAGAAAAGGTGTACGTCGATAAGCCAGCAACAATTCAAGAGCTAAAGGATGAGATAATTCAGCACATTAACGGCATAGAACCTCAATAATGACTCAGCGTCATCGAACATTTTGATCATCGAATGGAGGTATGCCGCCGTGGTCGCGGCGGCCATTTGACCGATATTTTGTTCCATATATAATTGAACTATAAAAAGAAATGACAATAATTTTCTAAAAAATTTGTGTTTTATTCAAAACAACATCGACCCTTAAAGTTTAACCACCCTTTATATCTACAGCACAATTAGGATTCATCATTTGATAACTAAAAAAATCCAAGAGCAACGGAAGAAAAACTGATGCGGTCCGTTAATGTTCCGTAAACGTACAGTAGAAGCCGGATTCATGAATCCATACGTGTCGGAAAGTCCATGAAAATTTTTCTTCGGTTATTATATTTGATAAGCTAATTTATATGAAAAATTGTTTCAAATTAAAAATTTTTTAAAATTAATACTACATACATAAATGACATCCTAATCTATATATAATCCCTACAAACATTTAAAGAATATGGCATACTAGCCGATAGAACGTTTTTTTCCTCGGCTTACATCCCGGGCATGCCCAGAGCTTTCAAGTGGATATTCAGATTCGTAATTGAAGAAGCGTAATTGACAAAATTATTGTTTAGAAATAACTAAAGGCTGATAAAATTTATAATTTAAGCATAGTAAATTGTTTTTGCCGTGAGAAAATTTCAGTGGAATTGAAATCGCCTGAAACAGTGATTTGAGTATTTTGTAAGAAAGACTCAATCAAAATAAACACAAAATGTCACTTTTCCGCTAAAAAAAATAATAGTTTTATTTATTTATGTAATTTGCGTGAAAACAAGTTGAACTAAATTTCATTATGGTGAAAAATAATACCGAACAATTTACTTAACTTCAAGCAAGTTAATATGTTTCGATTTAACGTGTAAAAAATTAATATTTAATTACGAATATAAATTCCAAATTTTAAATTGATTAGGGGGTTATATATAACATTGCTTAAAAGCTGTATACTTTGTTACCGGTTGTTTTCAATATCGGAAAATATTAAGAAAGAAAAATTTTTTCTAAGGATTTTCATATTGCAATAAATTTATTTAGCCTTTTGTGGTGGATGTTATAACTTTAAATTTTTAGACTTAAGCTTAGTAAGTTGTTCGGCTTACAAGTGAAAAAATTGTTATACTCCATATAAAAAAAATGATTTTTCACAATAATGAATTTCACGTGAAGGTTAAGTACAATTTAAATTTTTTCACGGGAAAAACAATTAACTATGCTTGACAACTTAAAACAAAAACACCATTTTTGGACCCCATTTTAATTCAGCTGAAACGAGTATGCCCATACCCCAGGAAATACATATTTTAAATGTCAAATACCCAGGCGAAGGTTTTTGGGCAGCAGGACAGTAATGTGGTGAATTTTGTCCTTAAAAAAGAAGAATTATTGTTGAAATAGAAAAACAATATTTTCAAATCGATAACTATTACTAAAATCCATTCGTTCCCCTTGTATAACGTTGCAATTACACTCGTTCGCCGATCCATTTTATTTCGTTTATATTGTTCATTTTTTCTATTCGAACCGCTTCCAGTTCGATTCTATTTCATTCCGCTTGCACAGTGCTTCAATTCCACTCATTCCCTGTTCCATTTCATTTTATTCACCTTGCCTGGTGTTTCATTTTCGCGGGTTCCCTTTGTTAGGTGTTTTTATTCCACTTGTTTAACGTTCTATTCCATTTCGTCTAATGTTTTAATTCCACTTGTTCTTCAAATCTTTCCATTCTTTTCCCTTGTCTAATGTTTCAATCATCCTCATTCCCGGTCCATTCTTTATCGTTCCTATTGTTTATTGTGTCAATTCCACTCGTTCCCAGTTCCATATAATTTTGCTTCACTTGTCTTATGTCATTTCCCATTTTATTCCATTTCGTTTTTCTTATATAATGTTTCTTGCCAGGCCGTTAAAGAGACACTTTTCCCCTTCTGAAGCCCTATTTAATCTCGCTGCTGACGAAAATTCCACTTCACTGAACAAATATTTTAAATTTCAGATTTTTAGCTAAATCGGTTTGTGCATACTGTTACAGGTGAGACTATTTCTCCTTTAAACCCCTTTTTTCACCACATTCCTGGAAAAAAATTTCAAAATGTTCCTTTCCAATAAATTACCAAATACTTCATACACATCAGATTTCTAGTGAAATCGGTTTGGTCAAGCTGTTAAGAGAGATATTTTCTCATTTTAAATGTTCCTAACGAAAATTCCAAAAGTATGAATTAGTTCTTACTGCAAATATTACAGGTATTCTAAATTTCAGGTTTCTAGCCAAAGGAGCAGATCGTCCAAGGGGGTTACTTCTCTCTTTTTGCACCAGGAAATAACTTTTTTTCAGACAATATGACTACAAAAACATCCCTGTATTGCAATGTTTGTAGGGATAAATAATATTTTATATTTTAATAATAGAAAGCTAATGTGTTAATTATTTTTAATTAATTTTTGCATATTACTTAAAAAAAAAATACATTTATGCTCGTAATAGAAAAAAGTCTAAAAAAACGGCAGAAAAAATCTGCTGAAATTAACAATACATATTTAAAAATAAAGAATTTTAAATCGAATACGAAGAAGTAGGAGTAGTGAGGAATTTTCATTTAGTACTAATCTTCTCATATGTAACAACCCAGCAAAAACGTGCTATCAACCACTTACCAGCCTATTGACACTTTGTCCAACGTTTCTCCAATTTTTTTATTACCTCCAAAAAAAATCAGATTTGTCGAGGTCATCTAAATAGGTATTTGTTTGTGAGGTGATTTCATCGTTGGAGTCAAATGACTTTCCGCCAAGCCATTTCTTCAGATTTGTAAACAAGAAATAGTCACTCGGGATGGATAGATTTTTTTGGATGGATTTTTGCCATGGAAACTGCCATTTCCTCCTTAATACTCAAAAACTTAAATCAAATCACGAGATAGTCGGTTATTAATGGCAGTCGAACACAAACTATTAGGTATACAAGTAAATAATGTCGATTTTTTGCTTGAAAAATACATTTATTATAATAACAAAATGAATTGATACATTATTCAAAATATTGTTCATTGTTAGCCACTACTTCTTCCCATCCTTTGGGTAGCATATGGATTCCGTACCAAAACAACTGCTGCGGTTTTGAGGTAAAGAATGAATCAAGCCAATTTCTGATATCCAGTTTTGAAGTGAAGCGTATTCCAGTATGGGCGTTCTGTATCGATCGAAACAAATGGTAGTCAGAAGGGGCAAGGTCTGGCGGTTGAGCCAAAACTTCTCATTCACTCTTTTCCAAATAGTTTTTTACCTGTCTTGCAACAAGTGGCCGAGCGTTGTCATGATGCAAAATTATGGCCTCGTGTCTGGTCGAATATTCTGGTAGTTTTTCGATGATTGCCCTCTTCAAACGAATCAATTGTGTTCGGTAATGGTCCCCTGTGATCGTGTGATCCGATTTCAACAGCTCTTAATACAAAACACCCTTCTGATCCCACCAAATACAGAGCATTACCTTGGCGCCATGGATATTCGGCTTCAGTGTTGATTTGGCTGGTTGGCCAGGTAATATATCCATTTTTCATCACCAGTAACAATACGATGCAAAAATTACTTCTTTTTGTAGCGTTCAAGCAGAATTTCCGACATGCAAAATCGCCTTTCAATGTTTCACGGCTTCAATTCATATGGGACCCAATTTCCTTGCTTTTTAATGAATTCCAATGCTTTTAAACGTGTTACGTGACTCCCAATGATAATGCAAGTTCTTCTTGCGTTTGACAACAATTTTCGTGACCAGGCCTCTTCTTGTCTTCTGTGTCGAAATCAAGTTTTTTGAGTTGGTGCATGTTGACTGTAAGCTTCTAAAAAAAGTTAGTAGAAAAATTTGTAAACTGTTTTCAATTCCACTTTACTATTTTTGTACTGATTTTAGTAAAAAAATTATTATTTAGCAAATCTTTTTGCTATTTACATTTTACAAATCACAGAATTTTTACAGAATATCTACAAATTTTCGTTGCTAATTTCAGAAATCATTTTACAAATATTTGAAAACCGATTTGCTAAAATTAGCAAAAAAAAATACTAATTTTAAAAAGTCGATATTGAAGGAAATGTTATTTCTAATAATTTAAACTTATACATACAAACTTAAATTGCTCTAAAATGTTAGATAGGATTAAAAAAGGGATCGGAAGTGAAGATACCGACTCATGTCTAAAAAGGAGGACATCCACTTAAAATAGCACTAAAAAGGGTTTTTTAGTTCTAAAAATCAGACCTAAAAACAATTAAATTTAACCTTAAAAGTAAAAAAAAAAATTGACTAAAATATTTTTCAAAACAGAAATTACCAAATTAAAACAAAATGATAAATTCGTTTATGTTTTAACAATTTTTAAGATTTTTAAGCCTTTGATTTTTTTTTTCATTTTGTATAAAACATTTTTTAAAAAATATAATCAACATTTTTGATGCTCGATAAAAAAAAAATAAATCTAAGACTTCGTACTAATATTAATAGTATTTAGTAATTTTTTTTTGCCGATTTTAGCAAACAGATTTTAAATTCCACTTTACAAAAAGTCTACTAAAATTTAGTAGCGGCTATTAATTTTTCTACTAATTTCATTGTACTACACGTCAGCAGACATGTGTTGCTAAGATTAGCAAAAAATACCGCTGGGCTCAAATTAGCAGAATTTCCGTAATAACAGCAAAATTTTCAGTTGCCATTACAGACTTTCTTAAATAAAAGAAGGTTATCAGACTTCCCCACAAAACATCTTTTTAAGGCACAAAATTCGATATAAAAAAATGTGTGTTTACACTTCGACGTCTATCGCCTAATGAATTATAAGTTCCGTTCGTTTACACAATAATTTGTACAAATTTTTACTGGATGTCGTTCGTTTACATAAATACTCAGTAAACATAAAGAAAAAAGAGAGAATAAATTGACAGTTTGATGTTGAGAGTTCTTCTTCTTTCTGCAAATTTTTACTGGACAAATTTTTGCCAGCAAGAATTTGCAAGCAGAAAAAACATATGATTGAAAAAAATGTGTTTAAATTTTTGTAAATAGAAAAAAAATTTTTACAACTACGCTGTTTTATGCAAATGAAAAGCAACAAATTTTTTTAAATTAATTATAGAAAAGATAAGAAAACCTTCTAAAATGTTTTTGCTTAAGATTTTGCAACAATAATACTTTTTTTTCATATCGAGTTATATTTATTTATGAATTTGGTTTTATGTATAATCAGTTGTTTAACAAACTTGTAAATTATTGCAAATTTTCCGTTCGCGTACTTTTTTAGAAATTTTTAATTTTAAGAGTAAATTTGTCTTACTCTCTGTAAGTTTGTTACTGAATAAATCTTACTGGACTTGACTGAGAAAAGTAAACGAATAAACCTATAGTGACAGATGTTTACCCTCCAAAATACCATACTTGTTATTATTGACACAAACCATATGCGATAGTTATGCCATCTGTTGCCCAAACCGACATTATTAACTTGTGTACCCAATAAATGATGCAGCTTGTTCAAATTTTGACAGGAGTCAACTGACAGATGTTAAAATTTTAATTGATTTGATGCTGGAATTTCAATTAAAAATTTGATTAAAATTTTAATTAATTAATGGTTAGAACTTTAATTAAAGTTATAATTGATATAATTAAAGCTTTAATTAAAAATGTTACAGATTTTTGATTAAAAATTTAAATGATATGATTAAAAAAATAACACTGTCCAACAGCATTTTTGGAACAGAATAGCGACCCCATAATTTTGAAAGGGTATGTTGAGTAGATCATTTTTGTAAAACAAACTTATGGTCCAGCACGTCTGAGTATTTTTTTACAGTGTGTCAAAGTTTTAATTTTTCGGTCGAAGGGAGCATTATACTATATGAAAAAAATGCTGTAAGTTAATGTCTGAGAGAATTCTTATGGTCAGAGTTGTATTGTGGAATTGTATGAGGATTATTTTTGTGGAAGATCTTAACCCTCTAACTGGTCTCTTTATGGGTCAATTTGACCCTTTTTTCGAGAAAATCAAAAAATATCCTTTAAAGAAGGACATTTAAGGATTAAAATATTATACGAAAATATTTGCCGGAAAATTTCAGTGGGGGTCACCAAAGACACCAATGTTGTAAATAAAGCTCTTTACGATTAATTGGCAAAACTACACGCCAACTTCTACAAAAAAATTTTAATTTTGTTTTAATAGTGGTTTATTATAGCATGTACATATTTATTTTTTTGCTTCAAATTTTCGAGTAAAAGGGAATTGGGAAATAGAAGTAGTATGACAATGGATTAAAGATTAAACTTAATATGCTTTCCTGTATTTAGCTTGACGTGAATGTTCCGATGGGTCAAGGTTTCTGTACAAGCCCCATACGTATTCAGCAACCATTACACTTTGGGATTTCCCTTTGAATCTTTCTTCCAATATCTTTATATCCTGATGAAACCTTTCAGCGTGTTCATCTGAAACCGCTCCAAGGTTTTCTTTAAAAAAATTGAGATGAGAGTGCAGAAAATGCAGCTTTAGTAACATCTTAACGCCAATATTGTTAAAACCGATTAGCATGCTTTCAATATTTTCTGCATAGTTTTGTGCTTTTGAGTTTCCAAGGAATTCTGATATAACCAGCTGCATAAAGTCAAATGCTGTCTTTTGCATATCCGACAGATGACCATAAAATTCTTCATCTTGTAATAATTTTCTTATATCGGGTCCAACGAGCATTCCTAGAAAAGGTAATTTACAGTAAATGAAATAAATTATTTCTTAAAACCGTATTTTACCTTCTTTTAATTTTGCTGCAGATAATCTGGGGAAAATTGTTTGAATGCGTTTGAAAGCATTTCCTTGTGTATTTAAGCTTTTAATAAAATTTTTCACCACGCCCAACTTAATATGCAGCGGTGGAAGTATGACCTTATCTTTTGGGACAAGGGATTCATGGATTACATTTAAGTCACCAATAATATTTTCTTTACGTTCTTCGAAATATTTAATATGATAATGGCTGCTGGTAGCACGTGAATCCCATTTACAAAGAAAGCACATATATTTTGTGTATCCTGTTTGCATTCCAGTCAATATTGCAATCATTTTGAAGTCTGCTTTAATTTTTCTTTTTTTATAAAGGGTGTCCCAAGAAGAACGCAATTTTTAAATCTGGCAACATTCGAAGTGTCATTGTTTGACATTTGAACAATTGTTATTGTTTGCTAGTAGAAGGTACGAGGCTAGTAAAAATGGAGCGCTACACGAATGAACAACGCATTCTCATTGTGAAATTGTTTTACCAAAATGATGAAAGTTTTGCGGCTACAGTTTGCAAATTGCGATCAATTTGGGGTCACAATAATGCTACAAAAGAGTCAACTGTAAAGAGATTAATGGATAAATTTGCCGAAACTGGGTCTGTTAGTGATGTAAAGACAACAACGCGCCATCGACCAGGTCGATCGACCGAAAATGTCGCAGCTGTACGTGATGATGTCGCTCAAACTCCATCCACCTCAATTCGACACCGAGCTCAGCAAATTGGTGTCTCCAAATCCACTTTGCAGCGAATTTTGACGAAAGATTTCCATCTTCATGCATACAAAGTTCAATTGACTCAGGAACTGAAGCCAGCTGACCATGGACAGCGAAGGCAGTTCGTTAATTGGGTATTGGAGAGACAACATGAAAATGCTGATTTTGCCGATAAAATCATCTTCAGTGACGAGGCCCATTTTCATCTTGATGGCTTCGTCAATAGGCAGAATTGTCGAATTTGGGGTGAGGAAAATCCTCGAGTGATTCACGAGAAGCAAATGCATCCTCAACGTGTCACTGTGTGGTGTGGTTTTTGGGCTGGAGGAATCATTGGACCTTTTTTTTATGAAAATGAGGCAGGTCAAGCGCAAACAGTCAATGGTGTTCGGTATCGTGAAATGATAACCAGTTTTTTCTTGCCTAGAATTGAAGAAATGAATGTGGAGGGCATGTGGTTCCAACATGACGGCCCCACATGTCATACGCCAGAGAAACAATTCAATTGCTGCATCAGTCATTTCCCGGTCGTGTTATTTCCCGTTTTGGAGATCAGAATTGGCCGCCTAGATCGTGCGATTTAACACCATTAGATTTTTTTCTTTGGGGTTTTTTGAAGTTGATGGTTTACGCGAATAAACCGACGACGACTCAAGCCTTAAAAGAGGAAATTGGACGCTGCATTAATGAAATACCGCAGCCTTCATGCAAAACGGTCATTGAAAATTTCATTTAAAGATCGCGTGCATGCCAGCAAAGCCGCGGCGGCCATCTGCACGATGTATTGTTCCATACATAACCTCATTCTGTCTACTTTACGATATAATAAAGTTTCACGATTTTTTTTTAAATATCTGTATTTTATTTAAAATTTAAAAATTGCGTTCTTCTTGGGACACCCTTTATTAATTTTAGTAAAAATCACACCCGATATGTACTGCTTAGTAGCTCAAATATGCTTGAATTGTTTCTTTTATTTTTTATTATTAATTTTAATAAATATCACACCCGATTTGTAAGTCACAGCTGACTAGACGCGAGAACTCAGTGTTTGGCCCGGCCGAACTTGACGCCGTTTTTACCTGTTTTGTATATGTTGGTGTATAATTTTACTAATTAAGCGTAAAGAGCTTTATTTACAACATTGGTGTCTTTGGTGACCCCCACTGAAATTTTTCGGTAAACATTTTCGTAGAATATTTTAATCCTTAAATGTCCCTTTTTAAAGGATATTTTTTTGATTTTCTCGAAAAAAGGGTCAAATTGACCCATAAATAGACCAGTTAGAGGGTTAAGATCTTCCACAAAAATAATCCTCATACAATTCCACAATACAACTCTGACCATAAGAATTTTCTCAGACATTAACTTACAGCATTTTCTTTATATAGTATAATGCTCCCTTCGACCAAAATGTGGAAACTTTGACCCACTGTAAAAAAAACTCAGACGTGCTGGACCATAAGTTTGTTCTACAAAAATTATCTACTCAACATACCCTTTCAGAATTATGGGGTCGCTATTCTGTTCCATTCAAAAAGTCTTAATTTGTTGGACAGTATAATTAAAAATTTCAATTAATTTTTAACAAAAACTAGTGAAATTGACATTTAACTTAAATTTTAATAAATTGAATGAATGCAATTTTCAGATAAAAATTTTCTAAATTATATTTTGCTAAGAAATTTACAAATTCTATAGAACAAAGCAAATGATTTTTTTTTTAATTCCTAAAATTAAACAACAACACATGTTAATCACACCCTTTGACGTTTTACAAATGAACATTAGAATTATTTCTCCCAAGAAATCGAAATCATGAATTAATAAAATTCATTTTCAATTGTTTAAATCAAATGCACATGTATAACATTTATTTTTGAAAAATATTAATATTGAACATTGACAATGACTGATAGAAAACCAAAAAAAAAAAAATAATAAAATAAATATACCCAGCTTAAATAAAGAAAAAAATAAACAAACTGGGTACAATATTGACAATAATATCAATCATTGGAAATGTAATAAAAATTGAATAAACAATTGAAATGTAACTACAAAGTGTATGGACGGACAATTGTTAAAGAAGTTGTTTAATGTCGGTCAACAATATCGATTACAATAAGATTTTTGTTTGATATATAAATAAGTATAATATTATTAAATTAATTGTTTTCAATTCAAATAAAAATAGATTGATGTAAATGATTAAATAAAAATATATTGTTACACTTAAAACAGTTTGTAAGTTAAAATAACTGAAAATATCATTTAAAAGAAATGATATTTCATTTAAAAACCAATCTACTTAATTTTCATTTAAATTAAATGCCATTTGTGTTATTTATTTTTAAATGTTGATTAATCAACTGACACATCCGTAAGAAACAACTGATATAATCAGTTAAAATAAATGTCAAAATTTTACCCACCAATCCTTAAAAAATAAATGGTTTTTTCATTTATTTGAAATTATTTCCGTTTTTGTATTTTTTGTTTTTTTTTAATATTCTCGTACAATACAAAATGTATGTATGCAAATGAAGCTATAAACACTTTTTGTGTGAATATATTTGTATATGTATGTGTGTTTATGAAGTTCTTGTAAATTGTATTGAAAAATTTTGTATATATACAATCAATTTAAATAAAAAAACAAATTGAAATTTTTTGAATATTTTTTTTTTGAAACAGACAGCAAACAAAATTTTAATTTGTAATAACTGTTACGGACACAAATAAACCACAAGTTTCCGTTTTGTGGGTAAATTTTTAATAAATTTCAAACAAATGAAAAAAATAAATGAAACTGAAAAAAATCAGTAAATGATAGTAAATTGTTTCGAATAAATGTATAAAAAAGTTAATATAGATGTTTCTTTGAAAAATAAATGTATCTTCCTTTATTTTTAAATGGAACGGAAAACTTTTTTATTAAACTACAAACAGTTAACTACATAATATTCTGAGTGTAGAAGTGAATAATAATAATACACAGTAATTTGTTTTTTTTTCTCTCTAAGATTGCAATCATATTTTTAAATGTATTACAATACAAAATAATTGATAGATTTGATTTATCACGAAAAACCACACCTTTTAATAAGGTGCACTAGATGTGGCGCTAAATCATATTTTAAATACATAAAATTTGTAATGAAAAAAATATTTTATTTTATTACGAATTTTATTAGTTGAGATTTTATATCATAAACTAAACTCAGTAGTAAAAATTTCATTATTTAAAAAAATTTACTCATTATAGGGCTAATTTTCGCTTATTCTTCCATTCATTTAGAAACTTTGTAAAAAAAAAAATCGAAATTCCTACACCAATTACCAAATATTTCAGAGTGATTGGCCTTTTAATGTTTGTTTAAAACAATTTGCAATAATTTAACTAAACTTAAAAATTAATAAAAAAAATTAGAATGTTCAGTTTTTACACTCCTGCCTAAAGAAGTAAATATGCAGAATTTTTTTTTGTTTTTAAAAAACATGAACATGAAGGCGTTTTAAAACTGCATAAACACCACAAAATATTTTATTAATTACTTTACAAAATATATTATGGCGCAAAATAAAGGGTGGTTAAATTTGGAGGGCCGATGTTGTTTTTAAATAAAACACAAATTATTTAGGAAATTATTGTCATTTATTTTTATTATGATAAAATGGTATGGTTCAATTATATATGGAGCAAAATATCGGTCAAATGGCCGACGCGACCTCGGCGGCACACCTCCATCCGATGGTCCAAATTTCCGATGACGCTGAGGCATAATTGAGGTTCTATGCCGTTAATGTGTTGAATTATCTCATCCTTTAGCTCTTGAATTGTTGCTGGCTTATCGACCTATACCTTTTCTTTCAAATAACCGCAAAGAAAGAAGTCCAACGGTGTCAGATCACATGATCTTGGCGGCCAATTGACATCGCCATCACGTGAGATATCACGGCCATTGAATTTGTCGCGCAAAAGAGCAATTGTTTAGTTAGCTGTGTGGCAAGTGGCACCGTTCTGTTGAAACCACATATCATCCAGGGTCATATCCTCAATTCCTGGCTACAATAAGTTCGTTATCATATCGCGGTAGCGAACATTATTCACGTTAAATACTTGGCCGACCTCATGACACACTATCGCGAACAACAGCAATGTTTTCCGCAGAACGAACTTGGCGAGCATGCACAGGTGTTTTCACAGACCCGGTTTGCTGAAATTTTCCCACAATTCTCCCAATTGATTACACATTTGGTCGAAATGCATTTTGATTTGAACGCCCATTTTCATAATAAGCCTTAATAACTTTAATGCGTTGCTCGATTGTGTATCTTTCAAATTGAAATTAGTCTGAAATTAAGAAATGTCAAATGAAATGCAGAAAAAAGCTTGACGTTTAGGTGTGGTTCACATTCAACATCGGCCCTTAAAATTTACCCACCCTTTAAATACTTATGAGTTGCATATCATGATTTCCTATTAAATATTTTTACTAAAAAAATCTAAGCAAATGTTTGTAAAAAAAATTAACAAATTGCCAAAAATTTAATTTTGTGTAAGCCAAAAAATAAATCGCCTTTTAAGATAATTTTATTAAATCGTTAAATTAATAAACTAAATTGCAAAAATTGCCATAATCTTAATAATTACATATTGCATGGGTGCAAGCAGTTTTACTATAACAAGGAAGTTACCTTAAGGGTAGTATTCCGATTGCTAAAAAACTATTTTTAATGTTGTCAAGGAGACAAAATTTCTCATCTGAAGTTAAAGAAAACAAGACAAAAGGTTTATATTTGGATCTTTGAAATTTTTTAAATAGTTTGACATACAAAATATTAAGGGTATTCATTTCAGTTTTTTTAGTAGTTGGAAAAATGAAAAAGTGAAAAAAGCAACTTTTGTTACAACAAACACAACGAAAAAAATGTCCACCAAAAGTTGTATTTTTAGCAACCTATAACCAAGTGTAAAAAAATCTGGATAGAAAAATGTAATTTTTCACTATAAATGTCAAACGAAATGATGTTGCCACTTTTAAAAAAATCATTAATTTGTAGTTCAAAGTACGAAAAATTACACCTCTTTTTGTAAAACCCTGAATTATACAACTATGATTATAAAAATCATGTGTGATATTTATATTTTTTAAATTTGATTTTCTCCAAAGGGTTATGAATGGGTGTTTCGGCCAATTAAAATTCTGTGCCATCTACGTAACCAATACAGTGCGGTTATTCACTTCACAATATGAGCTTTTTCGTCTCTATCGGGCCAAACATTTTTTTTTAAGTTCTAGAAACGCCTGAATTATTCGTTTTGTTATATTTTGTATAGTGCCCCCATCTCCTGAATCCCTGTAATCTGTATAGAACTACAGCAAGTTTAAAATCAACACTTGCTTTCCTCAGTAGATCTTTATTACATCGCATCATTTGACAAAATCTGTTGTCATCGAACCGCACGCCGCAAAAACATCACTATGCTCAAATCATCATAAAGAATGTTCAATTATTTTTCCATCAAATTGTCGGTCATTTCTTCAGTTGCTAAATCATCATCTGATGTACAAGTTTCTAAAAAATAATATTTCAAAATTTGTGTTGTATTGTTTTTTGGAGAAATTTATATACCGATATATTCATAAATATTATCAATTTTCATTAAAAATGCGGTACTTAAATAATCAATCAATTCACTTTTATTACTTCTCTTCGGCATCTTGAAAAATTTTAAGGATTGTCATCATTTGCAGCTTGTTTTTTTTTTTTTTTTTTTTGACAGTATAAATATTTATATTTTTTATTTCAAAAAATGACCGCTCACATTATAAGAGTGTCATTTTCATTTTTCCATTTTTCCAACCAAAAAAAAAAAAAAAATCTGAAATGAATACCCTTATAAATGAATTTTTGCATAAACACAATGAAGTCGCCCCAGACTTGTGTTTTGAAATATACATTTATAAATTGTATAAAGATTTGAAATAATTCCCAACAAACCATTTACGTTTACGTACCGTTTTCGGTGTGTCATAAACGGAATCCAACTCCGTGTTGGTACCGTTTTATAGATCCGTATACGGACAAGAAAACGGATTTTAAGGTACATCGAAACTGATTCGAATTCGTTGAAAGTCTGTCAATGATAGACCGTATGCGGATTAATATATTAGATGAAAAACGGAGTTGTCAGTTGAAATAATAGACCATTTACGGATTCATATTCTGTCCGTATTGGTACCGATTTTTCAACAAAAAACTGATTTGTGTAAATGCATATTATTTTAATTTTTAATAGCAAATTTAATTTTTTTCTTTAAATTTATTTACAGATATTTAAAATAAAATAACAAAACTTTTACAAACTAAATAAACACAATTGCGGTTGCGGCTCATAAAAATCATCCAAAATTTTTATTTAGGTTCACTTAGAAAAGTTTGTAAGTTAAAATAACTGAAAATAACATTTAAAAGAAATGATATTTCATTTAAAAACCGGTCTACTTAATTTTCATTTAAATTAAATGCCATTTGTGTTATTTATTTTTAAATGTTGATTAATCAACTGACACATCCGTAAGAAACAAATGATACAATCAGTTAAAATAAATGTCAAAATTTTACCTACCAATCCTTAAAAAATAAATGTTTTTTCATTTATTTGAAATTATTTCCGTTTTTGTATTTTTTTTTTTTTTTTTAATATACTCGTACAATACAAAATGTATGTATGCATATGAAGCTATTAACACTTTTTGTATGAATGTGTTTGTGTATGTATGTATGTGTTTATAAAGTTCTTGTAATTTGTATTGAAAATTTTTGTATATATACAACCAATTTAAATAAAAAAACAAATTGAAATTGTTTGAATAATTTTTTTTGAAACAGACAGCAAACAAAATTTAAATTTGTAATAACTGTTACGGACACAAATAAACCACAAGTTTCCGTTTTGTGGGTAAATTTTTATTAAATTTCAAACAAATGAAAAAAATAAATGAAACTGAAAAAAATCGGTAAATGATAGTAAATTATTTCGAATAAATGTATAAAAAAGTTAATATAGATATTTCTTTGAAAAATAAATGTTTGTTCCTTTATTTTTAAATGAAACGGAAAACTTTTTTATTAAACCACAAACAGTTAACTACATAATATTCTGAGTGTTTAAAAAAAATTCATTTTGTAAAGAAAATATTCATTGAGGTTCCCTAAAAAGTTCCCTGAGTTTATACAACGAACGGCCAAAAATATAAAAAGTAATCGTAGAACGATAAAACTTTGCACATATGTTTTCGTGGTTGTATATTGACCCTCGTCAAAATTTGGAAAAAGCACACGCCCACCTCTCATACATCCTTGCAACCAAAATATTTTTAAAAATGAAAGAAATAATCGTAGAACGATAAAACTTATATATCCTTTCAACCAAAATATTTATAAAAATGGAAGAAATAAGATAGAACGATGAAACTTAGCACATATGCTTTTGTGTTCAAATATTTACTCCTTTCAAAATTTGGACAAATAACACGCCTACCTCTCATATATCCTTGCAACCAAAATATCTATAAAAATGAAAGAAATTATCGTAGAACGATGAAACTTTACACATATGATTTTGTGGTCAAATATTGACTCCCAAATTGTACAAAGGACACGCCCACCTTTCATATGCCCCTGCAATCAAAATTTATTTAAAAGTTAAAAATATCTTCATAGAACCAATGATTTTATTAAACTTTGGGATGTAAAGAATGTAAAATCAAAAGCCTAACAAAAATTCGAAACTTCAGTTATAACATTTGAAGCTTAAGTTTCGAGTTCATTTTATTTTTCAGATAAAAAAGCGTGCTGCATTTGTTAAGAGTTCAGCAAAAAAGCACTCGCAATGAAAATTTCTCAAGCTTGTTTCAATCGTTTTAAGCAAAATAAAATGGATTTCAAGTGTGGTTTTATAAATATGTATCCATCACTACACACCAAAGGCAAAAGAACAATTACGACAATGGACTCAAGCTAATGTAAGTGCAGCAAAGAAGTCAACAAAAATTTAATAGGCTGGTAAGGTTATGGGAACAGATTTTTTTTTGGGATTACAAAGGAATTTTATTGATCGATTTTCTTTTAAAAAGATAATACAATAAATTCAGAATATTATTGTAATCTATTCGATTAATTGAATGTGAAAATTTAAGAAAAACCAAACCATTCACAGGGTTGCTTGTCACACTGAATATGTTTTCTCTGTGTACATGTTTAAAAAATAAAAATTTAATAAGTTATTACAATAGGAGCACATTCTTTGACAGCATTTTCTTTACAACCTTTTACCACAAATATAACCTTCAGTTTTGATTGAATGTTTAAACCTATGATCTTTAAAGTTTCTTAGAAATTTGAGATTATAAGGTCGTTCGTTTGGTGGTTTAACAAAATCATTATTTAATTTATTAACTGATTAATATTTACGCCTAATACAATTGGATTTATAAGAAGGCATTGAAGCAAAGTTCCACACCAATGATAAATAAATATTTCCAAAAACCAACCAAAATTAAAGTGCAAAAAGTTTTAGTTTAAAATTCACTCATCCATAACTGGATTGAGTTTCAAATGTACCACAAATTAGGGTGATATTTATTTTGCAACATTAAATATACTAAAAAGATTTTTATTTTAAATGGACAGCAAAAAAGGTTTTCAATAAATTGTTGATTATTTAAGCACTAAAAAAACCAACGATAACTAATTTAAAAAAAATTGTCTGCATCATAGAAAATTTAACTTGATAAATTTTCAATTTGATGTGGCTGAGAATATGGCAAATAGCATATTGTTTTTGAATAGATGCATTGTTAATGCATCTACTTATTTTTGTAACTATTTACATAAAACCATAAAAAGCCAAACAAACAAAAAAGTTCATTTGCTTTACATTATTGCGCATGCGCGAAGGTGTTGTTTCTTTTTTTATTTTTGTGCACTTAAGAAATATTGGTCAGTGGTATTCACCTTCTTTTTTTTGCTGTTCGATTTAAGTTTTTCCTCCATACCATACAGTTTTATTTGTGGCTTTTTCGTGGCCGGTTTTAATCAAGATTTAATGAATAATACTAAAAAAAAAATAATAAACACAAAAAATACTTCTTTTAGTTTTTTGTTTTTTTTTTTTAATTTTTAGTTTAGCCATAAAGATAAATGTACAAATTTGTAACATTTGATCTTTATGTGAAAATTGCACAACACCTTTTTTAAACAAACGAAAACAAAAATGTTTTGCATTTAAACAATTTTAATAGTTTTTCTTATCACAACACACAATTAAATTGGGGTTAAAAATTGTAAAACATTTTAATGGTAAAATGAAAAAGTTTAAATAAATTGTGTACATGAGTGCTTCAGGTGTTTATTCTTAAAAGTTTTTCCTTAACAACAAGGACACTCTCATTAAATCTTTAGAAAATCTTTTGTCAACATGATTTTATTTACATTCAAATCTGTATCTGACCTAAATTAATCCCATCTTGTTAAATGATGAATTAAGTTGTATAAGTAGGTACAGAGTTTTTATTTACAAATTTCTGCTTTCTGAAGATTTATACCCAAATCAATCATTTAAAGTGAGTTTGACAACATCAGCAACAACAACTAGACAAGACAACCTTTGCTATATTAAACCACATGAATTACAAAAAAACAAAACATCAACTGTCAAATACCAAAATATATTAAGGTAAATAAATATATCCTTTGAATAGAAAAAAGATAAATTTAAGCTGTATTAACATACACTTAAATTAAAAAGTATAACAATTAGTAAAATGTTTAAAAAATCACTTTACAGTTTTTGTGCTAATTTTTAGTAGAAAATAGTTAATTAGTAAAAATTCTTACTATTCTCTATTTACAAATTGGTAAATTTTTCGCAATAGTAAAATATTTTTTATCAAAATATTTTACTATTGTAATTTTTTAAAACTAGCAAAAATTTATACTATTTTTTCTTAATTGAAAGTAAAGTTTTTTTAAGGATACAAAATTTTATCATTTAAAATAGTCGTTCTATTTTAAATGACTGTTACACATAGAGAAAAAAATATCCCAATTTACTTTCATATTTAAATTAATAGATATTTTATATCTAGAGATTTCTTGTGTATGGTGACTAGTGTTTC
The DNA here is from genome assembly GCA_949748255.1 of Eustalomyia histrio. Lineage (NCBI taxonomy): Eukaryota > Metazoa > Arthropoda > Insecta > Diptera > Anthomyiidae > Eustalomyia > Eustalomyia histrio. The sequence goes on along the minus strand of OX456523.1, from coordinate 45,851,382 downwards.
CAATTCGGTTAATCGATTAACCGATTCCTGGATTAATCGCCTCTATTTCGGTTAACGTTGAAACAAATAATTTAAAACTCAAATAATTATTTGACCTGAATAATCGGTTAAAATAGGTCGATTAACCGCTTAAACTTTTATAAAAAGTTTTTTGCCGTTATTTTTTCTTTAAATTTCTAAATTTTGACACTTTTCCCTAACTAAAATACAATGAAATTTTTTTTAAAATCGAGTAAAAGGGATTCTTAAGGATTACATAACTTTTTAAAGCAAAAAAAAAAAGTGCTATATTGGCTTTGGAATATAAGAAATACAATTTTTAGTTTTTGCTTCAATTCTTTTAAAAACTATAATTATTATATAAATTCTATTTTTGTGTCAAATAAATGTCATATAATTGACTTTTTAGTTTTTTACAATTGGTTTCAAACACATCAATTCTACAGCATATTCCATTGGCACCAATTCTATGAAATCCAAACCCTTTTATATAAACATAAATGTAAGATATAGCTTACCAAGACTAGTTACAGAAGTGGTTCTAGAAGTAATATAACAGATTACTTTTAGAATTATTTAAGACAAAAATGATCGGTGTTTAAACCGACATACTATAAAGCACAAGAAATTTTTCTCCAAGTCGTTTTTTGGAACTTAAAATTTTACTGTTAAATTATTGCTTTAGATTATAAGAAATAATTAGGTTAGGTTAGGTCGAAAAGAGGAAGGGCCATTCGCCCTTTATAAACACCCAGAGAAACGGCTCTCTCCAAAACCGCTTGAAAAAAGCATTCCAGTCTACCTCAAGAATTCAGTATTTTTTCAGTTTTCCTAAATCAACCCCCCGCAAGCATACCAAAGATGGTTAAACATGCCCTAGCCCTAGTTTGTCTGTTTAGAGAAATAATTAATCTTAGAATATGGGAAAAGTTTTTTTGATCAAAACCCCATTAAAAAGTGCATTTGTCTTCTTAGCAATCAACACGTCGCTAGGTATTTTCCTAACAAGCACTATGACGGTACTTATCTTCTAAAATAATAATAAAAATTGCTTGTAATTAGATTTTATTTTCTTAAAAAGTTTCGTTAAAAATTATAAAACAAAAATGATAAAAACGTAAACAAATAACATAGAATTTTGCAACTTATTTGACCTTATCGATTTATCAAAATTAAAAAGTTGAAAAACCTTAGTGGAAACAAGTTGTTTCGTTAAAAGTATTTAAGAAATCTCTTATTTGCACAATTTACTGGGTAATGAAGGTCCTCCTCAGGAATGCAAGTGTTCAAAAATATTATTGATTTTTGTTAATCTTGGAAACTTTTCTTAGGTCTTTTTGTCTTGACAGTGACAAAAAAAAAACTTAAAATACCAACTTTATCGACAAAATGTTGTACTTCGGCAAAACATTGCCGATACTGCGTTTATCTGTTTTAGGCTTAATGGTTTACTCACACTCAATTTTATTTATTTTTAACAGTCCTTAGATTCCTCCTAAAAACCACCATGATTCTAAGGCATGATTTCTTAAAAATTCTGAGGATGCTTCGAATATCATAAACGAACTTTATAATGCAGTAGACTTAACTTGATATTTCACAAAAAGCAGCACATCGTTTTAATCAATTTTCATAATTTTTTGAATAATGCTCTAACCGGTTAACCGCGAGGTCGAATAATTGGAAACACTAATGGTAACTTATATTGAAATTTCACATTACACAAGAATAGTTGAATTTTATAGTAAATATTTTTGTGGAAATTTTTAACCCGTTATATCCCCGTTTTCAGGGGTTTTCCCCCTTTTTCAAGAAAGGAACAGAAGGACCCAAAAATTGTGGAGTTAGAGGGTTAAAATGTTCGACAAAAATGTTCCACGTAATATTTTACATAAATCTGTTGAACACATTTTATACCTAAAATCTGAGGGTCACATGATTTCTTATGCCGATTCACCATAAGAATGTGCAAAAAGGGGAGGGGACTTTAACCCCGCTAAAATAAAATTTAGACGTAAACTTTCAAAACGCACATAATATATAGTATATTTTTGTGGTTCCCTCTACCAAAAACCATCGTCGGAAAGTTGACATTTTTTTGTGTTTTACAGTGTAATAGATGGAACTCTAGTCTGGTCCCACCAAATACAGAGCATTACCTTGAACATTCGGCTTTGGCGTTGATTTGGCTGGTTGGCCAAGCTTCACATACACTGAGAACATAATGTAGTTTACTGTTTGTAGCTCAATAGTAAAGTTTTCCGTTTCATTTAAAAATAAAGGAACATACATTTATTTTTCAACGAAATATCTAGATTAACTTTTTTATACATTTATTCGAAATGATTTGCTATCATTTACCGATATTTTTCAGCTTCATTTATTTTTTTCATGTGTCAAATTATATAAAAATTTACCCGCAAAACGGTAATTTGTGGTCTATTTGTGTCCGTTACAGTTATTACAAAATTTAAAATTTATTTGCTGTCTGTTTCAAAAAAACAAAAATATATTCAAAAAATTCCAACTTTCTTTTAATATGTTTTGTATATTATATAAAATTAAATTTTTATTTGACATCAAAATCGACAATAATGAACATTTTTTAAGTTGTTATTTTTAAGAAACTAAATTTAAAGTTACTTGTATACAAAATTAAATAAATTCAAAGTTTCTACACTTAGAGAAACATATCATTTCCTCCTTGACAATTTTGTTGCAACAAAACGAGAGTATCGACCTGGCTTGCGCTTCAGTCGGGCAGGTCTTATTACTGGACGTGGATTTGTAGGCAAGTTTCCTGTATTAGTACGAAGTTGCAAAGATTGATGTGAAGTCGAAGGGTATGTTTGATGAAGCTGTATTAGTTTGGATCAAAGATGTCTGCTTTTCGAAGTTTGATGGAATTTGGCGTGTAGCAAGAACTTTATAAACACACATACATACACAAGCACATTCACACAAAAAGTGTCTGTAGCCATGCATACGTACATTTTGTAGATTAAAAAATAAACAAAAATACAAAAACGGAAACAATTTCAAATAAATTAATAAGTCAGTTATTTTTTACGGAGTTGGTAGATAAAATTTTAACATTTTTTTTAACTGATTATATCATTTGTTTCTTACGGATGTGTCAGTTGTTTAAACAACATTTAAAAATAAAACCATTGGATTAAATGAAAAGTAAGTAGACCGGTTTATAAATGAAATATCATTTCCTATAATTGGCATTTCCTGTTGTTATAACTTACAAACTATTTTAAGTGTACGATTACTTGCGCTTCGGGTTGTCGTAAGAGATCCGTTTTTAATCGCCAGTAACAATTCGATGCAAAAATTACTTCTTTCTTTTGGCGTTCAAGCAGCATTTCGAACATGCAAAATTGTCTTGTAACGTCTCTCAGCTTCAACTTATGTGGTATGAAATTTCTTTGCTTTTGGATGAATCCTGTTGCTTAAAAATGTTTTGAAATTGCTGCCTTAGTGAGTCTCGATGATTTTGCAAATTGTACTCGAGTTTGATAACAATATTCATCGAGTAATGCCTCCAATTCATCATCTTCGACATTTTTTTGACTAACCTGCACTGTATTTGATGCGAGAAGTTTTCGCATCGAGAAACTTATGGTCACCTTATTTTATACAAGGTGACTTAATAGATAATAAAGTTGATTGTATTTTTACTGGACACTTTTTTTGAGCTTCTAACTTTTAAAGCTGTGTCACATTTAATTTTGTAAAATTTCTTATTAGATAGAGAAATAACAAGAATACAGCGCCTTAGTATCTTCTTTAGATTAATATATTATTAATTGCTTGTGACTCACCCTATAGAAAGCAGAACAGGGTTGCGTTTTACATGTTTTTTTTTGCGAAAACTTTATCGATGCGAGAATTACAGAAATGAGGTGCTGGGCGGTCTTTGTCTTCCATGTCAAAATTATCACTTCTGAACTTCATAAGCTATCTTTTGAACATTGAAATCGATGAAACATATTCAGCATGAATTTCGGTATGTAATCGATGTGCTTCAGCTGCACTCTTTTTTTGAAATTGAAGAAGTAAAGCAAAACTTTTTTAGCACAAAATTCGACATTTTCGAAGCAAAAAAAAAAAAAAACTATGCTCTTTACATTATTTCGTTCAATGAAAATAAATGACAAATGTTTACCCTCCTCATATAAGTTTTTAAAGACACAAACCATGTGTAAAATATACGCCATCTGTTGTGAATCTCGCATTTGGATGTTATACACCCAATAGGTACAAGTAAAATTCTTTAAAAATTTCAGAAGACTATACAAAGCAATGCATTTTGTAAAGAAGTGTACTTAATTGTTGTTGCCCCATTGTGCATTTATTTTGTTATCGATTCGATTTGTCGAGTGATGTTATTAAGTCCTGAAACATCCTTTTTATTTAAACTATCCAGCATTTCTCTAATCTAAAATAAGCCTTCAAAATTTAGAATAATTTTCCAATTAAGGTCAAGAAACATATTTATACTTGGTCCTCCACGTTTTGTCCAAGTAATCCATTATAAATCAATGTAATTTAATTGTCATTAAATGTCATTCCGGAACTAATTAATACAACATATTTAAAACTATTCACTTAGTTGTTAACATGTCTTGACGAGTAAAAAAAAAAAAAAATCCGCCATAAAATGTCTAGTTTTATGGTGAAAGATATTAATTAATTTAAACAGAAAACTGTAACTATTAAATAAAATAAAAATAAATATGGCAAATTACTAATGAAATAAAAAATAAGAATTTATAAAAAAATGCGATTAATGTTAAAAATGAAAAATGCGTTTAATTACAAGTTGCCAGTGTAAAAAAACATTTAGAAATAAAATGTGTTGTATGTGTTAAAGACAACAATTTACAATACAAAAAAACTACAAGTGCTAATTGAACTAAAGCCAAGAAATATTTTTGTCGATACTGATTTAAGGCTGGTTTTTAGGAGGTGGGTTAATCTAATCATAATCGATGGTTTAGCTAATCTTGTAAAATGTAATGCAAACAACATTTAACTAGGATATTGATTTTAAGCTTTCGTTTAAAAAATGACATGTTGTCATATTGGATCGTAGAAAAATTTTTAATTTTTAAAAGTAATTTTCTAAATAGGTGGCATCATATGTTAAATATGTTTTAACGTGGCATCACCTTATATATTTATTATCCAACAGCTGTTTTGTCTTGTCAAAATGTTTAATCGGTTTAAATTTGCTGGGTGAAATCGAAAACAAAATTAACTATAACTGAAGAAAAAACATAATCCCAGGTTTAACTAAAGTTTAACTTATAAATAAAGTTAAACTACATTCCAAAAACTTTGCTTTAGATTATAGTATTTATGAATGTAGTAAGTGTGTGGTAGATTATGGCAGTTAGAATACGGTTATAATATATTTAATAAAAACTTGGGAGACTCCATACTTATTACCAGGGCAAGGAAGTTCATGCAATAACAATCGTGGTTTGTATACAAACATAAAAAATATATTAAAAAACGAAAAAAAGCATTTAAATTTTTTTAAAAAAATGCATTTATTATTGATTTATTAATCTATTAAATTTTACACTAAAAAAATGTTCGTCAATTACTACTTGACAGCTGTTTTTATAGTAATTAGTAGTTGTTGTTTTAATTGTAATTTCAGTTATTTTTCTGTGGAAAAATACAAAAACAAAATTTTTTTTTTTAATTTTCCATGATAAAATACATTTCACACATATTATCACAGTTATTTAGAATAAAAAAACAACTTACGAAAAGAACTGTTATTCTTGATTCAAAGCAGTTTTTTTAATAATATTATAAACAGTATTTTTGTAGTAGACAGTTAAATTTTGTTAATTATTTAAAAAAAAAAAAGTATGATTTTTTAAAATTCCTATTTAGTTTATATGTTATTATTAAACGGAATGAAACTCCGTATATGTACCACTTTCTAAACGGATCAGGAAACGGATTTTACGAAACATAATTTCTAATTCGAATCCGTTAAAAATGCATCAATGTCGTACCGAGCTCACATATATAAGTTGTTTATGTGTTAAAACGCTTAAAAATCGATGTAGTCCGTAATAAACGTTACGAAAACGGATACACCAAAATGGGCTCAAAACGTATCGATTTGGAAAATCCGGTTATGCAATCCGTTAATGTTGCGTTAAGCTTTGATGGTTACGTATTTTACGTTCGTTTAAAGTGCTGTACAATTCAAATTCATAATTCCGTTCATATCGCTGTGTCCGTAAAAATCTTTTTTTTTTGGTAATAAGATTATTTTTATAATTGAAAATATATTTTTTACGTGAATATTATAAATTATTGCTATTTTTGGCAGCACTTAAAGAATTTCATCAAAATTCTACCCGCAGACAACAATGGGCACAAAGGTGTTTACATTTAAAATAATTAAATATGTAGTTATTTTTAACCGTTAAAACTGTTAAAATTTTTAAAAAATTTTTACTACAAAATTTTGTTAACAACTGACAAGAATTGGTATTAGTTAAAATGTTTTAATTAAGGGAAAAAAATTTCCTTTCAGTGACTATAAAAAGGTGTAATTTCTTCATCCTCCTGAAACTATTAAGTTTTTCGAGACTATTCTAAGACTTTTAAACAAAATTATTTAATAATCAGTAAAAATTCAACTTTATAAAAGGTATCAGTACGAATAGCTTTTGAACTAATTGTTGATTTATCTGTAGATTTTTTTATATTTTGATTCACGAATTAAATTTGCGATTTAATTTTAGTTTTCAACATAATTAACAAAAATTTTAACCATTAAATTAAATTTATTTGTAATAAATCAACGTTTTAAATGGAAATCGAGACCTTTCAGCAAATTAAAATACTTACAATAATTCTCAAATAAAGCATTCAAAACAAAAAGCGAAAACCGCTTAACCGGTTTTTTTAATTTGAAAAACTTTTACTGGTTTCTGTTGTTTTCCTAATTTCGAAAAAACCGAGTTGTAAGTTTTAGTTTTATTTAGAACTTTTCAGGTTCGAGATCATAATTAAGAGAAGATGGAAAAAATTGTATTAGCGTTAGAGGGAAACATTGGCAGTTGAGAATCAAAAGTTTTTGGCAGGGAAAAGTCTAAAAATAGTTAAGAAAGCTCAATACATTATCTTTGAAAAAGTAATTTCGCATATCCCTTTTCCTTTGAGTAGTTAATATTTAAGACTGCTCAAATTATGAGTTGTTGTGGCTAGTGATTCAGAATGAGGCTGACGATAACCTGGTCACTCAGGTCGAAAGTCTAGCACTCCCTTTAGCTTTGATCTCTACAATTTTTTCCATTTTCTCATAATTACACTTAAATTAGTTTGTAAGTTAAAATAACAGAAAATACCATTTAAAAGAAATGATATTTCATTTAAAAACCGGTCTACCTACTTTTTATTTAAATCAAATGGTTTTTGTTATTTTTTTAAAAAGTTGTTAATTAATTGATTAATCAGTTAAAAATATATGTTAAAATTGTTCGTACCAATTTTGTAAAAAACACAAATTTATTGATTTATTTAAAATTGCTTCCGTTTTTTGTATTTTTGATTGTTTTGTATAATCACATAGTCTGTGTTATGTGTGTGTATTTATGAAGTTCTTTTATATTGAATTGAAATAATTTTGTATACATGAGCGCCCCGTCAGACTAGTTGCGTGCTAAGCTAATCAGTGCGGTGGTCGTGGGTTCGATTTCCACCAGAGGCTCTGGTCTGTTTTCGCTACAAGGAGCAGAATTTTTTGAATACTTTTTTTTAGAAACACACAGCAAACTAAATTTAAATTTGTAATAACTGTAACGGAACCAAATATACCAAAAAATTCCGTTTTGTAGATAATTTATTTCTAAATTTCAAACAAATGAAAAAATATATGAAACTAAAAAAAATCGGTATATGACAGTAAATAATTTTGAACAAATGTATAAAAAAGTTGAAATAAATATTTCTTTGAAAAATAAATGTATCTTTCTTTATTTTTAACTGAACTGAAAACTTTTTTATTAAGCTACAAATAGTAAACTATATAATATTCTTAGCCCGAGTTCTTGTGATGTGAGTTAAACTTGATTTAGTTAAACCGAAAACTAAATTTGTCTGCCATTTCCATGTTTATAAATTTGTTGGAACAACTTTTTGTTACATCAAATTTTGGTCTTGATTAAGAAAAAAAAAATAAATTAAAACAAAATTCAAAATCAGTATTCAAGTTACAAACTGCGATAAACTGAGTTTACAGACAATCTACATCCTAAAAACTCGGCCTAATTCTAAATAAAATGTTCTTTCAGGATTTTATATTTTTTTTTAAATCTCTAAAGCTGTAATTTTTTCAATGCCGTTCCAATGCATTGGCAACCTTTAATAAAAAAAGAAATACCGGTTTTTCAAAAACCGAAATCGAAACCGGTTTTATAAAAACCGATTTTTTGGTTAAAGCGAAACCGGCTTTTTGAAAAGTAAGTAATTTATTATATTTAAAAGAACTGCTTTAACCATTTAATATAAAAATCAGTAATTTTTGTATGTTGTTTTTGTATTTTTTGCTTAGAAAAACAACTGTAATTAACCTTAAAAACTGTAACTATTGAGTACTACACAAACAATTGTCATGTACATAGTAACTGACAAACTTTTTTGAGTGTATACAATTATAGTTAAAAATATACAAAAATATACATTTACAGCAAAATATGAGCCAACAAATCGATATCATTTTATTGCTAAATTTGTCGATTCACAAAAATATTTGATTAACGCTGCACCCCAACTAACGGCAACAAACATAGTTGGAAACTTCCGAGCCCTAGTTATTACTTATTACCGCACCTTAACAACAATTGTATTTTCAGTAAATGCTGTATTTAAGGAGGGTTTTTCTTAACATTTTTACAACCGTTTAAATCAATTGTTTCAAGGGTGCTTGTTAGCTATTTTCTGCATTTTTTTCATCATCATTAGGATAGATGAGGCAGCAATGGAATTTTTTTAATTGTCAATTATTTTCTCTTATTTAACTATGTAATCGTTTTAATATTGTAGTTTAACAGATACTTATAAAAATCTATTTACATTTTTACAAATTTTTTTTATATTCGATTTTTGTTTTTTTCTTAAATGTTACAATTCTCTGTTATAAGTTATAACTTATTTTAAAATGTTTAACTATTAGTAATTATTTTCAAAAAACTATTTGTTTCCAATCATTTTTATTTTTTCAAGTTGTTTTACTTATTCTTAATTAAACTGTATATTTGTCTGTTCATTTGCCTGTCGATTTATCTGTTTTTAAGGTTTAAAACATAACTTATTGTTGTATTCAATCATGTCTTGTTTCGTTATGCTAATGTGTGTTAAACATTGTGTTGCCGGTCATTTGTGAGAAACTGTATTTAAATGAAGTGATTAATTGTTTTTTAAATACTAGAGTTAAAATATATTAATTAATTTTATTTCATAGGTTTAATTGTCTGTTAAATATTATGTTTAAACAAATTGTAAGTAGTTTTAATGCATTTTATTATAATCAGCTTTAAATGAGTCATTTACCAAATTATGCGAAAAATTATCGGTTATAAAAATTTAAGGTACATAAAACAATTTGTTATTAATTTAATTTACTATGGTTTTAAATAAGATTTTTAATGTGGAATCTATAAAAAAAAATTTAAGGTCGGTCAATGCCAAATACATATTTGAAAGTAAAATTTGGCCGAAGAAGTATTTCATGGTACGACAAGATTGTTTTGGGTGACAGGACTAACCTTAATCGGCATAATTCCAATTTCTGTGGTTGGGATTATGTCTGAAAATCTTTCGAAATGTGGTCGTTCATAGTCCCCAGAAGAAAATGTAGGAAAAGCCTTTAATAATAATAGTTTGTAGCTGAAATTAACTGAAAATGTAATTTAAAATAAATGAATAATCATTTTAAAACCGGTTTATTAACTTTTAATTTAAAGCAAAAAACTTTTTATTTATTTTAAAATGTTAATAAAATTAGTAACAATCTGTTATTATAATAATAAAATTTTTCATTTTTTTAACTGTTAGCAAACTAATCACAAATCCGGTTAAAACAAATTATTATTAATTATTTACCGTCGACTTGTTAACTACAAAATCCGTAAAAATAATAATTTTTCTTTATTTCGTGTTTTTAATTGCCATTTAATTAACTACAAAATTCCTAAAAAATGAAAAACATTTCGTTTATTTCGCTCTTTTAAATGTTTTCAAAATTAACTACAAAGTCCATGAAAATAAACAACTTTTCATTTATTTTAACTATCAGATATTACCTATTTTTTTCATTTTATTTTTGATAAAGGATAAAATTTAGCTTAATTCTTTTTTTTTTCTGAAAAAAAACCTTTATTTATAATCGCTTTATAAAGTTTTAGAAGGTTTATGGAACAAATTTTGTATTAAAAAATTGTTTTTTTTTTAATTATGACTTTATTATACCCTCTTGGTCCTTATGAGAGCGAAGTTGATTTAACGATGACCGTCTGTCCATCTGTCCGTCTGTGTTTGTTGAAATGGGTTTTCCGAAGACCCCAGACATGATGATGACTTGCTTTATATATATTTTTGTCACATGTGATCCATTTCTGTTTGCTATTGAAATTCGGTCAGATCGGTTGATAAATGGCTGAGATATGAGCAAAAAACCACGACTACCTCCGATTTTTGTATTATTAATATGTATGTTGAATTTTACGCATAACAAACACATCCATTTGTTGAACTTCTTTTCTTTCACCTCTTCACCTTATATCCACAAACAACAAGCACACACAAAGACTTACCATTTAAAAACCAAACAAATCTGTTTTAATCGAAAACTTTTTATTGACTTATATTAACGATGATTGCGTATGTCCTTCAATGGCTCACTGGTCTAAGCGCTATGTCTCAAAAATGTTTTTTTTTAAGTCGAGCTATTGATACCGCGTCTATTCAACTTTTTTTGTACAATTTTTTTTATATTTTATTAAGACTTTTTTTAACAAATACGTACAGCACAGTTGACTTAACGATGTCGGTTAGTTTTTCTGTATATTTGGAGAACGAAAAGAGGAAAAGTTCCCAATTAAGGTACAAGCATCTTGGTTATCAATACACAACATCTGACCAAATGTGGGCAGGATCCTTGAATTATGCGTGGCACAAAATAGATTAATTTGTATCTTAAGAACGGTAACACCGTAATTAAATAATCCATAAATGGGCTAAAAACATCAAAATTTTTATAAAAACTAAAATTTTAGAGCTGTAATATAACCTATGGATACATCTTATATTTCAAAAGATCGAAAAGCTTAAGTAGAACATATTTGCTGAAAAACTCGGAAATATCGGTTCAGATACAAAAAAGCTATGACCATAACATACATTTTTTTTAAATACCTATTTTCGGGAACCATTAATCTTCCCGAGTCCAAGTTTTATCACCAAACTAAATGATTAATTTCCTCTTAAAGACGTCCGTATATAGATTTGCCCATTCCATATATGTTCATATATAAACTTCAGTTTTTTACCAACCATGGTTAAGGGTATATAAGATTCGGCATAGCTGAATTTAGTGCTCTTTCTTGTTTTTTATCTACTTTTCAAATTTAACTAAAAAATTGTCTAATTCCAAACCCAATTTAAAAATAATTCCTTTAAAAAATTCTCTTTAAATACCTAACTATTAAAAATTATAACAAAATACCAATACTGGCTAATCAACCATGAACTTTAATTAATTGCATAAATTACTATCACATTAAACTTAACAAATATTATAACAAATTCTTTTTTTGATATTTTTTTTCTTTACCATGACATAGAACAATCAAATTCTAAAATTCAAAATATTTACCTTGAAAGTTGGGTGGGTGTGTTAAATTTTTTGTTTTGTGTTTACATTGTTAATTATTACAATTGCTGTTGTTGTTTATTTTGTTATTGTCAAAAACCAATTTTCGATCACTTGGTCAGAATAACTTTTAAATTTAAAATTAATTATAACGAGAAAAAGGTCAAGTCAAAAAGGTTTGTTAAAATAAATTACAGTTAAACGATTGGAACGCATTGTCCAAATGTTTTGTCAGGGACATTTTAAAATTATGTTATTTACCAAAAACACAAATAAGCATTTACATGCACCCAGTGTAGAATATATTAGCAAATAATGGGTTATATAATGCAGTAACAGGTAATGGTAATCAGTTACTGTTCTTAAACAAATAATATTTAAATAACGTTACTCTTCAAGTTACAAATTTAAAATTAAAATTTTGTTGTTTTGAAAGTCAACTTTTTTAAGATTTTTTAGCTTTTGAATAAAATTTTTGTCTTTGAAATTTTCAGAACAGGTATTTTTTTTTGCCACTTCTTAATAAAAGAACTACTTAAAAGATCCGTGAAAATACCGTTTATGGGATAAAAATTTTATACAAAAAATTTCTCATTAAATTTTATTGTAGGTATCCAAAGACTGAATTTAGCCCAGACGAACATTCACACTGACTTTTGAGTAAAATTTAATATACGAGAGCGGATCAATAAGTCCGTGACTTTTCGAACTTCCCTCGTAGTTATAAGAAATGCCACACTGCTCCCATGAAGTACCTGCACCTGTAAATAGTTCCGTTATTTACTTTGCGTTTAACAGCTGTTCAAAACATACAACCTCGTGGTTTTTCGAGTGCTCATTAAACATTATTTTTTGCGAAAAAAAGTCCGTCAATTAAACCAAGGAAAAGCTTGATATATACTTTGGGGACTCTGCACCATCGATTTCAATGATAAAATAGTGGTTTACTGACTTTCATTGTGGTTGCACAACAGAGAACTGCAAAATCAACTTTTTTCTTGATTTAATCATACACAAAAATTATTGTTCACTTTTAATAATTCAACAAAATTCACTGTAGAGTAAAATCAGCATCATGTTTCTGAACGCGTAATTGGAATCAGTGTGAATCATCTGTCGTTTATGTTTTATGCAAATCTAATCACTTAACAGTGTTCAGTAACATGATGCTGATTTTATTCTACAGTGAATTTTGTTGAATTATTAAAAGTGAACAAGAATTTTTGTGTATGATTAAATCAAGAAAAAAGTTTATTTTGCAGTTCTCTGTTGCATAAGTACAAATGACATTGAACGTTCTGGCCGGCCAATTGAGGTCAATACACCCGAAAATGTCGGAAAAATCAACGATATGGTGTTGGCCGATCGAAGAGTAAAAGTGCGTGAGATTGTTGATGCCATATGACAGTGTGTTTTCGATTTTAAATGATCATTTGGATTTAAGAAAGCTGTCTACAGGATGGGTGCCGCGTTTGCTCTCTATTGACCATAAACGTAATCGTGTTACGTGTGCAGTCTCATTGTCAAAATTTCATTAATTGGGCTACGAATTGGTACCTCATCCACCATATTCTTGGGATTTAAACCCCAGTGACTTTTTCCTATTTCCAAACCTAAAGAAATGGCTCGATGGAAAGAGATTTAGCTCTAACGATGAAATTATGGATCAAACAAATGTTTATTTCATGGACCTCGAAAAATCCTATTTCTTGGAAGGGCTACAGAAATTAAAGAAACGTTGGACTAAGTGTATTTAGATAAAAGGAGATTATGTTGAAAAATTATTTTTTTTTTTTGCAAAAAAACTGTTTTTCATTCAAAAAGCCACGGACTTATTGATCCGCCCTCGTAGTATTGGTTAAAAAAAACAAAAACTAAAACTGTTAACGGATATAAAATTTGACTCTACATAGCGTCAAATAATTTGAAGTTTTTGTTTCACGCCCAAATTTTAAATACATGTTTAAACTCATTATTTTTTTCAATACCGGTAAGCATATATTTAACTATTTTAGGCGATATCCCCATACGAAATTAATGAGAAACGTAGTTAGATCGAGAAAAACTATAGTATTTCCGTACTCTATGGCTCTAACAGAAGAGAATTGCTATATGAAAACCCCTTTAAATATTTTGTGTAGTTCAGTGTTATACGGTTTCTACACTGGGATAATTAACAAAAAAAAAAATGAAATTGCAACATGCGTATGCTGACATCTAAGGTTTTGACATACAATACATAAATATTGATCATAGCTGTAATTAAAATAGAAAATTTAAGATATACATACAGAATATTCAAATGTTTGAATGGTATGTGCCTGAGCATAGTGCTTATAGTTACAAATTTCCTGCAGATTTTATTAACACCCTACAGGATTTTTGGTCTAGATTAAATGGTTTGGGGGATTTGGGGGATTTGGGCGTTATGGTTTAATAGTTACACAAAATGTTGTGGCTTCGATCCCCAGCGACAGCAACATCAATTTAGAGAAATAATATGTACGAGTTTTTGAATTTCATACATACCGAAGTAAAATAACATAACACAGCTATGAACTAAGAGTTTCGGCAACTCTCCATAAAGATTGCGGGCAATAACTCTTCTAAGAATTATAATCACGCGCAATTATCATCTCTTCTCTATCCCATTTACAAATAAAACAACACATTAAATAGTAGAATGAATTTCTTGAGTGTTGCTTCCAGTGGAAATGTAGCACATCTCTGACATGTTAGTTCCGTTCTTTATGGTGATTTCCACTAGCTGGTGAAGGGATAAAAAAGTGATTTTCGTTTCCATGTCTGGGAAGATATCACATACGGACTTAAGACCTATTAGTCTTTCATCATTTCGATTAAAAACACTAGAAAGTATCTTTAATTTTTGCCTGCGGAATACCATTAACAACTATCTGTTCCACGGCAATATACATACAGTAAGCGAAGATAAACGGAGACTGCTCTTCTCTGTAAGTGTGTAGACCATTATAGCCTCCTTGGATATATTTAGAGATTGCTTTCAATAACATTAAGTTGGACTCTATAATTACGGCATTAACGAGTTTGGGGGAGCTTCAGTGGTCATTACACTGACTAGCAGGCTGACTAACAGCTGAGTTTGTTGATACTCGTAAGACACGATACCCAAAAAAGGGCACGCCTCGTCCTATCACCACTTCTGTGGAAACTTGCACTTAATCCTACTTGTCTCCTTTTCACCTCGAAGGATATTATGCAGCGACTCTGAGGCAGCTGGCTGTCTGGCCAAGGTCCTATGGATTTGGTATCAATCCTAACAAAATAAAGTCTATAATCTTTCACTAGAGTCTTAACGATGCCGAAATCGCAACTATTATTCTGGACGAAGTCAAGTATTTTGGTGTAATTCTAGACATGAACACAACGTCCAAGAAAGAAAAAGTCAGCAATTGCTCTGTGCTCCTATACAAAAGGCTATCGTGGTTCGCTGGGAACTGAGTCCCAGAATTCTTCGATATATATACACAGCGGTATTTCGTCCCATTTTTTTTTTTTGTTAAGGGTCATTATTTGGTGACTGGCACTGCATAACAATTCTGCATTTACATAAAACATTTGCGTAGCGTAGAGAGAATGGCTTCTGCGAGCATTACGGGGCGGGGCCATTGCGTACTTCACTATTGGAAGCATTATGTAAGATATTGCATCATATTTCCCCTGGATATACTGGGAAAACAGGTAGCTGCTGATCGATGTCACAATAGGCTGACAATGGATGTGGCTAAAGTGTGATATTGGGGAGTACTGATTTTCCACCGAATGTGGATCTTGGCTACGCAGAAACTTCATTTTACAGTCCATTCCCGACCAAGAACTTCTGGGTAGGCGGTGTACTGGTGAGAAGGCGTGGCGTTGACGGACGGATTAAATCTTGCCAATCGATTGTCTTTGGGGCATTCGTCCGAGAGCTTAATCTGGAACTGGCTCGGAGATTACCAAATTATAGTAGTGTGTTCTAGACTGATGTGATAATGGCCCATCATAAATGAGATGGCTAAGTATTTGTTGATGAACTTGCAAGGCTGGGAACCACCTTACATGTTCCTGTGAAATTGTCGGTATTCCCCTAAAAACTTTTAAGTTAGGCAACCGAGTCTTTTTCCAGAGCGCGACTAATCTCAAGTGAGCTTACAGAGTTACTTGTGTTACAAGGCATATCGGGCGCCATCTGGTTTTCGCATCAGGGATCTTCTATCGCTACCCAGGAGGGCGTTAATAAAGGGCCACTGTACCATGACTACCGTTGCATAGACATTGAGCGTTGCCTCACTCAACTTCTGTAGGAGCTGCATGGATAAGGAGAAGAGGAGGGCATGGAACACTTTCTCTGTTCGTGTCCGGTGTAAATGTTCACTGTCCCATCATAATCCCAACTCCATATCATTTCAGTCTCAACATATGCTCCTACCTTTATGGCATAGAGAAGTATAAGGTCGCATAAAACTTTAGTGTTTGTTTTATCTAAAACATTGTGGGTGTATATGTTAATATGTTCACTCTGTATGCATTTAAAGAAAAAAAATACTCATTCGACAAATATGGGCTGGAATATTCAAAAATGTTAATATGAACTCTATGACTTTTGCATATTTGACCAATAGCGAAATGCGCGTGTGTTGCCAAAATGTTCGTACGTTCTTGTTATGGTTATTTTGTGTTGAAATTGAGCTTGTGCATTATATGGACAAGGGTTGCCAAATGAAATAGATTGTGGCGCATTTTGGAAATAATTTAAATATCTCTTACAAAGGACAATATTTTCCGGGTTTTGATATTTTTTAAAGTATTACTTAAAAAACAGATTAGTGGCGATACCCATTTGAATCTTTTTATTACAGTAAACTGCAGAAAGTCAATATTGTCCTATAATATACAAGATAAATATGTTATTAAACAACTTTTTTTATTTCTTATAAAAATTAGTGAAGTAGACGCATTCAAAAATTGTAACCAAATTTTTGATATTACTCATTTATATTTTGGTTCATCGATCTCGAACCTTGATTGGATTAAATTCGATAGATAAAAAAATTCAAAAAGTATTGTATTTTGAATATTTAAAAAAAGTTTTTTATCACAATATGTGTCCCTTAATTTTCTAAAGTATTTCCTTATCATTTAAAGGATATCAGCTATATTTTCTAAATTAGACAAAAAATTTTGGCAAGTTTGACTCCGCCTACTTCGCCGATTTTTATGAAATTTAAACATTTTTGTTTCGTGTTTATTTGTTTTTTCAAACTTTAAAATAAGTGGAAGAGTTGCTGTATTTTATATTAAAAACTCTCTTTAAGAATCTATGGTGGTGACAAATCACAATATATGTGTGTTCATTACCCACACACTTACGATTAGGCAAAGAATAACGAGTACCCATTACTTTTTGGACATCGCCAACAAAAGTAATTATGTGAGTAAATAGGCTGGTAAGTAGCTGATACCATGTTTTTGCAGGGTAAATGTATAACTGTCATTTACTTTTTAAAGAATATTTTCTTTCATTTAAATGTTGCCCGCGGCTACGCCATATGTGGTCCATCCGTGAGCTTCAATTTTGGCATACTTTTTCCAGCATTTCGGCCCGAATCGCAATTGTAATGTTGTCTTCCAGGGCTGGAATTGTGGCTGACTTGTCCTTGTATACGAGAGACTTCACGTATCCCCTGAAGAAAATATTCTAATGGGGTCAAGTCTAATAATATCGGCGGCCAAAAACGTAGGATTAATTGCTCACCTACGTCGCCTCTTAACAGGTGCATGGTATCGTGAGCAGTGTGGCATGTGGTACCGTCTAGGCGTCTAGTTAAAACCAAATATTAGCCAAGACCAATTCTTCCATTTTGGGTAAACAAAAAACAGTCGGTAATCATCGTACGGTACCTTGCTCCACGTTGCGCTTTTCATCGTTCTTGAAGAAGTACAAACCGCACCAAACAGTTATCTTTCAGGTTGCATTGGCAGCTCTTGAACTGCCTCTGGCTGCTCTTCACACCAAATTTGGCAATTCTGTTTGTTGACGAACACATTTAGCCAAAAATGAAGACAATTTGTCGATAGGAAAATGGATCTTCATTCAACGACGTTGTGGTACGTCACCTGGCTTCATTTATTGCAGCTTTATTTTGTATGGTTTCATACCGAGGTCCTCACGTAAAATCTTCCAGGTAGTCGAATAATACAAGCCCAATTGTAGCAAGCAATGTTATCCTCGGCACGCACTCTAAACCGTGAATATCTGGTTAAAATTTAGGTTTTGAAACTTGTGGTTTATTTGTGTCCGTAACAGTTATTACAAATTTAAAATTTGCTTGCTGTCTGTTTAAGAAAAAAAATGTTCAATAAATTCCAATTTGTTTTTTTTATTTAAATTGTTTGTTTATATAAAACATTATTTCAATGCAAATTACAAGAACTTCATAAACACACATATACACATAAGTGTCTATTGACATTTTGTAGATTAAAAAACAAACAAAAAATACAAAAACGGAAACAATTTCAATTAAAAAATTAAATCATTTATTTTTAAAGAAATTGGTAGGTAAAATTTTAACATTTGTTTTAACATCCGTACGGAAAGAAATGATCTTACGGATGTGTCAGTTGTTTAAAAAACATTTAAAAATAAATAACAAAAGCCATTTAATTTAATTTTAATGAGAAGTAAGTAGACTGGTTTTTTAATGAAATATCATTTCATGTAAATGGTATTTTCTGTTATTTTAACTTGCAAACTGTTTTAAGTGTACCTTTTCTGTATTTGCCTAAATTAATAATTATGCCCAAATTATATATGGTGTAGGGTATCATATAACCTATATTTTGTACCCTAATAATAAAATAAGGATCAGGCCCATGCGGGAACTTAAGCTGCTTTCCGGAATATGATGCAGATTATACTTGGTGTAGGTAATATAGTTGGCATGCCCGACTTTAATTTTTTTAATTCATTTCCGACTTTAAGGAGTTTAGACCCTATAAAGTTTCTAAAATGCTCCTTATTTGAATACCTTACCGAATGTTTTGATATAGTTTATTGGTAACCCCAACATTTACAGACATACGAATTTCCACCATTTCATACTCATACACTGGTATAGCCAAAAATCATCAAACAACGAATACAGTCTACTAAGGAAACCATAAAATATATTTGAAATATCAAAGGTCAACTAAGTTTTGTTTATGCATATGGAGAGAATGCATGTGAATTCGACAAACGAGTCGGCTTCACCCTTTCCGATTTTAATTAAATTCATTATAAATTATGTATATGTATTATTACCATAAAATTTCGAAACTTAGATTCTTTCTGTTACTAAACTGAAACATCGTGTAGTAAAAAAGGTTCTTGCTGATCTCAATGTAAATAAGTCTCCGACGCTGGTGCTGAAGCAGTGCTCTTCGACGTTTTTCTTTTCTTACCGTGCGGGTACCTTCCCCTAATTCTGGAAGTTTTTCTATGTAACCCTGAAAATAACCGCCAAATTGCAATATGTTCAGCGCTCTCGAAGGTCGTGGAGAGCATGATAAATAACCATCTTGTGGATTATCTAGAAGCGAATTCACTTTTGAACGATTGACAGTATGGCTTTCATAGAAGCGCTTCTACGGGAGACAAGTTAGCGTTCCTCTCGAACGTTGGAGTAAGTCTATTCACTGGTTTGGTGAGAACAAAGTGATTGCTTTAGATATTCCAAAGCGTTCGACCGTGTGTGGCACTGCGCACTTTTATTGAAACTAATTGCTCTTGGTGTCGGTATTGATTTCTCTCGATTTATTACAAACTTTGTCAGAGATCGCTCTATACGTGTTGTAATAGGGTGGATTTTAATGCACATAAGACCCTATGTTGTATGATGACTCATAGGGTTGTGGAGTCTCCAGCGTCATCTGTTCAATTGGAGGGTATCGATATTGAGGAATCGGAAACTCTTGATATTTTGGGCATGAGAATCCAGTGTGATATCCGTTGGAATAAACAGGTTTTTGAAGTGTCGAAATAAGTATTCAAGTGTTTAGGTTTTCTAAAACGGTGCAAGAAGTACTTCACCCTATCCGATCTTCTTACTATCTATACCACCTATATCCGGCTAAAATTGGGATATAGCTCCCATATATGGGCTTCAAGGTCTATTTTGGAACTTTTGGACTATGTTCAAAGAAGGACTTCAGCGCTTATCAATGACAATAGGATATCCAGTTCTATAGATTCATTGGAGCATCGACGCAATGTGGGCTGTATGACACAGTTCTATCGATACTACCATAAGATGTGTTCTGCTGAGATAAGTGAACTTATCCCTTGGGCCTGGGTTTTTGTCCGGAATACTCGCCCATCCAGTAGAGCCCATCACTTTGTGGTGGTTCATAAGTCGGACTAGTCGTATATGGAACAAACTCCCCGCACAGGTCTTCTCAGACAACTATAATATAGAGAAATTTAAGTCTAATATCCAAAAGCACTACTCCTTCTTTCCTCCTCCTCATAGCCTATTTTCCTGACATCAGCACAATGCACTGCATTTATAAGGGCAACCCCTTAGTGCCGATACATTAAAAGAAAAAAAAATTAAAATTCCATTGAAGTGTCATTACAAAAACTTGAATAACTTTTGAACTAACATACATATATAAAAAACAAAATGGTAATTTTTTTTACGATCCTTAGTTCGAAACCACAAATCACATTACGTAAATTTTGAAAATACTAAAAGAAATACAATTTTATAAATAAACTTTTCTCTACATTTGTGGAATGTTTAATTCATTTTTGAGTTTTAGACCACAACGTGATCCTAAGTATGTTCAAAAGTTACTGGCGATTTTTTAAGTAGACACTTTAGTGAAATTTTAAAATTTTAGCAAAAGTTTTATGTGGGCTTAGAACTCATCTAGTGCATTAAATTAAAATCGTTGGTGGTAAATCCAAAAATTCAATATTTTTATGTTGATTTGAGATGGATTCTCCCTATTGCTGAATTTTTTAGTTAAATGGGTGTATCTATGTTCTATTGAGTATGGGCAACATAGTCTAACACGAGTCATTATCTTTTGCTGTTGATTGTACGTATTTTTTTTTGTTCTATATAAAAGCTGTTTTATTTTTTTTGTGTGCGAATTTTATGAGATTTAATAAATTTTTTATTGCCAAAAATATTTCTGTTTTTATCTAAATGTTGTAGATCTGTTTATGATTCATAGATTTGATTAAGTATATCCATGACATGCACATTCGTATATATCTTTTCTTATTATTTTATTTCATGTTTGATGTGACAGGTTGATATTATATTTTATGATGTATTATACATATTAACATCAGATTACAAAAATTCCACCACAAATAAAGTAATATAACCTTCAAAGTAGTTAAATTAATAAAGAAGGCCAGCAAAAAGAAAACGGCATCAGCCCAGTGTAGAAAATTATTACATTCATTGGGTTATATAAGCAATTATGTGCTAATGGTAATTACTAGTTATTTTTCTTAATAATTTTTGAAGAATTTTAGAAATGAACTTCCGATTGGGCTAATTTATTCGTTTGTATATAAAAAAAACTAAAAACATAAAATTCGATTTTACACTAGACAGCACCAGAAAAAAAGTTCGCCATACACTTTCGAATCTAAATTATTTTCGGCAAGACAGTTTCCACTTTCTTTGTCTTTCTTTGGCATTTGCAATCGGATCTTAAAGTGTGATTTATCGATATTTTTGTCTCGAGGGGACCAATGTTTTACCATTGACCTCAAGTATCCGGTTATGGTGATTACCCACCAGATCTCAGTTTCTACCTCTCTAATACATTAAAGCTCGCAAAATATCATTAAACTTTTGCAATGCAGTTTGGTTTTCAGCCGGGGGAAACTAAGTGAGGTGGGTCGGCTTCCTTTAATTTGTGGTAAAACCGTCTCTGTAGATGTTGAGAACGGAGGCGATTGTATAGAAAATTTCTCCTAGCGCTGTGGTAACACCTATAATTAGGGTCGTCTCAGGTCTGGAAGTTTTCGGGTAACGTTATGTTCTCGCATATGTATCGAAGTAACCTGGGAGTGACCCACGAGAATAATTGGCATGTTAGTCGGATTAAATTGAGAATTGAGAAAAAGGTCCTAGATGCCATTAGTAAAAACGACTCACGAGAATAATCGGTAGGTGAGTCGTCTTAAATTATCAATCGGGAAAAGGTTCTAGACGTGATTAGTAAATACGATTAAGTTACAATTGACAGGTAAGTCGGGTTAAATTGTAAATCGGAAAATGGTTCAGAATACGAAAAGTGAATACGACTAAGGAAGTATTTCGATAATTCCAGCAGAAAATTTTTAATTTTTATATATCATACCTTAAGATCCGACTGTAAATGCCGATGATAGAACAAAACATTTTAAAACGCAACCCCTACGTTCAGTATATTTTTTTTCAATTACTTTGCAAAAATAAGGGTGGTTAAATTTTAAGTGCCGATGTTGAATGTGAACCACACCTAAAGGTCAAGTGTTTTCGGCATTTCATTTGTCATTTCTCAATTTCAGACTAACTCAATTTGAACCAAGGAAAGATACACAATCGAGCAATGCGTTAAAGTTATTCAGGCTTATAATGAAAATGGGCGTTCAAATCAATATGCATATCGTGCACTTCGCGATTTTTTTTGGTCAGCATAATCGACCAAATGTGTCCACAATCGGGAGAATTGTGGGCAAATTTCGTCAAATCGGGTCTGTGAAAACACCTGTGCATGCTCGGCAGCTCGTTCTGCGGAAAACATTGCTGTTGTTCGCGATAGTGTGTCATGAGGTCGGCCAAGCATTTACCGTGAATGGTGTTCGCTATCGCAAGATTATAACGAACTTATTGTGGCCAGGAATTGAGGATATGACCCTGGACGATATGTGGTTTCAACAGGACGGTGCCACTTGCCACACAGCTAACGAAACAATGGCTCTTTTGCGCGACAAATTCAATGGCCGTGTTATCTCACGTGGTGGCGATGTCAATTGGCCGCCAAGATCATGTGATTTGACACCGTTGGATTTCTTTCTTTGGGGTTATTTGAAAGAAAAGGTTGATAAGCCAGCAAAAATTGAAGAGCTAAAGGATGAGATAATATGCATTAAGGGCATAGAACCTCAATTATGCCTCAGCGTCATCGGAAATTCGCACCATCGGATGGAGGTGTGCCGCCGAGGTCGCGGAGGCCATTTGGCCAATATTTTGTTCCATACAAAATTGAACCATACCATATTATCATAAAAAAAAGAAATGAAAATAATTTCCTAAATAATTTGTGTTTTATTGAAAATCAACTTCGGCCCTTAAAATTTAACCACCCTTTACTTTTTATTCGAAGTTATAAGGCGCACTTTTCTTTTTTGTCTGATGATTTATGCAACACAACTCGAAAAGGTATATAAACAGAAAATTTATCACGCTATTCTGAGATAATTTGCTCGGACGCATTTTCTTAGATATTGCAGTGTTTTTTATTTTTTTTAAAGCCTCTAAATTTTGGTTTTTTTTTGTGAAATCATCTCACTTTCTACCATTTGCTACATAAGACTTTTTCTGAGGATTTAATTTTATTTGGAATAACCTAAAATCCATTAATAAAACAAAAATCTTGTATTGCGAATTAAAAAAAAAGGGCTAAGAAACCAAAACTCAATCCTATTATTCAATTACACTGTCCAACAAATTAAGACTTTTTGAATGGAACAGAATAGCGACCCCATAATTCTGAAAGGGTATGTTGAGTAGATAATTTTTGTAGAACAAACTTATGGTCCAGCACGTCTGAGTTTTTTTTTTACAGTGGGTCAAAGTTTTAATTTTTTGGTCGAAGGGAGCATTATACTATATGAAAAAAATGCTGTAAGTTAATGTCTGAGAGAATTCTTATGGTCAGAGTTGTATTGTGGAATTGTATGAGGATTATTTTTGTGGAAGATCTTAACCCTCTAACTGGTCTCTATATGGGTCAATTTGACCATTTTTTTCGAGAAAATCAAAAAATATCCTTTAAAAAAGGACATTTAAGGATTAAAATATTCTACGAAAATGTTTGCCGGAAAATTTCAGTAGGGGTCACCAAAGACACCAATGTTGTAAATAAAGCTCTTTACGCTTAATTAGTAAAATTACACGCCAACTTCTATAAAAAAATTATAATTTTGTTTTAATAGTGGTTTATTATAGTATTCATAAAATTAATAATATGAAATAAAATGAATTATCAAGCTCTGCAATACGTCATTAATTTTTTTATCAATAAATTTTAAAATCTGAGACCAAATCCCCTTATCAGGCAACACTGATGTGTATACATTCTGATGTTTACAAAAACTAAATTTAAACAATGAATGCGGTTCTTTTTCTTAAAAAAAAATAATTATGACGCTTTTATTATTCAATTTGTAATTTTAATAACTGTATATTTTATATGTTGTCAATAGTATTTATTTTAAACTAGAACATTTTTTACACCAAGTTCATTAATAATTAAATTGATGTCATCAAATTTTTAATTGAAAATTAAAAAAAAAAAATCAAGTATTTTCCTATAGAAAAGCCTTAAACTTTGAGGATTTTTACTAAAAGAAAAAACTTTGCTTCCTAAAAAGTGCTTAAATTCAGAGTGTTTTTCATTAGAAAATTAGTCCTTAGAATCTGAGGACTTTTCTGTTGGAAGTAGCTTTCAACATCAAAATGGTTTCTTCTAAGAAAAAAATCCTCAAATTCTAAGAATTTTTTCTTGTGGAGTTGTTCCTAATTAAAATTGCTTTAACAGAATTTAAGGCATTTTTTTACAAAAAAGCTCCTCAGAGAATTGCGAAACGTTTTCCAAATTTTTATGTTTAGTGTTTTTATAGGAATAAGTCTTTTGAATCAAAAGTTTCCTTTAGGCCGTAAATTCTGAGAATTTTTTTTAAATATTTATGTTTTTGAGATATTTATTAGATTTTTATAAAAAAAATTGCAATAAATGGAAACGGTGTTTCATTTAATTTGGAATTGGGAGGTAGGTCTGAATATGAAACGATTCTAAACAAATTCAATAAGGTTCATATAAGGGCTTATAGAAAATTTTGTTCCAAATTTCCTCCAAATATCTTTATATTTTGCCAGCTCTAGTTTGATTTTATTTAGTAAAATCGTTTAAAAATATTTTAAAATTTTTATTAAATTTCTCAGCAGATTTCTTAATTATATATTTTTAGCTATTTTCTCATGTATACAAGTAAGTAGCTTGTGAGGGCGACAACTTTTAGGTAGTTCTGATTCGATTAAATGGAGATGACTTTAGTATAATCGAACTGACTTTTTCTTTGGGTGTAATGTGTTACTTAGTTTTACCTATTTCTAAGTTATGGTGTCCATATGGTATACTAACATTTTTGTATTGGTGTAATTTCGAAAACACTGGTATATAAAATAAATTTTTTTAATCAGGATAGCTTTGCTTTAAAAATTTATATGTTGTCAGAATTTGAGGAAATTTTTATTAAAAACGAAAATTTTCTTGGTGAAAACGGTTGTGTTGTTTTGGAAAGAATATTGTATTTCTTTTAATTTGATAATTTTTTCTTTTATACGTACAACAACATTGTTTGCTTTATTGGTCGCATTCTGTGATAAAAGTAGTTGGTAAGATTTTATTTATTTTTCTAAAAAAAATTTGGAGTGTGTAATTTTTCTGTTGGTATGTATTATCTTTTGTAGGAATATTTATTTATTTTGGATTTGGTTAACCGGAGGGTTGAATTGTCTTTCCACCTCAACTCTGTATATCGTATAACGTTGTCGTCAAAGTGATAAGAGCTAAGTTTGTCCACATCATATTAACCATCATCACTGCATAGTGGTCATCACCATATAGGACCAGGTGTTTACAATTTAAACCAGTCAAGTTTTAAAGTTATTTGTTTCATGGTTCTATTGGTGCATAAACCTATCGTTATACACAATTACAAATAGGACCGATCGGATTTTGTAAATCTTTAAATTAACACTTGCCAAAAAATATTCGTGGGTTTTTTTTTCTATATTCACCTTGGTTAATTCGATTTAACTTCGTTGATCATTTTACTTTACCGGAACTAATTATTTAATTTTTTTTTGCATTTTTTTTATTTGTTTTTCTTTGTCGATAATTGTAAATTTCAATTTTTAACTTTTAGTGGTTTCCCTTTCATTAATACTGTTTTTTTTAACTAACTTAACGTTTTTAACGTTCATATTAAAATATTTTCCTATTTAAGTTTTTTTTTGATATTGTAATTTTTAATTTTCTTTTAATGTGATTTTTCGGTCAACTCTACAATTTTTTTTAATAGATTTTCATAAGTTTACTATATTTCGTTATTATCCAAACGCACACTACACATTTTTACACACATTCAACCCCTTTATATTATTTTGTTTTACTAAATACTATACGCAGCTAGTCGACTGTCTTCCGGCGCCTGTTGACATCGTTGGACAATAATACTGTAAGTTGTTTTTCTTTTATTTTATTTAACATTTCTTTTCTTTACACAAGAATTTTGGAAAATTCTTATTTCAATAAATATTACATGAATATCTATTGAATTTTTTTTTAAATACATTAATGAAGTTATATTGGATATAAAGATATTTGCAACTAGGGTTGCCTTATATGTAATGCGTTGAGAATTTCGGTATTCATGTTATGTTTCCTTCCATCTTACACTTTTGAACAAATGACATTGTTTTATTTAACGTCAAATAAACTTCAATAATTTCAAGTTTCTTTTAGTTTATTCCTTATTTCTTTAACGCGTTCACGACCGAAGCGATCAGGCTGAAGGTGGCCACAAACCAGATGATAAATTTCCACGAAATGAATTAACTCTAACTCAATATTAGAGTTTATGTTTTTTTTATGTGTTTTGTGGAGTTTATGACGTCAGAGATAGTATGACGCTTATTCGCGTCAAAACCAAACACAGAAAAAAACAGCTTGGTACTTCCCCTAAACCGAAAAAAAAAAATCAATAGAATCTGTAAACAAATATAGAAACTATAATACATGAAGTACAATTCAAATTGCGACGCATATAAGCGTCCTCGGTTTGTGGGAAAACCCGCATGACGCATATATGCGTCGTGTGGTCGTCAACGCGTTAAATGTTATAAACTTTGTGATTTCGCTTCTACAATTTTAATTAATCATAAATTATCGTCACAAATATTTCTTTTTATCGGTTATTTATTTAAGTTAATACCCAAATGGTGACCGAATTTCTAAATATAAAATTTCGCACAACTTTTTATACAAATAAATTTATTTTCATTATTTTAGAATTTTAATAAACTAATACTGTAATGGTTTGAAATGTGGAATTTTAAATTTGTTTATTTATTACGAAAAGTGAAGTTTCAGGTATGGAGTAGGTAGGTGAAGTTAATTTTTTTTTTTCCGGGCTGACAACAACCGGATACTTTTGTCAGCATGGTGGGTGGGCCAAGGACGTGTGTAGCAAATTGCACCTATCGCTACATACAGTTCATCAGCACTTCTTTCTCTAAATTTTTTTCTTTTTATCTTTTCCCGTATGAATAGATTATTTGTATATCTAGCTACCTAAATATAAAATCTATTGTAACTGATTCACCGAATATTTTATTTGGGAACTAAACACACCCCCCCAACGACGAGCACGGCCGAAATAATAGGTAGCCCCGTTCCCAAGGTATTATACCTCGATTGGAGAATCGTTACAAGCTTTATCTATAGATTATTGAAATCGGCTGAGATTTTAAAACATTCTTCGATATCCGTTTTACAAACAGTATCTGTACCTTCTACATAAACTATTATAACATACTGCCATATAAATAATTTTAGCCTGCAAGTTGGTTCAAATTCAGATTCTTAAGCTAACATTGCAATTTTTTTCTTCATTTATTACACATATTTTCATTGTTTTCTTGTAAAAGTCTACAAAATATCAATTAAAATGCAATAAGTCAAAGTGAATGTCAAAATAAATCAATATCAATAAAAATCACCAAACAAACAATGATATTTAACACCCAACATGAGCGTAAACATGAGTTGGTAACATGTAAAAAAAAAAAAACAGAAACAACCTTATTTTGCGCAATACACTCGTAAAATTTTAATACTCCTATAAAAAAAGAAAAATTAAATGTTTTACATTTGTAACAACATTATGCCATAAGTAATAATAAAAACCAGCCATCAAATAACTGGAGTCATAATTTTTTTTTCTGTTGTTTTCATTACCAAACAGAAAGTTACAGTTAACACTGTAAATAACCGGCAAGCAGTAATAGACTGAAACAACATCATAAAAAATATATTCAATAAAACAAAAATCTCATAAAGATACTTAAATTTAAAAGTCTTATTTATTATGATTTTTTTTTATTTAATTTAATTTTACAATGTTATTGCGTCTACGCAAGATCAAGTACTTATTTACAACATACTTGTGAGTTGTATGCCAAATTACCAGCATGATTTACCAAAATGCACACACACACAATTTTATTTTGGCCTTAAGTGACAGGCGGCATAAGGCTGCGAGAAGAATTGTGGCTTTTAATGTTATTTAGCCATAAAAATCAGTGTTGAAATTTTTTGTGTGTAGAACAAAAACAGCGTAAAAAAAATTACGCGTGTACGAGTAGTGTCTTTATTATACAGGGTGTGCCACCTTATATGCCGGTATGCAAACTTTTAAATACTTTGACATTTGTCAAGCGATTGAACACATATTCTTGAAACGTCAATTATGTAGGTCTGGGCGATCTTAGTTGAGGTCCTTTTAGAGCTACACAGGCCTCACCATATTATAATAACAGACATGGGGCATAAAAAGTATTTCTGTTTACTTAATTACAGATCAATTAGTCAATTCCATGTTATTGCAGAAATTCAAGCCAATTGGATGATATTTAAGAACAAAAATATTTATTATTCTCCATGTCAGTTATCAAAATAAAAAATCAAATTTTCCATGGTACCTTGTAATACCACAAAAGTTAGCGTAGGTCTGATGGGATTATAAATATGAACAAATTACACAAGTGAATAATTGCAAAATGTAATTGGGATCGCCCAGGTCTGACATCAATTAAGTATAGTTTTTTTCATCTATCGTTTTATACCAAAATACCGCGCCGAAATAGTGATGCTGTTCATCGAAAAAATCGTTGCCAAGAAGCATTGTCGACAACACTATTCGTCGTTTAGTGTTTAGTTTTATTGAGCATGGATCGTCCAAATGCCGTTCATCAACTCCGAAGACATTCATATGAACTGGTTGAAGAGGTAAGATAGAGAGAGAGTGTTAAGATAGAGAGAGAGTGTTGCCGGGAACCCTAATGAGACTTGTCGTGACCGATCTCAGCAATTCGGAGTCACTGGAAGGATGATTTGGATATATTTGCGTATTAAGTGAAATTGACTCAAATACTCGTATTTTTGCTGGCAGACCGGCCACGTCGCTTACAATATGACCCAATAGTCGGTCGAATAGTGTACACTGAGCCGGATTTTGGAAGCAAATTTAGAAGATGGACGAGGCCATTTCTCACGCAAAATTACCGCTTTTGGGGAGCGGAGAATCCACATAAGATCCAGAAAATACATTTTTACCACCAAAATCTGACGTTTTGAGTCGGCGTTTGCTTTAAAACTTACATTGGGAAAGGATATCGGTGGATGTTGGCTCATTATGTCTGCCCGAAAAAGTTTGGATGATTTTTGGTTTCAAAAATATGGTGCACCATGTAATACTGCAAATCAAA
The DNA here is from genome assembly GCA_949748255.1 of Eustalomyia histrio. NCBI lineage: Eukaryota > Metazoa > Arthropoda > Insecta > Diptera > Anthomyiidae > Eustalomyia > Eustalomyia histrio. The sequence goes on along the minus strand of OX456523.1, from coordinate 45,821,619 downwards.
CAATACAGTTTCTGTAACAAAACTTTCCTGGATGTGTGAGGTCCAAAAAGGCGATTGGCTACGCATATCTCCAGATCTGACCTCTCCGGACTTCTTTTTGTGGGGTGATTTGAAAAGCAAATTGTATGTTAACAATCCTGACGATCTTCAGGCAAACATTTATGCCGAAATCATCGCTGTACCGCCCGATATGTTCGAAAAAGTTATGTTGCTGTAACCAACAGAGGCGGCCATTTGATTGATATTGTGTTGAAAAATAAAATGAAATGAACCAAATGTACCAAATTAAATAAAAATATCTCACATATGAAAATAGCTTGTTTTTTTTTCTTCACTCATACATACCGACATAAAAGATGGCGAACCCTGTATATTGCATATTTTTTTAGTTGCACATGGAAGTACGTAAACATGGTTCATACACATAGTACATACGTACCAGTAGGAAAATTTCAATTTGAAAATATTCTAAGCACCAATTTCACAATGTTCCTATTAACTGAGACTTTAACTGCCACTTTTGTTGTTGTTTCTCCAATAAGATTTGAATTTAATTGTTGGATAAATTCTAACTGGACATTCAGTCTTGTTCTTGAGGTTTGCGCTGATGGTACACAAGAAATTGGAATAAAGCTCAGTATTATCTATCGATTTCAAATTTATTCTTCTTCTGCATTAAATGCTTCTTCGGATAATATTCTAAATACTTTTAAAATGATTTAAAAAAAAAATTATGTACATTGGGCGGTATTTAAAAGCGTTTTTCTCGGTTCCATTCATTTTTTATCAAAGAAAGAAACTAGCACTATTTAGTAGGAAGAATTTCCTGAATGATGCTTCTCTTTGAAAACAAAAATCATAAATGAGACATACTTGGCCTATTTTCTAAAATTTTCTATGATCCACCGTTTTGTAACAACTCTCGATTGGAAGTAGCATTTTTGATAAGTCTCAGTTGCATATATGTTACTTTAAAATTCTAATGTGATAGGAAAATTGGCAAAAGAGTTTAAATTAGAATTAGGAATAACCGACTAATAACCGCTTGAAACAGCTGCCGGCTAAACCGTTTGACAATTACAAATAAGCCACAAATCAGATTTTTATAAACATTTCCACATTTTATTTCTTAAATGTTAAATATGAGCGCCTAACTATAAAAACACGCAACTAAAGGCAACTAAGCCGTCGAAAGATTTTGTCTTCTGCCGCCATCTACGCAGGTGTTTTTGATTGACTTGCATTTCTGTTTTGGACGGCAGGGTTCAAGTTTCTTCAAAATGAGAGCAGACAACTTTTCAACGAGGCAAGCGTTAAGAAACGAGATAATCCTTCATCTCAGTTTTTAAGCATTAAATTAATCCTCACAGGATGCTTCCTACAAATGTTGTACATTGCGTTGATGTTAGGAAAAGAGGCTATATGAAGAAGGAAAGAGAGAGTAACATTTATGAATACTGAACTTAAGTTTCTATATATTATAGGTTTCAAGGAAAACTTCACGGAGACTTTATTCCACATGCGACAATTGATACACCAACTGTTGAGACCTTTTTCATAAGCTAGTATTCTGGAAAAAAAACTCGAGCTCCAGGGATAAGTTGGTTACGTAAGAAAGACGGAGAAATAACAGAACCTTGCGGTTAACCTGAATTTATCTGAAACTTTTCGGATTAGATTCCCTCTAAAGTAACTCGCATTATTGCAGCGCCGTCTGGAAATTAAAACAGGAACAGGATTTTCACAGACGGGTTTCTATGAGACTTTAAAAGAGCTGGAAGTCATTGTTCTCAAACTAAGGTTATGAAAACGACCTGTTACTGCAAAACAGTTTTTTTTGTCATGGAAGTGAGAAATTGTTTTTTTTGTAATATGTCACAAATCTACGGCGACATATCCTAAGTCCAAGAACATAACACCGAATTATTCATAAATAAGCAGCTTAAAAGAATATGTGAGGCTAGATTTGTAGCATGCATCAAGGTGTTATTTCTCCATGCCATGATATCGCCATATAAGAATAAAAGTTGTCTTTTACTTGCCAAAGTATCGGACACATTAAGATAGAGATATGAGGATAAACCGAATTTTCCATCGTCTTGGAGAATACGAAGGGTGGTAAGTTCTCGCACTCTTGTTGGATATTCTCTTTGAGAGATTCCAGAGTATGAGGCTACACAGACCAGTAACTTCAAAAAACCTTGAAGAAAAACAAAAAGTATATAATTTTCTATAGAGTATGTTTCTCTCTCACGAACTTTTTAGTACTCTCTTAGAACACGAACATAGTTTGGCGGCAACAAAGGTGAGTTTTGGTCGGCAACTTTTAGTAGTGTTTAGCGGTGCTGCCATATACCCAATTTTAACTATTTTTTTTGCCGGTTTTTGGGATGCTAGAGATTTTTCAGACTATTTCATAAAAAAAAAATGTTTTTTATTTTATTCATGTATTATTTCAGATTTTTCATATAAAAATATAATATTTGTTCAATATACTCTTTATTTTTACTAAAATTAGACATGTCTAATAAAGTAAAAAAATACAACAAAAATTTGCAATTGTGTTAAAAAATAGTTGCGAATTCAAACATAACATTGTAACATGAAAAGTATTAAAGTGTGTACACACACATTGACCAACTATGTCTATTCATATCCATTATTTCCTATTTCTATATTAAAAATATATAATAAAGAGAATAAATATGCTATTAATTGTTGCAACATATAACTAAAAACCTATAAAAAATGCAATAATTTGAAAAAATTGTTTTCATGAAAAAACTGGTTAACAGTTAAGAATCCCAAAAACTGGGATAAAAAAATACACTGTTTATGTGGCAGCACTGCATACACCAAATTGAATATTTTTCAACACTTTAGCAACTTTGAAAATGTTGCCCTCTCATTTAAAAATGTTGCTGCTGAACTCTGTACCATGTTGAATTTCTGGTAGAGCGGGAAAAATACTCTATAGAAAATTATATACTTTTTGAGAAAAAGTCTGGAGCGGTTAATTTGGGCGATATTGTTGCGCCATGCTGTCGGCAGCACATATCCTTCAGTCCCAATTAATCAATTTGCGTTAAAAAAATCTCTTTGATCATGGTTCTATATCGCTCAACAGCAACGGTAACCAAATTACTTACTGCGTCCTCGGAAAAATAAGGTACGATCATACTTTTGGCGTAAATGTCGCAGCATTCAGTGGCTTTGAGTGGATGTAATGTCTCTTCGTGAATGATACATGGATTATCAATACGCCACAAGCCCAAATTTTGGTTGTTTACGCATCCGTTCAGATAAAGATGTGACAGAAAATCGTCCATTGCAAAATAGTCACGAGTATTCTGCATTCTTGAGGAGTATAGCATTCCAAAGCTTGTCGACGTGTATTCTGTATCTGTTTACTTCACATTTTTAGCAAATTTTGAGTATTTATTGTGAAACATTGGTACATTTAAAATGTATTTAGTCTTGGCCATATTAGCTATGACCTTTTCACATCTGTCTGGCAACATATGGATTCCGCGCCGAAAGACTTGCCCATTTTTGAAGCCAAAAACAAATCAAGCCAATTTCTGATACTCTTTTCTGAAGTGTAGCGTTTTCCAGGGAAAGCATTCTACATCGATCGAAACAAATGGTAGTCGGAAGGAGCAAGGTCTGCATTGTAAGGCGGGTGAGGTAAAACTTACCAAGCACTATTCCCTAAATAGTTTTTAATTGGTCTTGCAACAGGTGGCCGAGCGCTGTCTTGATGGAATATTACGGCTTCATGTCTGTTGGCATATTCTGGGAATATTTCGGCCAATGAGCGCGTAAAACGAATCAATTGTGTTCGGTACAATCGTCTGGGCCGATTTAAGGAGCTCTTATTAAATGAAACCCCCTTGGTCCCACCAAATACGGAGCATTACCTTTATTCGTCTTTGGCCTGGCTTCACATATGATTTCTTGCGCTTCGCGTTATTACTTCTCTCGGCTTCAATTTGTGTGGTATCCAATTTCCTTGCTTTTCCAATAATCCTGCTACTTGAAAACATTCTGATATTGCTGCTTTAGTGACTTCCAATGATTTTGTAAGTTTTTCTTAAGATTGACAACAATCTTTATCGAGTAATGCTTCCAATTCATCATCTTCGAAAATTGTTGGCGTAACTGGGTGGTCTTTGTCTTCCGTGTCAAAATCACCACTTCTGAACTGCACAAACCATCTCTCTCACGTTGAAATCGATGAAACATATTAAGGATAAGCTTCGGTGAGCAATCGATGAGCTTTGCTGGCACAAAATTCGACGTTTTCGAAGAAAAAAAAACTTTGTTGTTTACACTATTTCGTTTAAAGACTAAGTGAGCATAAATGACAGATATTTACCCTCCAAAATGTCATATTAGTTATTAAAGACGCAAACCATGTGTAAATGATACGCCATCTGTAGTGAAACCCATATTTGGCATTATTTGCAAAAACACATTTTGATAGGGTTGATACATTTTGTATAAGAGACCTGTATGATTTGGGCATACTAAAGCAACTCAAAGTTTTTTTTTTTTTTAAGAAATCTCGTGTTGACTTAAAACAGCCAGTTTTAAACCCGGCGAAAAAGGCGAGCTTTTGGGAAAAATTCGAACTTGCAAGAGAGTGTACTACAAACCGACTTTTGGGCTTAAGTGTATGTCCTACAATACAATATTTTTGGACATGAGTCGGTTGTGAATAGTATCTTCTCTTCCGATTCTTCTTTTACAACCTAACCTAACTATAAGAGAGTATACAAAGATACGACTCCTAAGTGAAACTGTCCGATTTAAATGGAAAAATTGCAAGCTTAAACTATCAGGCTTTTAGGTCATCATCAACATTAATTCAACTCAATAATATTAATTTCGACTCGTCAAATTAAATCTTTTCTATAAGGCAACTCAATTATTTTCTATGCAGTCTTTTAACTAGCTGTCATTCGCAACAAAAAAAAGTGTAAACTTTTTTGTAACTTTGGTTGAAATGTTATTTAAGCCGCAAATATGCGTGTTGTAAACGTTTTGTTACGATAGTAAACTTTATATTCCGCGTTCAACATTGTGTATTTGTTGCTTTAGAGATACATATTGTATATTTAGATACAATTTAGGTGTTTGTGCATGTTAGGCGATTTTCGCACCTTTAGTTGATGTTGTTGTCGTTGTTGTTGCTACATATTGTTGGTGGCATGCACATTTATGACGTTGTTTTGAAAATGTCTGTTTGTGATAGCAATCGGTTGACTACACATTATGGTTAATGTTAGACGAGATTGCTTCTAAATAAATACAACACGCGTTTCTTATAGTCAATATCAAGGTTTATGTCATTTTGTGTGTGAGTGTAATAGTTAAAGAAATAATATGAATTTAAAAGTTAACAATATCCATGCTATTGACACCATTTGTCATTATTTAAACTATCGATTAATTTCCTTTATTAGTTTACTAAAGATTGCAAATATTTTATTGTTGTTTTTTTTTTTGATAAATTTTTTATTTTCAAGTGTTGCAAAATTTGATTGTACCATAAAAAAACCCATCCCGTTTTTGTGTTTTTATATTTTCTGTTTTTTTTGTGTGTTGAATTCGTTCTTTGTTAGTATTTTTTATATTTTTTTTTATTGCTTGACCACTTTGATTTTGGCCACAATTTGTATTTATTTTTTGCAATTTGTTGTTGCTGCTATTGTAGCATATTTTACGTTTGAATTTTTTTTCTTCCATAGTGTGGATTTGATTTCATTTTTTAAACTATTGCCCCATATTTGGTTTCTTGATTTAGTTTCGGAATTTTTTTTTATAGTTTTTCTTTTATTTCTTCACTTGCAACATGATTTTTTGTTTTTGTTCATGCTTCAAGCAGTATTTAAATTATTTGCAGTGTTGTTGTTATTGTTGTTGTTGTTGCAGTATGCAATTGTATGTGGTGGGTCTAGTTTACATGGTTGTTAATTGTTCAAATGTTTGTTGTACATATTTCTTATATCGATATAGATTTTAAATTAAAAATTTGTTACTGTCCAAACACAAAAATATTAAAATATGCATTACATATGTTTGTGAGATTTGAAAAAAAAAACTAAATTGACAATATTTGAGCTGTTTAAAACCTTTTAATTGGAAATTTGAAAAAAAAAATATATTTATTCAAATAGTTAGCCCATACCCCAAGAAATACATTTTAAATATTATGATTCTAGCCAAAACGGTTAGTGTAGGTAATTATGGGGGAAAATTTTCCCCTGTTCCTAGCAATAATTCTAAAAATAAACTTTTCAGTGAATTACCCTCCATTTAACAAATATTTTAAATTTCAGATTTCTACCTAAAAGAGTTTGGGCCTTAATGACTTCCAGTAATAACTCCCAGTAATATACGTTCCTGGAGAAAATCCCAAAAAGTATCTTATCTGTTATATAGCCAATGCTCCAGGGAATACATACGCAGCAAAAATATATGGAAGTGATTCATAAGAAATCAATTTTTCATTGATTCAAAGTATCATTTAGTATCATTCTAAAGCAGTTATTTTTTACAACGTTCAAAAATGTGATTTTGAATGAAATTTAGCTTTTCTCAAATCTATGACGGGTAACTTATTTAAATAATAATAAAAGTTAAATGTTAACAATAGATATTTTCATATAAATTTTATATTAATAACTATGGTTAAGTTATTTTGAATCAAGTTATCAGGTTTATGTGATTTGTATCAATTTTTAACTTTTAATTTCGAATAAATTAATTCAATCAATAAGTCCCGATTACTGAGTGATCCGTTATAATTTAACCAACAGTCAAACTGAAACTTTATTCCCATATAACAACAAATGCGTCAGTTAAATTCCTTGGTAAAAGCTAACGGGACGTTGAGAAAATAAGGCTAATGCCCGAATTAAAATTTAAAATTTTTTTTGGGAACATCAAAAGATCTCATTTTTCACTAAACCATAATAAAGGCTTTAGATGCAAAGAAGAAGGATTATAAAAGAAAACTTTCACCCTATGTAAAAATCATTGGTTCCGATCCAAATTTTCACAACACCGGAATCAAAATCACTGCTTCTTTTTCTCTTCTTTTATTACCCTTTTTATTTGCTGGGATAATTTATATTTCAAGTTTCTGGCCAAAAGGGTTTGCTCTTGTGGTTAAGGAGGAGACTTTCCTCTTTTCGCCCCTTTCAGTCTACACTGCAGCAGGAAAGTGCCTTAAAATTTGAAGTTTCTAGCAGAAGCGGGTTGGGCATTCTTTTGAAGGGGCTTATATTAGATTAGATTCAAATGGCACTATGCACCGCGGCCATCTTAGGACTTTTGTGCTGCCTGGAGCTTCCCTTAAGGTGAAGGCGACACAAGACGGTTACCTAGAAACCTAAGTCTCCTACCACAAAGCCATGGACATTCGCAGAGAACATGCTCCGCCGTCTCCGATTCCAACTCGCAAAATCTACAAATATCAGTGTCCGATTGACCCTTCTTATATTGTTAGTACCGGAGTTCAGTAGTCACCCCGATCCTTCTCTGGAAAGAGAAATAAATCTTTTGGCTTGGAGTTGGCCACGAAAATTTTTCCAATACACAGAAAATTCAGACTCTCTCAATAACCTGATTTTTCTCCCAATCTAGCCCATGCATGGGCACCCCACAAGAGGGTACAGAACCAATGAAGGGTCGAAAGGCTCCAGAGTTGGCCAGGCAGTCCGCACTTTCGTTGCGCCCGTGCCCTTAATGGCCACGAATCCACCCCAGGGTGTGGGGGTTGTTTCGAGAGTCTGAATGCACTCCATCCAGAAGACACCCTGAAGGCCATAAGAACCCTGAGTGCAGCTTGACTGTCAGATAGAATGTAGATACTAGATCTAACTGCACCTCTCAGCAGGCACTCCGCCGCACAAACATTTGAGGGGAATACTTTCTCCTTAAAACTCCCAGTTCCTATCGAAAATTCCACGAAGTAATTATTCTGGTCTCCTTCTCTCTCTCTCACTCTCTCCATTTCTCTCTCTCCTTGTTTCTCATACACTCTCTCCCTCTCCATAACCTTTCACTGAAAGAGGAAACTTCGAGGGTGGGTCAATAAGTCCGTGACATTTTGAATAAAACACAAGTTTTTGGTTAAAAAAATCATTTTATTTTTCATCATAGTCTTCTTTGAGCTCTGTATACTTTGTCCAATGTTTCTTCATTTTTGTGTCTCTTCCAAAAAATAAGATTTGTCGAGATTATCCAAATAGGTGTTTGTTTCAGAGATTATTTTATCCTTGGAGTCAAATCTCTTTCCGCCGAGCCATTTCTTTAGGTTTGGAACCAAGAAATAGTCACTAGAAGCTAAATCCGGAGAATAAGGCGGATGAGAGAGCAATGCGTAGCCTAATTCATGATTTTTTGCCATGGAACTTGCACATGCGTTTGTGGTCGATTATGAGCGGCACCCATCTTGCGAAAAGCTTTCTCATACTCAAGGGATAATTCAAAACTGAAACCACTGAGCCATGTGAAATGCCTATGGCTTCCACAATCACTCGCACTTTTCATTTCCGATCGGCCAACAGGTGAATTTTTTTAAACACAAACTAAATTACACACCTTGTTTAAATTGTTATAGAAGTCATCTGACAGATGCCTGTATATAGGAGCAGTACTAACCCTTCAGTTAAGAGGAGAGAAATTCAAAAGGTCACGGACTTATTGACCCGCCTTGTACATAACTTCCTAGCTATAGCGGTTTGAGTTGGGGGATAAGTCAGTCATTTTATTGTAAAAAGTTTTTAAGTCTGATATAAATGTTATATTAAAAAGTAGACACAAACGTCCAGTTCCAGGTCCTAAGCAATTTTTGTGGAAAGGTGTTGCGAGGATTTCATTTTCAAAGGCTAATGAGAGTTCTCTTAATAAAGTTTATTCCATTATTTTAATTTTCTTTAACATTCTCCGAGGGTTAATATCAATTAATACTTCTAGATCCTGAAAGGAATATGCTTTAAAGCTTTCCTGTGTTCCTGGGTTTTCTCCTTAGAATTGGTCGACAAAATATTCTCTTATATCTTTATAGTTTGATAAATATGTCATTTTGTGCATTGCTTCTTCCAAAAAGTGGATGTGCATAGTTCCAAAGAATGCTATATGTTTAGAAATTGTCGCTCTCGCAGAATATTGTGATGTTAATTGAGTAAATCATCATCATTGATATAATTTTAGCCACCTCTGATGCTCACTCATTGGAGCATCGTCGGAATGTGGGTTGTGTATCGATATGGAAACTGTTCTTCCGAGATAAGTGATCTGAGCATGGGCTTATGTGCGAAATACTCTCTTATCCAGCGGAAAGCATCCGTTTCTAGTCGATTATCTAGGAGACCGAGCAACGCATTACATTGAAAATTATTTTATCAGTGGTTCAAACCGTATATGAAATAAACTCTTAGCAGAGATCTTTCCTAATTTTAAAGCAATGCACTGCATTAGTAGGGAAATCGCTTGAGTGGTGGTCTATCATAAAAAAAGATGTAGCGATTTTCATTTTTCCGAAAATCTCAAATTGATCGAAAAGGCACCATATAACTTTTATACTTAAACGATTTGCTACTAGTTCTGATTCTAATTAATTCAGCAAAATTTCATAAAAATTCGTTTATACGTTTTCAAGTTAAGATAATGTCCTTTAAAGGTATCCTTACAGAATCCTGTGTGCCATTGTACAAAAATATGTTTTTGTGAATTTCACCAAAAATTATCCAATTTTTTTACTACATTTAATTTGAAGGCAGCTCTTGTTTATTAAGGAAAAATTACAATTTCTCGCCAATAATAAATAAAGAAAATAAAAAAACCTGCTTTATCGGCAAACTGTCGCATTACGGTAAAAAAATGTTAACACTGCGTTTATCTGATTTGTGTTTTAGGCTTAAATTCACATTTAATAAGACTTGTCATTTCTGGATAACATGCATATAAGTTCATATCATAACGTTTGGGTACCAGTAGCCAATCACAATGTCAATTTAAAATTATTTTACAGATAAAACTTACGAGGTAAGTGAGCTGTATTAAATGTTCTTAAATGAATGCAAGTAAGTGCTCGTATGTTACGATAGTTTGATTAAATTATATATTAAGTAGTTTTACATTATTAAATTAAACACATAAAGTGTCAGCACCTGGTGTTTATTTCATTTGTAAAACACTAGTTCGGTTGTGTTATACATAAATGCATGTTAAACGAGGTAGTAATGTGTGTTTATCTCCCGCAATTGTGGAAATAGAACTGGCTTTTAAAATACTTTAACACTTGCAAGATTCTAAATAATTGATTTTTATAAATTTTCGCCAGCAAAACCAGAAGAAATAAAATAAAAATTTATGTTTATTTTACATTTTTTTCAAGAATACGACTGACTAATTATAAATACATTTTTATCGGTGATTATATTAACAAGATCATAAAATTGTTAAATATGATAATGATAAATTTTTGTCATTAAATAATTGCTGTTGGTTCGTTTCATGATATCGATCCGATCGTAACTTGTTCTGCATACACAGGTAAGCTAAAACACAAAGTGTCGACCGCAAGGCGTCAGCTTGTCCATAAAACAGATTTCTTGTCTCAGTCGAGAAATTTGAAAATTTTTCTAAATAAACCACAACTTCCTTTGCACAAAATTCAATAAAAAATTTGTAAAAATATTGAATTGCTTTCGGGAAATTTAAGAACAAAGTTTGACAGAGCTATCATTGTTCCCTGGCACTATCACGATCTGGTTTGGGTTACATCGTTTAGTTCCGGGCTTAGAGATTAATCACAATGTTGTCGATATTTAATATGACGTATTACTACTACAAAAGACCTTGAATTTCTCAAAAAATTAAGCTTAAAAATATAACTCTGGCATCAGTGAATACTTCTAAATCATCAGGCAACAGTCACAAATGTTTGTATAAAAGTCATATTTTAAAATGAAATGCTATCGTGCTTTAAACCACATGGCGACAATTTTAGTAATTTTCAAATTGTAAAAAAATAAATTTAACTGTGTCCTCTGAATCGCTTTTTTATAACTTAATTTTAAGAAATTCAATATTGTTATGGAGTTTGTCGACATCATTGTGTCTTAACTCTTACAAACTACAAAAAACATGTGTTACAATACGCATAAATTAAAAAAAAGCAAAATTAAATTGTTAATTAATTTGCAAAATATCGCATTTAAATTTGTTATAAAAAAATCATAATTACAGGCAAATGTTTACTCATTAGTAAAACTACTTGTACGAGTAGTTTGTAAAAGTTTAGTCCGGAATATACTTCAAGTGGATTTGTTAGCTCAAATAGAATATGAAGTACTTCATACAACGAGTTGTAGTGGAGGCAATCAGCAAAGAGCTGCAACAGTAAAAAACACTTGTTTAAATTAATTAAAAAATATGTTTTTTTTTAAATGTAGTTGGTTATACAATTTAAAATATTTTATACTACGTTTATACTGAACGCCAAATCATGGACATATTTTGGATATTTTCAAATTTAACAGTTGAAAACTAAAAAAACAACAAAAAATTGTATTTTTGGTATTCAGTATGAACGTAGTTCTATAGTATTTTTTTTCTAAATATTTTAGGTTTTTTTTTTTTTTGTTTGCCAGAACAACTACACTAACTGACTGCTACAATTATTGCAATATTTGTGAGATATCACGATTATTTAGCATAAGAAAACACCAGCTAGCACACGCATCAATACACATTTTGAAAGGCCAATTTTGTTTGGTGTGATGTGGGTTTTCCATTTTTTTTTTATTTATTTTATTACCTCTCTTTTTATTTTAATATCTTGGGTGGCTTTCAAATTTGATGGATTGGTGCTAACAGTGGTATGAAAGTTTAATTATTTTAATACAAAATGCGATCGAATCGATTTCTTAATAATTACTTCACGAAAGTGCAAAAAAGAATTTTCTTGGACCAGATTAAACTCAAATTACACAGTTCAACACAAAAAAAAAAAAAAAAATACGGGGTTTCGATGACTGATTCTTGTTAAGAAGACCAACAACGTGTGTCGGCGTTTTGATATTTTACATCGGAATTTCATTTTAGAGGTAGTCAAAGTTTCCCAGCTCTGGCCTGTTCTTGCAGCATATCGGTATATAAAACTATGTTTTCTTTACATCTGAGGTGTAGGGTATGTTCAGCAACTTTGTAGATAATGGGGAGTTAGAGGGTTAATATGTTCTACAAAAATATTTGCCATACCATTAAAAAAAAAATTAGAACATTATTTACTCCCATTTAGTTCAAAAAATGTTTCTAACTTAACATGAGAAAGTATTTTAACTAAATGTGTATTCGTTTTTTTCGGGAGTAGTAAAATTAACTAAATTTTAGAAAGTCATCTAAATTCAGTTTTAAGTCTATCACTATTTAATTTTTAAGAATTGTTTTCTAAAAATTAGTTCAGGTGATTAAAAACAAAGCGTAATAATAAAAATTTATTTGATTTTAGAAACTGATGAACTATTTCTGAGTAAAATTTTTAAGCAACTTAGTTCAGATAAGTTTTAAAAATTTTTAAAAATTATTATTTTTATGTTTTTTTAAGTAAAAGTTTTCTAATTTTTGAGAAATAATAATTTATAGGATTACCCAAAATTTCTTCAGTTAAATTAAAGAAAACTGGAAAATTTTTCAGAAATCGAGGAAAAATTTAGTTTAAAAAAATAAATAAATTAAAAATAAACTACACTCAAAAACAAAAGACATGAGCTAAAAATTAATCTAAAATTTTCTTTAAAATAGTTTAAACATTTTCCTCAATTTAAGGAAAATTTTATTAAAACTTAGAAAAATTTTCTTAAAATTAATAAAAATTCCTATATTTGGGTAAAAAACCGAAATAGTTTATATAATCAGAGATAGTTCATATCTTTCTGAGTAATATTTCTTGATTTTAGGAAAAAAAAAACTAGTATATTAAATTAAAATTGATAAATTTTTAAGAAAAACATTTTAATATTAAAAATTTGCATACTAAAATATAATAAAACTTATTTTAATTAAAGAAAAAAAAAATTTGGAACATAATTTACTCATATTTAGTTCAAAAATGTGTCTACCTTAAAATGAAAAAATACTTGAAGTTATTGTATGTTCATTTTTTTCGCGAGTAGTAAAATTAATTAAATTTTAGAAAACCATTTCTAAATGTAGTTTAAAGTCTACCACTTTCTAGTTTTTAATAATTTTTTTCTAAAAATTAGTTTATGCAATTTAAACCAAAAAGTAATACATTTTTTCCTATGTAATAATAACAATTTATTTGATTTTAGAAACTGATGAACTATTTCTAGGTAAAATTTTTAAGCAACTTAGTTCAGAAATATTTTAAAAATTTTAATAAAATATTTTTTAAGTAAATATTTTCCAAATTTTCAGAAATAATTACCTTTGGTATAGGATTTTTTTTCTAAAAATTTCTTCAGATAAATTTAAGAAAACTTAAATACATATATCTTAAATCGAGGAAAAATTTAGTTTTTGTTGGAAAACAGTTGTTATTTTCAATAAATTAAAATATCCATTAAAAATAATTATCGTGCATGATTGTAATTTTTGGTTCGTGAGTCAAAAATCTCTCATATGCCCATCTCTAATCTGAACAGTCTTAAATATTGAATTTAAAGTAGCTTGAAATATATTTTAAAATTTTGTTAGCAAAAGTTAAAAAATTTCGAATTTGAACTTTTTTGAAAAAATTTTGTTTGTTGACTACAATACAAGATTTCGCAAACACATATAATACATTGCGTTTTAATGGCTTTTCTATAATTGACGCCTATTAAACTTTATATTTATCGAAGGCACTAAAACTTTTTTTTCACATAAAAAAAAGTTAAAAAAGTATAAATTTGTGTCACTTAGTGCATCCCTTTTTGTAGTTCTCTCAAGGAAAACCATTAAAAAACTACGAAAAGAATCTGACTTTGTGGCAATTTATTGCATTTCAGGATATCCTGCAGTAATTTTTTTTTTTTAACTTAACTATTTAACTTGATTTTAGAAAATAAATATATTTTTTTATTTTTAGGAAGTTAAGACCTGTCTTTTTGTAAAAAAAAAATATTTAATGAACTTAAAATAAAATTTTTCTTAAAACCAAGGAAACATTTCCTAACCAACAATAAAATTATAGATGATATATGAACTAATTAAGAGGAAATTTTGCTATGTTTTCTAAACAAAATTTTGTTCGCAATAGTAAAATTTTTCTATAATTTAGAAATTTTGAGAAAATGTTAAGTTAAAGTTTTTTCTTAATTTCAAGGAACATTTTATTAAATTTTGGGAAAAATTGTCTTTGGCACCGTTTTCATTTAAATTTTTTCTCCATATAAGTTAACTTGTAAATATGATTTCTAAAAATTCACTTTAAACACAGCTCAAACCACTGTGTACTTAATGTTAATTGTTGATCGTTGGTTTTTTATTTTAAATTTTTGCTTAAACTTGCAAAGGGGGTAGGGGGGGGGGCGGGGGAGTTGGCTTTGTATTCATTTAGTGTATTCGATTGTATGTTATGTTATATATTTTGTAAATATTTTTGCAATTGGCATTGAAATTCTTAATAAAATCAATTTAATATTAATTAGTTGCAGAATTTTTGCTAAACTCTTTAAAAGTTAATATGTACATACATATATTTTTGACTATTACTTCCTCAGGTGGTTTGTTAAATTTTTTTTTGGAATATTAAACAATAAAGATAAGCTTGAATAGATATAATTGTACAATCTAGCACCTGGTTAGACAGAAAGAAAAACAAACACAAAAAAAACGCCTTCTTACCGGTATTTGAAAACAATTACATTACAAATTTTAAAGATTTGAGTTGGCTCGTAGTGTTGGTTGCGTTGGTCACTTTTGTTTTTTGTGTTTATTTTTTTTTTTTTTTCGTTGAGACCAATCATTCGTTCAATCATTTTACTCGTTTGCATGCAATTAATAATTATTATGTTTGAATTTATATACATAGTTTTTTTTTACTTCTTTTTTTCACAAAATTCTTGGCAGCATTCATTTTTTTCAATTGGTGTTGTTGTTTTTTTGTTGCAATGTTAGTTTCACTTGTTGCTTCAATTAAATTATTATTATAATCTTTGAAAATAAATCTTGCAACGTATTTGTTGCTACACGTTTGTTTAGAATTGAATTGATTTGAAAAATATTTATGTTGAAGTTTTATTTTGCATACCAACAATTTATTTTACGAGGGGCGTTTTCATTGATATTCACACTTTTTTTTTTTTTAAGTCAGGAGGAGGTTTTGTGTTTGCATATAAAAAGAATAGGGTGTGGTGATTGTTGGAACGTAAAAGAATGAATTCTTTATAGACATATATTTTTTTTTTTAATTCGTGCAATTTCAAAATGAAAATAATGATAGGAAAATGCATGGATTTATAACAAAGTTATAGCAAATTATTATAAAATATCAGTGTTGGCAACCGATAGCTTTTTAATATCGTTATCCATATCAAAACATTTTCAAACTGATTACCGATACCAATACAAATACTTGTTTCATAAAAAACAGCCATTAATATCGTTATCGTACCGGTATTAAAACGATTCTTAACAAAATCAATTTTTAACATATAATTTTTTTTTTATTATAAAATAATTTATTTATATTTTATCGATTATTTTTAATAAAAATGCGTATTGCTACTAGTACCTTGAATTAATTTAGCTTTCGGATTTATTGTGCAAAACTGGTTGCAAATATATTATTCAAAGTACGCCCAAACAAAAAATGAACTAGAATTTAGAAAAATTAACTTATTTTGAGAATAAATTGAAATCAAAACGGCGCCAAAGACCCTTTTTACCAAAATTTAATCAACTTTTTCTAAAATCAAGAAACATATTTTACTTAAAATTTGGTCAAAATTTATAAATTATAGAAAAATTTTACTATTATGAACTAAATTTTTATTATAAAACGGCAAAATTTCATTTTAAATAGTTCATATATTATCTTAAATAGTTTTAGTGTCTTCGATAAATATAAAGCTTATTAGGCGCAACGTCAGATATAGGAAAGTAACTATGCCGTAAGGTATAAAATCTGCTTGCGATATTATGCTAACAAAAATTTTAAAATATCTTTTAGGCAACTTGAAGCTCACTATTTAAGACTGTTATGATTAGAGACTCACGCTCACGCACGATCACGAACCTAAATTTACAATCATGCACGATAATTCTTTTAAATGGATACCTTAATTTGTTTTCTGAAATAAAATTATTTTCTTTAAAATTGGAAAAATTAATCAGTTTGTTTTTAATTTATTATGTTTTGTTCTAGGAAAAAAAATTGACAATAAGTAAAGTTAAAGAACTAAATTTTCCTTGATTTATGAAAAATTTTTTTCAAATTTTTTTTTAATTTATCAGAAAAAATTTTTAGGAAAAAACCCAATAATTAAAAAATATAAAATTTTATTAAAATTTTTAAAATTTATCTGAACTAAGTTGTATGAAAATTTGCCCTAGAAATAGTTCATCAGTTTCTAAAACTAAATAAATTTTTATTATTACATAACAAAAATTTACTACATTTTGTTTTTAATGGGATAGCCACAAAATTCTGTTTTCCAAAATTCTGTCTTACAAAAATTATGTTTTTTTTCAAAAAAAAAAAAAAAAAAAAAATCTGTCTGACTGACTAAAATTCTGTTTTACAAAATTCTGTTTTTAATAAAATCCTGTTTATCAAAATTCTGGTTTTTGAAATATGTTATTCCCCTTTCATTATACGAAAAAAAAACTGTTAAATTATTTATTAAGAATTAAAGCTTTTTTGGATATCTTATTAAAACATGCTCGTTATTTTCCATTGCTGTTATTATTCGAGAGGAACACATATCTGGAATTCTTCTCGAGCACGTCCAATTAAAGGTTCCTTTTTGTCTTTTCATTTCCAAATAATAAAAATATCCGTTGAGACACAACATTTCTTTATTTTTATTGGTTTTTATTAGTTGCAGTTTATTCATTTTTATTTTTTTAAACACGACACATTAAACAACACAATTGCGACTAATTTTAATTAAAATTTTGGAACATAATTTTTGACCAAACACAGACAGTGTATGTGATGCATTTTATTTAAATTTGCAAAGTGGTTTTTTTAAACAATATTTTTTTAAATGTAAGGGAAAGTTACGGCAAAGTGATTTCTTAATTGTTTTAGTTTTATGTATGTGTTTGTAATTGCATTTTCAAATAATTTTTTATTTAACTGAAAATGCAATTACAAACAGAATTTTGTGAACGAGAATTTTGTGAAACAGAATTTTGAAAAACAGAATTTTGGAAACCAGAATTTTGAAAAACAGAATTTTGTAAAACAGAATTTTGTAAACCAGAATTTTCGTCGACAAGATTTTTATACCCAAACCGTTTTTAATTGACTGAACTAATTTTTAGGAAAGAATTCCTAAAAATTAGAAAGTGGTAGACTTAAAAACTGAATTTAGAAATAGCTTTCTAAAATTTTGTTAATTTTAATACTCGCGAAAAAAACTGAACGCTCATTAAGTTTAAGTGCTTTCTCAATTTAAGTTAGATACATTTCTTTTTAACTAAATGGGAGTAAATTATATTCAAAATTTTTATTTCTTTTTAAACTCAAGTTAGTTTTATTATATTTTAGCATGCAATTTTCTTAAAACTAAAATTTTTTCCTTAAAAATGTATAAGTTTTTATTTAATATACTTGCTTTTTTTCCCCTATAATCAAGAAATATTACTTAGAATAGATGTGAACTATTTCTGAGTATATAAACTATTTGGTTTTTACTCAAACATAGAAATTTTTATTCTTTTTAAGAAAATTTTTCTAAGTTTTAATAAAATTTTACTTAAATTGAGAAAAATTTGGATTCATTTGCAGTTCATGTCTTTTTATCGCTGACTACAACTTTTCTCATCTTTCTGGCAATTTTTAGATACTAGCTGGGAAGAACGACTCGCCATTTAAGGCAATCCAATCATCGACCTATTTTCTGCATTATTCATATGAAGTGAACTGCTGCTAAGACATGCCATGTGTCATCAATACGGCGGGTGGAAGTGGACTTCTCATTTTAGCGTTTCCAAGTAGGTTTTAAACGGTCTTGCAACATTTGGCCGAGCGTTGTCGTTGTATTTCAGTCGGAATTGTTTCAGTGCGCGGCTCAAACGCGTAAGTTGAGTTCGACAGCGTTCATCCGAAATCGTTTCATTTGGTTTGAGCAACTCATGGTTGATAACGCCGCGGTATTCTCACCAAATACATGAATCTTCGACTTTGCAAAACTCATGCATTTTTTGGGCCTGGGGTTGTCATAATGGATCAACTTTTTATGGCCGTCACAGAGCGATGCAAAAAACCATTTCCGTTTTTGGCGTACAGGAAGCTGTTCACAAGCAAAATAACGCCTTTTGACGTCGCACGGCTTCAACTCGTATGTCACCCAGTTTCCATGCTTTTGAATCAATCCTATCGACTCATCCACTGCCAATGATTCCAACAACTCTTGAAGCGTTTGGCATTCGTCCACATAGATCAATGTTACAATTATTCGAAGCTAGAAGCGTGTATGTGCCATAAATCAGGTTGTGTAATGGTTTGTAGCATCTAATCGCTTCCAGCTTGGCTTCGCTTGTAGCGGCCACTCTGACATTAGCCCACGATTCGATAACCCGCTGCCGCACTTTTCTTCATATTGGGGTAATGAAGAAGAACTCCCCGCAAAAACCCTTTATCTGTTGCGAAATTCGACATGTTCAAGGTAACATTTAGTATTATTGTTTACGTTTCAATCAAATGACACAAGCTGCCAAAGAAGCTCATTCAATCTAAAATTTGACAAATTGTTCCCTTTAGTGTCACAGAGTTTAAAAATATTTTCTGTGTAAATTGTTTTTAATTTTTTTAAAAAGCGTTATCTAATAAAAAGGAAAAGCAAGAAATAATGTAGTTTTTCTGAAGGCTATTTCTCTATTTTAAAAGAATTTCTCAAAATTTTGGTGATTTTTCGTTAGAAAATCCCAAAATTTTAATAACATTTTGTATATTGAAAATTTTTCAAGAATCTAAAATATTTTAAATATAACAACTGCAAAGAACAACACGAAAAAATACAGACAGAAAAAAAAATATGTTTTAAAATATCACATCGGAATTTTATTTTAGCGGGGGTTAAAATTTCCCTCCCTTGGCCTGTACGTGTATCATATCGGTACTTAAAACTATGTGTTCTTTACTACATCTGAGGTTTAAGGTATGTTCAGCAACTTTGTAGAAAATATTAAAACAAATATTTTTGTGGAATATATATTAACCCTCTAACTCCCCCACATAACGGTAATTTTTGGGTCTATTTTAACAAATCGTAAAAAACACCCCTAAAAAGGGGGAGGGCGGAAATGAAATGTTCTACAAAAATGTTGGCCATAAAATTCTACTTCATAAGTCAGAACATATGAGCACCAAAGTTCCAAAATTAACACAAACACTAGTCAAATTCAAGATTGCCCAATAAGGGTTAATTTGGTTATTATTTAGAGTTAGTACAAAAAAGTCTTTCAAAAACTGATTTTTATATTAAATTTCACTAAAGGTGTATAAAAAAAGCAGTTAAAAACATAGTTTTACTATTTTACCCTTTATGAAATCGTTGATTTATTTACCTTTTAAATAAATCGAGTTCTTTCTATATTGCAAATAATAAACACTGTTTAAAATTATTTATAGCTCTATTTATTTATAACAGCCCTTAAAATTACAGAAAAATACTTTAATAACACACTTTATTTACATGCTGTAGATAGACTAAACGTTAGCCACACTTTAGTTCTTGACGCTAAGTGTCTAAGTGTTTATAAACTCAACTACTGCGTCACCAAGAACCCGTATTTATATGAGTAGTCAGGTGTTCCAGTTATTTCCATTTTCTTACGACACTAGATTTTTCCAGCTGTTAAAATTCGTGTAAAGAAAAAACAAAAATAATTACTTAGAAAATATATAAGTTTATTTGCTTTCAATTCATTTCATGAAGATATATCTGATGATGACAAAACGCCGACACACGTATATTTATACCCTTCACCACAGGTGGAAGGGTATATATAAGTTTGTCATTCCGTTTGTAATTTCTATAATATTGATCTTAGACCCTATAAAGTATATATATTCTGGGTCGTTATGAAGAGCGAAGTTGATTTAACGATGTCCGTCTGTGTGTTGAAATGGGTTTTCCGAAGAACCCAGACATGATCCGGACTTGATTGTTTTTATTTCTGTTACATGTGATCCATTTCTGTTTGCTATTAAAAATCAGACAGATCGGTTAATAAATGGCTGAGATATTAGCAAAAAACCAGGACTAACTCTAATTTTTTCGGTAAAATCCCTTTGTTTAATATGTATGTAGAATTTTACGCATAACAAACACATCCATGTGTTAAAATTCTTTTCTTTCATCACAAACAACACACATACAAAGATTTGTCATTTAAATAAAAACTAAACAAATCTCTAATGAACGAAGACTTTTATATATGTAAATCTATCGACGATGATTTTGTGTGAGCTTCAATAGCTCAGTTGTCTAGACGCTATGTCACAAATACTTTTTTTTCTCTAATCTAAGGCCGCGGGTTCGAATCCCGGTCAATTCACTTTTTTTTTGTACATTTTTTTTTTATTTTCTTAAGTTTTTTTTTTAACATTTAATAATTAATTTAAAAAAAATTTTATATTAATAATTAAATAATCCATAAATAGGCTAAAAACATCAAAATTTTTATAAAAACTCTCTGATACAAACAAAATACAAAATATTTCTATTTTTTGCTCCGATTTAAAAGAATTTATAAAAAGATTTTTAAACCATTTTATTTCTCATATATTAAGAAAATTTTATACATTATTTCCCTTTGAGTGCAACTATTTTAGGTCATGACTTATAATAATTTATAAAAAAAAAATTATAAACTATTTTCCTTCAAATTATTAAAATTAAGATAAAGAAATTAAAAATATTTTTAATAAAAAAGCGAAATAAAATACCAAATGCAAATTTGCCAGCTAAATCAAACTATTTTGTAGAAATAAAACACATGCAGTTCTAGTGATTTCTTTTAACGATTTGTTGAAATTCTTTTCTTTCACCTCTTCACCTTTTATACACAAACAACAAACACTATTCTAGAGATATGGATACGTCTTATATAGCAAAATATCGAAAATCTTTAGTATAAAATATTTGTCCATATATAAACTTCAGTTTTTTCCCAACCATGGTGAAGGGTATATAAGATTCGGCATAGCCGAATTTAGCCGCTCTTACTTGTTTTTTTGTCTCCTCTGCCAAAATCCATTGTCAGAACCCCATAATTTTGGGAGAAGTTTGAAATTTTTGTACAGTGATATTACTCTAATCATGAAATTTTTGTATTGAAAAAATCACTTAAAATGTTACAAAAAGATATAAGAAATTTCCCTGATAATTTTTTCAGAAACTTTTTGAGAAGCCTGAAATATGAGTAAAAAGCAAAAGAAAGCATTAACCAAATACTCTTGGAATTCAGCGAAATTTTGTAGAGATATTTTTCCATATGAAGTTTTGGACCAGTGGTTTAGAAATTTGGAAACTGTGTAAAACAAAAAATTTTAATTTCCTACATAATATTTTCGGAACCAGAAGAGGCAGGGATCTAAAATTGTTCATGCTTAATAAATTTACATAGGACAATAACCCTACAATTTTTTTCCTTTTGTATTTAAAGATGGCTTATTTAATTTTTTTGTATTGATTTGACTTATTTGTCAAACATATTTTGATCAGCTACACTCAGAAAAAAAAGTTAGTAGAAAAATTTGTAAACGCTTTTCAATCCCACTTTACTATTTTTGTACTGATTTTTAGTAATTAAATATTATTTAGCAAATCTTTTTGTTATATACATTTTACAAACTACAAAATGTTTTCAGAATATTTACAAATTTTTGTTGCTAATTTCAGAAATCATTTTACAAATTTTTGAAAACCCATTTGCTAAAATTAGCAAAAAAAAATACTAATTTTAAAAAAGTGGATATTGAAGAAAATGTTTTTTTATAATTAAAACTTACACCTACAAACTTAAATTGCCTTAAAATGTTACATAGATTAAAAAAAGGGATCGGAAGTGAATATACCGACTTATGTCTAAAATAGGACATGCACTTAAAATAGCACTAAAACAATTAAAACTTTACCTTAAAAGTAAAAAAAAAAAATTGACTAAAATATTTCTCAAAACAAAAATTACCAAATTAAAACAAAATCATAAATTCGTTTATGTTTTGACAATTTTTAAGATTTTTAAGCCTTTGATTTGCAAAATTTTCAGTTGCCATTACAGACTTTTTTTGGTGTACGATTTCACTAAAAATGGTTTTGAGAACTGAGCAATAAATTCTTTCATAACCCTGCTTTTTTTTGTTGTTGTATATTACTTTGTTTTTGTAAGGTTCTTGTCTTTGAATTTGAATTTGCATTTGAATTTTATTTATTTCTATTCGCTTAATGTTATGAAAATGACACTTGTAGTCATTCTCATTCATTCATAATAATAATAATGTTGAATTCATGTCTAACTTTAATTTAAATTGACAATATGAACTTTGTTATTAACAACACACATACTTATGTGCATATTATTGGTACTGTAAGTAGTGTGTATTTTGAAATTCTAAACGTAAAAGGATTTATTACATCGTGATGTTTAAATGTTCTATTAATAGTGTGAGAATTGATTGCTTCTATGAGCTTTATTGATTAAGATTGATGAGAAATTTTAAAGTTTTTGGTTTCAGGAATTAATGTAGATATTTATAATTTACTTGTTTTGCGGTTGTAGTTTACAGTTAGTTTAATTAATGATTGGGGGAATTATGAATTAGCCAACACACCCAGAAAATAGATTCGTCATGTCAATCGAATGGTTTGTTGGTAGCTACTTTATTATTAAGGCAATTAAAATTCGGTTGTGTTGTTGAAACTACTATCATCTTAGTTAATTTTCAGTTTTCATAACCGTAAAATTGGGTTACCACAAACGGAACCATGCAGGTGCCAACCAATTCGGTTCAGCACTAATGTGTTTTTTCTAAGCAGTTATTTAGGCTTTTAAGTGAGGACGCCGAAGAATTATAACAGTTAAGAAAACTTAATAAACTTAATAAAAGTTGACTCAGGGTGTTGAAGAACCCATAAGGCAAAAAGGGAATTGCGGTCAGAGTTCTAAGCTGCTAGGCTTTGTAAATTTATTTCCAAGGATACACTTGCAAGAGGTTTTCTTATGAATCCTGACTGTACCTAATCGGAGAGCTGTCAGTAAATTGTTGAACTTTAAATGGATATTTATTTTCTGGGTTAAAAAGATGAGTTAAAAAGTATTATCCTAGATGGTGGACGAACGGAAGATCGCTTGGAAAGTTCAAAGGCACCGGAATGTAATTTTGCAGAATTTTTGTGGGAATCCCTGCACACAGAAAAATAAATTGCCAACCGAATTGAAAAGTGTAGTTTGTTTGCGAAAACCAATAAATTCGGTTAGCATAATAAAATTCAAATGTGTTTGCTGAATATTTTGGGTGTTGTAACAAAAATTCAGTTGGATTAACTGAATTTTGTTTTGGAAACCAATATTCAGTTGTACCAACCGATTTCAGTTATAGAAACCGAATTTCAGTTGGAAATTGACCAAATTTGTCTTTGTGTGTAGATATAATCACATCATGGCTTCTTTGTATATTCACTGGTTGTCTGTTATCGAAAGCAACTAACCTTGGAAAGGTGAGAAGTTAGGCTGGTAAAAGACTCAGATATCAAGATATTTTGTCGCTTCTTTTGAAAAATCTGATGTGACAACTACTGCAGAGCTCAATATGGAGACCTTAAAGACAGGTCGGTGGAAACAGCTTGTTGGCACAATTATTGATGCAGAGCAAAATCTTGCAGGGCAGGCCGATAAACTCGGTCATAGGAGATGGTATGGTAAGGAGAGTGGTAGCATAGGACACTCCAAAAGAGGTAGTGATTTCTCCTTCTGTAAAACCTTGTGATCAATTAAATCCATGCGTTTATGGAAGGAACGGAGCAAATATTGTTGCACACACTACCGATTAGTGATGTGATATAATAGGCGCTTAAGACTCTATCTACGTGAGTAAATCCGGACAGACAAGGAGTAATTCCGGACTGACTCTTAACTTACCAGAAATAGGAATACCGAGGAAAGGTATTATTTACACCTTTGTGATAACCTTTTGCAGATGATATTATTATTAGTATTATTGATATTGGCCTCGATCTCGTCTCCATATCCTCAATCACACCCAATAGTTCCACCAGAGGAACTATGACATCCACCTGTACCAGATCTCCAACCGACTCCTAGCACATTCATATGTGCCAACGGATTTTCGATTTCAATACCATTCCTCACACCTTTTCTTTGATCTCATCATATCAGTTTTCAAGGCCTTGAAAGCGGCAAGACTCTTGACGAAATTGCTAATGGATAGTGGATCCAAGCCGCTTCCATTATCATCCATGCTGCTTTATCAATTGCATAGAACTCTTCTAGATTTATCTGGAAGTCCTAGCATCCACTTCCCTTTAATAGACCTCTGACCCTATCCATATCTTCAGCTTCGATCCGTACATTAAAACCGATATTATATGCGCCTGAATGATAGAGAGGACTGTTAGATAGTGGGCGCACATATTGATTCTAGGCGTACAAATTCCGTGATGTTGGTGGTACACTGCACGATCGCGACACTAATTCTACTTATCCGATTGTGAACATTTGGACTTTGAACTGTAAACCTGGGTGGACTTTGTTGGTGATTCTGTCATTCAGAGGTATGCGATTTCGGTTTTTACGGTTGGATCGAAAACGGAGATATGAACAAAGTCGAGAATATATACAAAGGAACTGGATATTAAGACTTTCACACTGATCTAGCGTTTCCAGAGATTTATGCAATTGATAGAGCAGCAAGGATGATGATGGGATGTGGATTATTGTTATTTGTTTAAAGTTCTTGGCAACCGATATGATCAGATCTACGCAGAGAAAACAGATTTGTGCTTATCAGGCGTTGCCAATCGAATAGTTCCATTGTGACTGCTATATTTTTCAGTTGGTACAACAGAAAGTCAGTTAAGACCTTGTTAATTTTATTGTGACAACAAAATTTTGGTTAACTCGACAAAAATTCTGTATTTGTAATGTACCAAACACAGAAAAAAACTGATTCATTGTGACAACCGAATTTCTTGCCAAACCATATGGTTTGGTTAAAGTCACCAAAATATTTGTTTGTGGCGACTAAAATTCGGCTAATACAACAGAATTTTGGTTAAAACCCTATATTTCAATTGCATTAGGAATATATTTGGTTGCGACAGCTAAGTAATTCAGTTGATGCAATCAAACTTTTTGGTTGGCAGAAAATTCGGTGGTCACGATAAATCTGTTTTCTCTGTGTACAAGCAAAAAATTCGATTGGAAATAATTTTAATAAATTTAATCAAATATGGCGGCATTTATTCAAATTTACATGGGTCCCAGTGTACAGTCGGGTCATAAGTAACGAGTTGGTATATGAGTGTATGAGAAATAACTCTGAGTCAGTTAGACATCTGGTGCAAGCGGATGTCCTAGTTTCACTGATGGAACTATTCTTTGTAATTGAGAACGAGATCGGGAGACGACATCGAGGTCAATACCTATCTGACGGTTGTACATTAGTGGATTATCATCCACCTCCTACCAAAAGTTTTCTTGCAGGTGTAAAAAGCCCAGAAGGCCTTTTTTAGGAATCAAGAATAACCTTGACTACTTGTGATGTATCTCGAAGTTTATAGACGCTTCATGGTTTTGTCAAGCGGTCACTCACAATTGTATTACTGTTAGAACTGTGAACATGACGAAAGAGAGAAAATAATGCAGCATCTTTTCTGCGAATGTTCAGGACTACTCATATATCTGGGAAACATAATCAGGCTGCTGGATGTATCTTTGTCCGGTCTCGCGGAAATTTTGATGATGTAAGGAAGGCTGAGGGGAATCGCAATAGACCGGATGGTCTCAAAGTATACTCGATTTTTGCAGGGCTTCCATTTAATCTAACCTAAACAATAGCAGATTTTAGATTCGCGACATATGAAAAATTTTGAATAACTTAACCGCGGAGGGAATATAACCAATGAAATTTTGAACGTAATCGAAAAACTTAAAATTTAGTAAATACGTGACAGAAAAAAACCTAAGATTGAACAAACTTGGATTTGTGATATCGAGAATTAAGAGGCTAAAAACATTGCCTAAAGATCGACCAATTTTTTAATGTTTGGTATTTGAATCTATAGAAATATTAAAGAGTGAGGTATTATTGTTGGAAAGAGATACACTCATAATATTATGTAGCTAACTGTTTGTAGTTTCCCAGCAAAAAAAAAAAAAAATGGTAGTCATTCTGCGACTACCATTGCTTCCTAAACTTCAGTTGACATTCTTTTATGATTTTTTGGTGCTATTCTAAGGCACTTCCAAAAGAATTCATGTGTTCATATTTCAAATGCAGTGATCTGGATATAAACCCCATGTATATCTTAAAATATCACTCTTCATTACTTCTAAAGCATAAGTTATAGTATATCGTATATTTTTTGAGTCTAAAGCATTTATTCAAATTGAAAAAATAGTTCTGATGAACTTTTTTAATTTTTTTATTAAATCATTTTTTATATTTTAGTTTAAAATTTCATGAGGGTTAGAATTTATGCAGTTTTGCAATTTTTATAAAAATTTTGAAAAATCAAGAAAAACAGATTTTTTTAACCTTTAATTGAAACTATCTGGCCTGTTATTTGCATTTTTTCAGCCTTAAATATTTATGACGAGGCAATCTAAGCATTTTTGCATTGTGTTTATTATTTAACACTACACCATTTCCAATTTTAATTCAGAATTTATCAAAATAATTTTAAAATTGTGTAAAAATTATTTAAAATTGCTCAAAAATGTTTTAAAATTGTGCAAAAATTATTTAAAATTTTTCAAAAATATTTTAAAATTGTATAAAAATGTTTCAAAATTGTACAACCAGTTTTTAAATTATCCAAAAATATTTTAAAATTTGTCTAAAAATTCATTAAAAAAAATGCTTTTTCACTAATGCAGAATTATTTATTTGTTTTAAGAGTATTTGTATATCAATGCATAAATTGCGGTTCTTTAAACTTATTTTTCTGCATTCTTATGAATTAAATTTTCATCAAAGCTTAAATACTACAAAGTATATGAACATTTTGCACTCATGCATCAGAATATCTAATCTTGCATCGTCATTGCTTCCTTAGAGTAAATTATGAATAATGCTAGTAGCTACATTTGAATACTTCCATCTTATGACACACTTATGTTAAATTCATCGATGAAACCATTAGAAAAGAAGTGATGCCTTTGCCATAGTAGTGATGGTTTTATTGCTTCTTTGGCAGCTTAATTTTTGCTGGGTTAAAAAAAAGTTTTCCGTTCCATTTAAAAATAAAGGAAGATACATTTATTTATTTATTTATATATTTATATTTATATTAATCATATAATTACAAATTATATCCTAATAACCTAACCGAGCACTAGCAACAAAGGCCATCGGCTCGTTGTAGCGAAGACAGACCAGAGCCCCTGGTGGGAATCGAACCCACGACCCCCGCACTGATAAGCTAGCACGCTACCAACTAGCCTACCGGGGCGCTCGAAGATACATTTATTTTTCAAAGAAATATATATATTACTTTTTTATACATTTATTCGAAATAATTTACTATCATTTACCGATTTTTTTTTAGTTTCATTTATTTTTTTCATTTGTTTGAAATTTAATAAAAATTTACCCACAAAACGGAAACTTGTGGGTTATTTGTGTCCGTAACAGTTATTACAAATTAAAACTTTGTTTGCTGTTTCAAAAAAAAAAAAAAAAAAAATATTCAAAAAAATTCAATTTGTTTTTTTTATCTAAATTGATTGTATATATACAAAATTTTTCAATACAAATTACAAGAACTTCATAAACACACATACATACACAAACACATTCACACAAAAAGTGTTTATAGCTTCATATGCATACATACATTTTGTATTGTACGAGTATATTAAAAAAAAAACAAAAAATATAAAAACGGAAATAATTTCAAATAAATGAAAAAAAAACAATTATTTTTTAAGGATTGGTAGGTAAAATTTTGACATTTATTTTAACTGATTATATCATTTGTTTCTTACGGATGTGTCAGTTGATTAATCAACATTTAAAAATAAATAGCAAATGGCATTTAATTTAAATAAAAATTAAGTAGACCGGTTTTTAAATGAAATATTATTTTATTTTTAAATGATATTTTCAGATATTTTAACTTACAAACTTTTTTAAGTGTATTAATTATTATTGTTCTATTATATTGTAACTTTTCTGGGTGTATGTTTTAAGGAATTTGGTTTAATTTCAAGAATTTATGATTTGCT
This sequence comes from Eustalomyia histrio, assembly GCA_949748255.1. Taxonomy (NCBI): domain Eukaryota; kingdom Metazoa; phylum Arthropoda; class Insecta; order Diptera; family Anthomyiidae; genus Eustalomyia; species Eustalomyia histrio. The sequence goes on along the minus strand of OX456523.1, from coordinate 45,792,951 downwards.
AACAATTATAAAAAAAAAACAATTTAAAACACACCTAGATTTCAACATAAACCCATTATTAAATAGATTAATATGAATTTAATAATGTCATAAAACTTTCATTAACTTGGCCTTATTATTTTTGTATTCTAGTTGTGTTTTTTTTAAATGCGTCTCATAAAATGGTAAATAAATTGCCGGTTATCATAGAATGACTATGAATATGATTTAAGTCCCATTATAAATATGTAAATTTACATACATCTTTGTATGTAAAAATGTAGTTACATATTTTTGAAATTAAACAAAAAAAAAAAAAAAACAAACACCTTAAAACTAAAAAAATTCATAATTATTGTAGGTGTTGTCACATTAATAAATAACATAGAAATATATACAAGCAGCTATTTTACAATTACAATTGACGTACTTAATTCCGTATGTATAAAAATGAATAATATTTTATTAACATGCAATAAGTCCGTCTGTCCGTCTATCCTGTCTGTCACCTATTAACATGACATGCCACATTGTTAGGCCTTTAAGTAATTTTTTAATTGGTTTCATATTAAATTATGGCTTAAAGCTGCTTTTAAAATTTATTCACCTGCAATAAACGCAAAAATTATACAAAAAAAAAAAAAAATAAAAACAACACATTATGTATAATTTTTATTTATTTTTAATTATAATACATAAATCAATTTAATCATATTATAAATTAAAATATTGTATAAATTGTATTAAAGTCCATGCTCAGGGATCGATAGATAGTTAAATAAAAAATCATTTCTGATTTATTTATTTTTGTCTCATAAGTGCTGTTACATACAATTGGGAATAATTAGCAATTTGTCAGTTGTTGTTATTTTTTTTATGTTGCATTTTATTATTTTGTAACGACAGTTGTTGTTTTTATTAACCATAAAATTTATGGTAAAAACAATTTTAAATTATCAGTGTTAATGAAATGATTATTTTGAAACAATGTGTTTAATACATTCGATTTTATCATACATTGTACGGGATGTAATTGTACAATTACAATCCCTTTAAAATAATTATCTTAAGAACTTGTTTTTTTTTCTTTTAATTAGATTTCCGCAAGATTAAAAATAATAGGATTTAATAAATTTTATCAAAGAATATGAATATGTTTTGCAAGTCTAGTTTTTCAAAAGAAGATTAAAGAGATATTATACTAGTTAGGATAATATATTTAAAGCCCTTTACCACCTTTCATTTTCACTCTATCTTCTTCCCAAAGAATGCAATACATTAATTAATAGAAAGAATTTCCTGAGTATTGCTTCTATATTTAAATAAACAAAAACTGATTTGGATTTATATTACAGTGGCGAACATTAATGGACTGCTAAGTAGTGAATAAAAGAAATTGTGACCATAATATTTGGCCACTGCAAGAAACTTGAAAAACTGGAATTTAGAAAAATTAACTAATTTGGAGAAAAAATTGTAATCAAAACGGCGCACTGTTGAGTTTTTGATACCAAAAATGGGAATTAATTGCAAAATTAAATTTAGGAGAACCGATTAAAAGTAACACAACATTCCATATCACTAGTGCAAAAATTTTGTTTTTGACAACTACCGTTATGTCACTATACATTTTTAAAGTTTGAGTTATTTGAATAAAGCCAAATTTAGAAATAAACCTTTTTTTTTCTAAAAATATAAACGCTTTTGAAAATATTTATGAAAAATTTGTCTGCACTTTTTTGCACATTTTAAAATAAAATTTAAATATATTGTTGCACCTTGTTGCAAACATTAGTGTTATTATTGATTTTGTTTTCATGAGAGCTTGCATTTAATTATTAAATTAGAGTAGATAAAAACATATTAAAAGAAGAAAGGGAAAACAATCGTGCCATTAAAATTAATGTGCAACATCATCATCATATGGCAAAATCCTCGTCCAGCATATCCTAGATATTGTAGGCCATTGAAAGTGGAATTTATAAAAGAAACCACGATTGTTGCTAAGAATGAAAAAGATAGAGTAGATCAGGAAATAAAAAACCTTAAAGTGTCTGTCATTTCTTATTTGGAAAAACGCTTGAAAGGCAGTCATAAGTTGGTCCTATCAATGATTAATGGAAAAATATGTAATGCACTCACAGAAATTTATGGTACACAAAAATACTTTTTATGTGGTGCTACTTCCAAAGAATTTAATAATATTGTCAAAATGATTTCTTTGCAAGTAAAAACAGAAAATTTGGAGTACGGTTTGTCAATTCTGCATGGATGGATTAGATTTTTTGAATGTCTGCTCCATTTGGCATATAAGCTTCCAATAAAGAAATGGCAAGCTAGATAGGACATCGAAAAACAAGTTGTTGCAAAAAATAAAACACGTATTCAAGAGGAGTTCAAAAATAAAACTGGTCTTATTATTGATCTTCCGAAACCTGGCTTTGGAAATTCGAATGACGGCAACACAGCTCAGCGCTTTTTTCAAATGCGGACATTTCAACGCAAATTACAAAATTGGATGCAAAATTCATTAGACAACTGCATTCAATTATGGTTACCGTTTGTTTTGGTTTTCAAATAACACTAATGCCTTGCGAGATTTCGCTCTTGATACCGCAAGGTATTTTGTACAACTGTATCCGTGGTATTATATGTCCCCAACTATCCATAAATTTTTAATCCATGTACCATAAATAATAAACCACGTTTTACTACCAATTGGACAGTTGACGGAAGAAGCACAATAAGCTCGAAACTAAGGTTTCAGAAATTTTAGGGAGCATTTTTCGCGAAAATTTTGTAGAGAAAAATCAAATGAAGATATATTTAAAAGACTATTGGTTACTTCAGATCCAGTAATATCATATATGAGAAAATTGAATGAGAAAAAAACCCATAATTTGCCTATGGAAGTAATTCCATTATTAATATTTGAATCAAATCTCGATGGTGAAGAATATGCCAATAATGATGATAATGATATTTACCTATACTAATTATAGTGATAATGATGATGATAATAATTGATGATGATGATGATAAAGAATCGGATAAGGAATAGAAATGTGTGAATAAATATTATTCTTTTTATTTTTTTTGGAAATATTGCAATTTTTAGCAATATTAAAGGTATGTTTTAAAAATTTAACTAATGGAAAATAAATAAAATTTGTACTAAATAATATTAAAAAATTGATTAGTTTTACTTCTTAAAGTGAATTTGACTGAAAAAAGTTAAAATTAGAAACTGGAAAAGTTACCTCGAATTAATTCCCACTTTTAGTATCAAAAACCCCACTGTACGGCGCCAAAGGTACTTTTTACCAATATTTAATAAAATTTTCCTTGAAATTTAGAAACAAGTTTCACTTAAAATTTGATACAAAATTATAAAAAAATTTTACTATTGAGAACTTTATTTTTATTTTATATAATACTCGTAGTAGTTAATATTCCCAGTTTTAAAAAAGGTGATAAAAATCAGACAAACCATTATAGGGGAATAACTTTTATGATTTGAAGCGCCAAAATTTTAATGGGTGTCATAACAGAAAGAATTATTAACTGGTTTTATCAGAACAATATTCTAATAGAATACCAGGTGGGCTTTTGAAAGGAATACTCTGCAAAGTTCGGAAGAGAACCCAATTATCGGATAATCGGATGCTAACTATCTCCCATACTATTCTAACGACCTTCATGAACAGATAGGTGGAGGATTATTTGTTAAAAATTTAAATATTAGGTTACTTTTATACGCTGACGATATTGTCTTAATATCTGATGAGGTCAAATCAATGCAAATTATAATAAATCATTTGGAAACTTACTGTGCTACATAAAATTTGAAAGTTAATCTACCATAATTAAAAATTATGGTTTTTAGAAATGGGAGACGTTTGGCACAAAATAAGAAATTTAAATGTAGTGGAAGAGATATTTAAATAGTCCCCGAATATTGTTATCTTGGTATTATTATAATCCCTAAATGTGTCTTTACCAAACATGAAAATAAAAGATATGACTTGGCCAAAAATTGTTTAAACTCTACTCTACAAATTTCAAGTCAAAAATACATCTTTTTAATGCAGTTTGTCGATCCGTACAATCTTATGGCGCACAAGTTTGGGGACATTCTCACTTTTAGGATGTTGACAGCTTGCAAAGATTTTTTATGAAACAAATTACTTAAACTACCTAAATTCACTCCAAATTACTTTAGAATCAGGAGTCGAGGATCTGCATCTAACATGTACGAGGCAAGATCAATAAGTCCGTGACTGTTCGAACTTCTCTTGTAGTTTTATGAAATTCAACACTGCTGCCATCAAGTACCACCTTTAAATAGACTACTGTCAAATTTAGAGCAATTTCTGTCATTAGAGCTGTATCTAGAAAAGCTACAGCCTCTAAGCAGAGCTCTAACAAAAAACCTATTAAACTATATATTATTCTCCTTTGCAATGAACCACGTGACTAGGTATATTCTTAACAAGCACTATGACGTTGCTTATGTTATAAAATTGCTTGAAATTCGAAAACTGTATTTTAAAAGAGTTTCGTTGAAAAAAAAAATTTATAAAAACTAAAAAATTACATGAAATTTTGTTTCTAATTTTAGTTATCAACAAAATTTGATGAAGTAGGAACTTCAGTAGAATTAAGTTGTTTAGTCAAAAATATTTAAGAATTTGCTTATTGAATTCTTAATTGCACAAACACAGAAATATCGGTGAGGATTTGTGAGGAATATTCGTGATTTTTATATCTTTTCTAATAGTGAAAGTGTCATGGAACCGTGGCAGTTGTATCAAACTTTGTTTGTGAATTTCGCAAAAACTATTCAAACCATGTTTTTAAGAATTTGTTATTGAGTATTTTTCCAAGGCAGCTCTTGTTTATTTAGGCTTTTTATTTTATTCCGAACAGTGTCATATAAAGAAAATAAAAACTAACTTTTTCGAAAAAATGTCCTACTTCGGTAAAACACTATATACACTGCGTTTTTAAGGGCTTACTTTCATTCAGCACATCTGACATTTTCTGTTTAAAGAGTCGTCAGATTCCTCTGAAAAACCCCAAGATTATAAGGCATGATTCTTCCAAAAATCTCAGGCTGCTTTGAATTGTTGTAGAAGCCAACGCAATAGACTTAACTTAATATTTTAGCAAAAAGCAGCTCATTGTGTTCTTATTGATGTTATAAATACATTTATTTTGCATTAAACGGTTAATTAATTAATTGCTAATTTTTCCGATTAATGGATCTGAATACTCGATTAATAAATTTTCTTAATTTTTCGAATAATGACCTAACCGATTAACCGGCAGGGTAGAATAATTGAAAACACTAACTGCAGGATATCCTGAAACGTAATACATTGTGACAAAGTCAGATCCTTTTCATGGTTAATTAATGGTTTCCGTCGATAGAACTACAAAAAGGAACGCCCTATATGACATTTGGCATCTAAGGCTAAGGAACACTGGAGGTCCTTTGTCTTCTTAAAGTCACTAAGTTACATTTCTTGTTATTTTAGGAAAATTGACAAATTTCATAAGTTTATTTTATAACATATTTAGCTTAGACATTAATTGGCATATACAAATGTTTACATTTTTATTACTAACTGAAAATAAAAATACACTCAGAATATTATGTAGTTTAATAAAAAAGTTTTCCGTTCCATTTAAAAGTAAAGGAACATACATTTATTTTTCAAAGAAATATCTATATTAACTTTTTTATACATTTATTCGAAATAATTCACTATCATTTAGCGTATTTTTTTCAGTTTCATTTATTTCTTTCATTTGTTTGAAATTTAATAAAAATTTACCCACAAAATGCAAACTTGTGGTTTATTTGTGTCCGTAAGTAGTTATTACAAATTTAAATTTTGTTTGCTGTCTGTTTCAAAAAAAATATTCAAAAAATTTCAATTTGTTTTTTTTATTTAATTAGGTTGTATATATACAAAATTTTTCAATACAAATTACAAGAACTTCATAAACACACATACATATACAAACACATTCATACAAAAAGTGTTTATAGCTTCATATGCATACATACATTTTGTATTGCACGAGTATATAAAAAAAAACAAAAAATACAAAAACCGTAATAATTTCAAATAAATGAAAAAAGATTTATTTTTTAAGGATTGGTAAGTAAAATTTTGACATTTATTTTAACTTATTATATCATTTGTTTCTTACGGATGTGTTAGTTGATTAATCAACATTTAAAAAATAAATGTTTTTTTTCATTTATTTGAAATTATTTCCGTTTTTGTATTTTTTGTTTTTTTTTAATATACTCGTCCAATACAAAATGTATGTATGTATATGAAGCTATAAACACTTTTTGTGTGAATGTGTTTTATATGTATGTGTATTTATGAAGTTCTTGTAATTTTTATTGAAAAATTTTGTATATATACAACCAATTTAAATAAAAAAACAAATTGAATTTTTTTGAAACAGCAAACAAAATTTAAATTTGTAATAACTGTTACGAACACAAATAAACCACAAGTTTCCGTTTTGTGGGTAATTTTTTATTAAATTTCAAACAAATGAAAAAAATAAATGAAACTGAAAAAAATCGGTAAATGATAGTAAATTATTTCGAATAAATGTATAAAAAAGTTAATATAGATATTTCTTTGAAAAATAAATGTATTTTCCTTTATTTTTAAATGGAACGGAAAACTTTTTTATTAAACTACAAACAGTTAACTACATAATATTCTGAGTGTAGGAATTTTTATTCATTGTAAAAATTTTTTTTTTTAATAAAATTTTACTTCAATTGAGGAAAATTTAAAGACTATTTTAAAGGAAATTTTGGATTAATTTTTAGTTCATGTCTTTTTTTTTGAGTGTACCCTTTTGATTAAAAATATTTTAATTATTACTTAATATTTATTAATCATGCATACGTAATCATTACTTTATGCTTGCAAATAAGGTAATGCAGGAGTATATCAAACCCATTACCAAAGTTTTGCTAGGTATGAATGTTTTTAAAAAATTCATACATATAGCTGGACATAATTCGCTATAAATTTTGAATTTATTCATGGATTTTTTAAAAAAATATATTTTATTTTGTTGGTCTTAAATAATGCTCACATAATTTTATATGTTATTGAAAATTTTTTAAATGTTAATTCAATTTTTTTTACATTTTTAATTGTCTTCTTCTTTGTTTGAAAGCCAGAGTAACAAAATTTGCGGTTCATTTGATTTTGATATTCCTTTTTTAAATTATTTCAACAGTTTGTTTAAAATATTGATAAAATTTTCATTTGGAAAAAATCTGTCTCGTTCAATTCTGAATATCAAAAATTGTAAATGATTGTTACTAATTTATGTACAGCACGGTTTCCGCTTTACACTGCATTAAATATTTCTTCACACTGCACATAAAATATTTCTAAGAAATATTAAATTAAATAATTCCTACACTCAGAATATTATGTAGTTAACTGTTTGTAGTTTAATAAAAAAGTTTTCCGTTTCATTTAAAAATAAAGGAACATACATTTATTTTTCAAAGAAACATCTATATTAACTTTTTTATACATTTATTCGAAATAATTAACTATCATTTACCGATTTTTTTCAGTTTCATTTATTTTTTTCATTTGTTTGAAATTTAATAAAAATTTACCCACAAAACGGAAACTTGTGGTTTATTTGTGTCCGTAACAGTTATTACAAATTTAAATTTTGTTTGCTGTCTGTTTCAAAAAAAAATGTTCAAATAATTTCAATTTGTTTTTTTATTTAAATTGGTTGTATATATACAAAATTTTTCAATACAAATTACAATAACTTCATAAACACACATACATACACAAAAACATTCACACAAAAAGTGATAATAGCTTCATATTCATGCATACATTTTATATTATACGAGTATATTAAAAAAAAACAAAAAATACAAAAACGGAAATAATTTCAAATAAATGAAAAAAACAGTTATTTTTTAAGGATTGGTAGGTTAAATTTTGTCATCTATTTTAACTGATTATATCATTTGTTTCTTACGGATGTGTCAGTTGATTAATCAACATTTAAAAATAAATAACACAAATGGCATTTAATTTAAATGAAAATTAAGTAGACCGGTTTTTAAATGAAATATCATTTCTTTTAAAGGATATTTTCAGTTATTTTAACTTACAAACTTTTTTAAGTGTATGAATCATTTTAAATTAAAAATTATGACCTTACTTTTCATTATTCAAACTAAATATCTAAATTATTATGGAATTTTTGTTTTGAAAGTTATTTATTTTTCAGTTAGTAAGGTAGGTAGAGAGGTACCTTGTGGTATTTCCCTTCATTTGTTTTGCCTTTGAATTATTTTCTGCATACTTTTTTTGTTATGGGGAGTTTTTGGTGTGTGTGTATGTTGTTACATTTTTGTTTTCTTTGCAAATCATTTATTAAATATACTTGTTTTTTATATCTTTGTTTTTTTATTTTTTTTCAAACAAAGTTTTCGGGTTTTCGTTAAATTATTGTCTCATATTACGTTTTAATACAATTCGTTTTGGCATTGCAACATCCAGTTTAATGTTTTTTGCTGCTTTCGTCTTATATTTTGGGCGTTTGCTATGGTTTTCAATCTATAAACTGTATCGCTATGATTTTTAAGCAAACTACTAGCAAACCAACCGCAACATTATATTGTTGTTGTATGGATCTTAAGGTGGCACATGAATCTCATATAAGGGTTAAGTTTTATATTTAAAAATGGCCACTCGGGAAAGTGTAATTTATTTCCTTTTTCTCTACACTATTCTGGTTCAATCCACTCTGGCGAACTACTTCATCATTGTGAATCTAATTTAAAGCATTATTTCAATACAAAACCGTAATAAACTACTAACAACATTGTTTAGCAACATTGTTGCAGAAAAAATTGCTTAGCTCTAAAAAACATACACAATGTTCGCCTCAATGTTGACTGCTTTTTTATATTTTTGCTACACTCAAAAAAAAAAAGACATGAACTAAAAATGAATCCGAAATTTCCTTTAAAATAGTTTAAAAATTGTCTTCTGTTTAAGTAAAATTTTATTAAAACTTAGAAAAATTTTCTTAAAATTATTAAAAATTCTTATGTTTGAGAAAATCAAAATAGTTTATATACTCAGAAATAGTTCAGTATATTAAATAAAAATTTATAAATTTTTAGAAAAAACATCTTAGTTTTAAGGAATTTGGATACTAAAATGTAAGTTTAGTTAAAAAAATATAACATAATTTACTCCCTTTTAGTTCAAAAAATGTGTAACTTACAATGAGAAAATACTTGAACTTAATGTGTGTTAATTTTTTTTCGCGAGTAGTAAAATCAACTAAATTTTAGAAAGCCATTTCTAAATTCAGTTTGTAAGTCTACCAATTTTTAATTTTTAAGAATAGTTTTCTAAAAATTAGTTCAGGCGATTTAATAAATTTTTTCCTATGTAACTGATGAACTATTTCTATGGAAAATTTTCATTCAACTTAGTTCAGATCAATTTTAAAAATTTTAAGAAAAGTATTATATTTTTCAAGTAAATGTTTTCTAATTAAAAAAAAAATATTGTTAATTGAAATAAATCAAAGTAACCATTTAAAAAAATTATCGTGCATGTTTATAATGGTTCGTGATCGTGCGTGAGGGTGAGTCAAAAGTATCTCACGTGCCTATCTCTAATCTTAGCAGTCTTAAATATTGAACTTAAAATATATTTCAAAATTTTGTTAGCAAAGTGTAAAAAATTTCGAATTTGAGCTTTTATGTAATAATTTTGTTTGCTGACATTTTATACGTTACAGCATAATGGCTTTCCTATAATTGACGTTGCGTCCATTAAACGTTATATTTATCGAAGGCACGAAAACTTTTTTTCACTTAATAATAAAAAAAAGTGAAAATTTGTATATGTCAAATATAGTTTAAGTTGAAAATGCCATAAAATTAACAAGAAATGTTACTGTGATATTTTGTATTTTTTGCAACGATTTCCTTAAATAAGTTAATTTAAGAAGACAAAGGACCCCCAGTCTTCCTTAGCCATATATGCTGTTTGTCACTTAGGGCGTCCCGTTTTGTAGTTCTCTCAAGCAGATCTGACTATTTCACTCATTGTTTTTTAATTTGTTTACCTTTTTGCTAATGAAATTTAATTTATATTTGTTTTAACTTTTGGGAGTTAAGTTCTAGTTTTTAGTAACAAATTAATCTAATGAACTTAAATAAAATAAAATTTTTCTTAAAACCAAGGAAATATTTCCTAACAAACAGTAAAATTTTAGTTGATGTACCTATGAACTAATTAGGAGGAAATTTTACTGTTTTCTAATAAAAAATTTACTTTTCAGTAGGAAAATTTTTCTATAATTTAGAAATTTAGATCAAATATTAAGTAAAATTTGTTTCTTAATTTTAAGGAAAATATTATAAAATTATTAAATATTTCCTCAAAATAAGGTAATTTTTCTTAATTCTAGTTCAATTTCTGTTTGAGTTAACTTATAATCTGTTTCTTAGAAATTTTCATATCTTCTAAAAATTAAATGTCCTCTTAATGTTTTATATGCCGCACAACACAAAATATGAACTGCATATAAATACATACATACATATGTATCTTTTGATCATTTTCTTGTCATTTATAATAATTCTTTTTTGTTAAAAAATATTTTTTTTTTTATATTTCGTTTGCTTAAAGTCCTATAATTTGGTCATAATAACAAAGAAAAAAATTGAAATTATGATTTGCAAAAATACCATATGTTTTATTATAACCATACATATCTTTGTATTAATATCAGCAACTTAATTTTGTATGAACAAACTCTTAAACACACAAAATATTGAGCAAAAAAATAACGTTCATGCAAAAACTATTCAATTCATGTCACCAAAGCAATTATTATAGTTTTATTTTGTTTTTACTGCATTTTTTCATGTTCCTTACTACGGATACATTGCTACTTTTTTGTAATTGTGGGCAGTTTTTTTTTTCGAAATATTTTTTCAATTTTCCCTCTTATGCATTTATGTATTATTATCACTATCATTGTTATTTGTGCACATTCTTGTGCAAGTGGGTGGAGTTGTGTTTCAATGTTTTGACTCCTATATTTTATAGTTTTTTTTTTTTTTAGGTGCATGAAGTTTGACAAGAAAAAAATTGCATTATTAAGTCACAAAATTTTGCAATTGTTTTTGATTTATTTATCATTTAATCTAATTGTGTTAAATTCTGTATAAAAATAATTTACAACTTCAGATATTGAAGTTTAATAATGATTTAAATATAAAGCAAATGCTTTTAGAAGATATGGATAATATCAAAAACTTTTTGAATCTTGAAATCATTTTGTTATCTTAAGCGATTTATGAAATGCAAATTACATTTGCTTTTTTTGCAATGAAATTTACCAAAGTAAACTCTCCTTGTTGAGAATTTCGATTGCGCTTAAATTTTGATATGCGAAAAATTAGAAAAATCTATTTAAACCGTATTTTTTTGTTGATCAACCTCATACTTAGAAGCACGGGGAAAAATGGGGTGAAAGCAATTTTTAGGATTTTTCATATTTCTTTCAAATTAAACATAAATAAATTGGGTATCAAATGAAAGGTATTTTATATCTAAATGAATGCACAGAAAAAATTCTTGCAAAAAAAATTTCATTTAAATCACAAAGATTTTTGTTCATTTTCAATTAAAAATTTAATCATATGAATTAAATTATTAATTGATAATGAAGTTGGTGTAAAAGCTATTCTAGTTTACAATAAACACTATTAACAACATATAAAATCATATTATTTAAATTGCATCTCAAATCCCTAAACAAAAAAAGTACCGCCTTGAGTACCCTTCAGCAATATTCTAAAAAAATGTTCTCTGCTGGTTTTGATACAAATAATGTAAAAATAAAATCGTGCAAACCGATTCGTTGAAAATTGAATTAGATTTTAAAATTAAATCAAGAAATCATGTTTTACAAGGTCTATTTAAAATTAAAAAAAAAATGTTAAGATTTGAAATTGTTAAAATTTGAATTTTTTTATGAGGCGAGCCTTTTTTATTTATAATATTTATTTTTATTTTTTAGCAAAAAAAAAAAAAAAAAAAAAATTCGGAAAATCATTTTAGAAAAAAGGAAAATCTGATTATTTAACAATTTGTTAAGGATTTTTGGGTATTTCAACTTTGAAAATGTGGACATAAAAACAAACTTTTTTTGGTAAAACTGCGATACGCATGCTTCTTTTATGATAAAGTTGGTATCATAGTATTGGTGGTGCTATTGGAACCCCAAAAGTACTCCTTTGAACTATTTGGTAAAGTATTTAAAAATTTTCATGCGTTGATGTGTTATTAGAAAAAAATATTGAAATTTTTATTAAAATTTTAATTGATTTGAATCTAGAATTTTAATGAAAAATTTTAATACATTTAATTTGATTTGATGCGTGAATTTCAATTAAAAATTTGATTATAATATTAATTGATTTTTGGTTCGAAATTTAATTTAATTCAAACTTGAATTGAAAATGTTGAAGTTTTTTGTCTAAAAATTTAATTGATATGATTAAAAAATTAATGGAAAAATTTTAATTAATTTTAAAAAAAAAAATTTAATTAATATTACAAATACTTTTGCTGGTCCAAATTCAATTAAATATATAAATGTATTTACAATTATTTTAATTGATACTCGAGTTTAGTTTTTTCTGTGTGTGCAAGACATAAGCAATCATGTTAAGAATGACATGTTGTTTATTAAAACCGGAAATTTTTATCATCCCAGGAAGAGTTTAGTACACACAGAAAACAGATTTGTAGTTGCACCCGAAATTTTTGCCAACTGAATTTTTGTAGTTCAATCTACCATTACTTTAACGAATTTTTAATACTGTTATAATTACCGAATTTTATTTACAAATTCCGAATTTTGATTGTAATATTTGTTAGCCTTCTATTTATAGATTATAATATTATATAAATAGACATTGTACAAATATAAATTCTACTAATGGAAACGCAAAATTTATTTATAAAATAAAACTTTTGTTATGCTACAAACTAGGCTAGAACCGGCAATCTCCTGTTTGTCAGGCCATTCCTTTTCATCTAGACTAAACTGTATTAAATTTTATCTAGTCAAATTTCAAACATTGAAATTTTAATATTTTTATTAAAAGATAACATTACAGCCACAACAGATAATATATTGTGTCTTTCAAATTTAATCAATAAAAAAATATTAAAAAAAATTAAAATTCCTAAGGGTTTGAACTCTGAACCCTAAGACTAACAGGCTGTGTCTCTATCCACTGCACCACCGCCACTTACATCAAGTTCTTGTTTAATTTTGTATAAATGTATATGAATAAAAATCAAAAATATAATATACACATTTAAAAATTTTGTCGCTAATCTTTTTTGTTGCTAATATTATACTTTAATACTACACGTCAATACTCTACGCACAATTATTGAGCAATCGGCAGAGTATAACACACCCATGTACCTGCTTTTCGTAGATTTTGAACGTGCTTTCGATACAGTATCCCGAAGCTCTATGTGGTCTGCATTAATTGGTAAAGGAAAACCGGAAGAAATCGTCGCCCTTATACGTGAGCTGTACGGAGACGCGGAATATAAGGTCCGTTTCAACGGTAAGGAGAGTCAACCTTACACAAATATTACAGGCGTAAGACAAGGCTGTATCCTCTCCCCCACATTATTCTTCCTACCATTAGACTGTATAATGGAAAAAACTAATAGGGAGGCCCCAATCGGCATTCGGTGGAACATGATGGAGTACCTATATGACATAGACCACGCTAGCGATATATGTCTAATGTCTCACCGTTTTGTAGACATTGAAAATAAGATAATTAGACTCTTCGAAAATGCTTACAACGTAGGATTGAGAATTAACTTCAGAAAAACAAAACTGATGCGTATTGGTACCAATTTTTCGTCACCACTTATTGTTGATAGTACCGTAATTGAAGATGTAGAATCTCTCAATTATCTTGGATGCAAAATTGCGAAAGACGGTGGTTCTGCAGCCGATATTGGCGATCGTATCAACAGGGCCCGTGTTGCCTTTCTCAAATTGTATAAAATTTGGCGCGCTAACAACATCTCCCAGAAAACGAAATTACGAATATTCAACTGCAGCGTTAAATCTGTGCTGCTATATGGATGCACTACATGGAGCCTTACAAAACTGACCTTGAAGAAAATACAATCGTTCGTAAATCGGTGTCTGAGACAGATATTACGTATCTATTGGCCTAATTGGTTATCCAATGAAAATCTTTGGAATAAGGCAGATTGTTGCTCAATCGAATTTGACATTCGAAGACGTAAATGGACATCGATCGGCCATATTCTCAGGCGACCAAGTAGTGATATTGCTAGGCCCTCATGGTCAACGAAGACCAGGTAGACCACGTAATACATGGATCCGATGCATAAGAAACGAACATGTAACAGCTCGAAGAACCTGGAACGAAATTAAACTGCTTGCTAGAGACAGAGTTATGTAAAGAACACATAGTTTTATATACCGATATGATGCACGATCAGGCCATAGAAACAGGGAAAACTTTAAAAGAAAATTCCGATGTGATTTTTCAAAACGTCAAAACACGTATATTTTTTGTCTCGTTGTCAGAACACCGTAATTTTGAAAAAGTTTGAAATTGTTGTATAAACATAATTCCTTACATCAATTTTCAAATCTAATTTAAATTTGCGAATAATTTTTCTAATTAAATTATTTACTACCATAATTCAATCTTTATGTTATTACAAGAATCAAGTTGATTTAACTAATTCTTTTTCTAAGTCACATGAAATAATTTATTTTGAATGAATTAATTTTAAATCAAAGAATCAAATCAGTTTTGATTTGTTATGCGAATCAAAAAAAAATTTTTATCTTAATTCTCGAATATGATTTGATTCGCGAACTAAAATATATATATATATTTTTTTTTAAATCAGGATTAATTTAATTTTAAACCCAAAGACTTTCATGGAATTTTTATAAAACAGCCACAGGGTGACTATATATACTTTTTTATCAATTGATATGATACAAGTAATTTAAATTAACACACTCCGATAATACAAATTTCGTTTCGCTTTCCATTTTCTTAGTATAAAAATGGGTCACCCTGTGGTTGTTTTATAAAATAGATGCCTCAGAATGTCTTCCGGACCTGGCCTATTTTTATTATTGCAGTATATTAATACTCTGCTAGAGCAAAAATTTGGTCCGTTTGCCCTATCTTGCTTAGTTTTCGTGATACCAACCATTTCAAAAAATTATGATTTAAAAAAATGGCGAATATCTAGAAAACTATGCGAGATTTGCAAGTCAATTTTAATATTTAATATATTAATAATTTGATTCAATTGACTCAAAAAAGATTTAAATAAATTTATTAATCAATTAAGATTTTAAATCTGATTTAATAAATTGACTTATAAAGTATTGAATCAACCCTCTGATTCACAAAAATAATTTTTTTTTCGCGAATTTATTCAATTAATATTGATCAAATTGTATTTTTATTTACAATTTTTTTTAATGCTACATTAATAATATATTTTTTAAATCCACAAATACTCAAATATTAAGTTTTTTCCCCTAAGTTAGTGTTAACAAATTTTTGAGAATGACTTACAATGCTAAAAAAATTTTAAGGCATTTTCAGAATTATAATTTAAAATTTTTTGAAAATTTTATTCAACAAAGTTTAAAAATTGCCGTTTCGCGCACTGGGGTTTCACTAAGTACATCATAAGAAATGAAAATACCAAAATTACACACAGCCCTCGTTTAAATTAGTGAGAGCAGCTATCTCATATTCGGATATCGAGGCAAATGCCTTTTTTGACACAAAATTTATTAATGGGATGCAATTCATATAATTTTATTAAGTTCCAATTAATGCTATTTAGAGTTTTATGCTTTCAAAACGTTGTTTAAACAAACAGTAAAAAACAAATGATTAATCAGCTAAAAACAAATGTTAAAATTTTACCTGCCAATTCCATAACTGATTATTCATTTATTTGACATTGTTTCCAGTTTTCGTATTTTTGTTTATTTTTTAATCCACAAAATGTATACTTACACAGTCTATAGACACCATATGTGTGAATGACTATATGAAATAAATTTGTATATAAAAAAACAATTTAAATAAAAAACAAATTGAAATTTTTTTAAATACTTTTTTTTTAAACAGACAGCAAAGAAAATTTAAATTTTTGATAACTGCAACGAAAGCATATACATAAACCACACATTTCCATTTTGTGGATAAATTTTTATTTAATTTTAAACAAATGAAAAAAAAAATTGAACTGAAAAAAATCGGCAAATGACAGTAATTCTTTTTAAACAAATGCATAAAAAAGTTAAAATAAATATAAATGTATGTTACTTTATTTTTAACTGAACTGAAAACTTTTTGATTAAACTATAAACAGTAAACTACATAATACTTTGAGTACAATTAAATCTGATCAGCCCTAATTAAATCATATTCTATAAAAATGAATAAATTTTTTTTTTTGAAAGAGAAGCAACACTTAGGAATTTCCTCCTACTAATTAGTGTGTTGCAATTATAGGAAAGTGGGTAAAGAAGAGATGAAAAGTGGTTAAGATAAAGTGCTTTAAATATGGCAACACTGTAATTGAGCGAGATGATAATTCTTAGAAAAGTTGTTTCCCGCCTTTTGATGAAGAGTTGGCGGAATTGTTTTAACTTTTTTATTCCTTTCATATTAACTTACATTGGTGGGTTTAAGTGTTATGAGAACACGTTGGGAGGATGTTGTGGTATGTATACAGGATATAAAATCATACATATTATTTTTTGAAATTGATGTTGCTGTCGCTGGGGATCGAGCCCGCAACCTTCTGTGTGACAGTCCAACGAGCTCACAACGAGCACAATGGCAACACTTAAATGGATATTGTTGGTTAATTCCGTTTTACTCGCGCACAATAAAAATATTTTACTCGCGCACAATAAAAATATTAAAAAATTGTTTTAATAAAGCATACGAGGGTGGTACCAAAATTAGGCAACCTATGTAGATGGTGGCAGTAGTTTGAAAACAAAAATACTTTGGTAAAAAAATGGCAACCTTATGAAATATTTGTTTTAAGTTTTAAGGCGCCACGTTGTTAATATTTTTTTGAAGCCATCAAAAATAAACGATCTCATTATATTTGTAAAATAAGGGAAAAAGTTGGCCACATGAAAAAAAAATTGACTAAAATCAATGAATTAAAGTTCAAATTGTTTCATCACAAACCTTGTTCGCCAGACTTAGCTCTCTGGTATTATTTTATATTTTTATCATTTAAAAAATGGCTCGGTGGTAAATGAACAGGGTACCGAAGCTGTTGAATATTGCTGGAAAAAGTGTATCTACTTAAAAGAAGATTATGTTGAGAAATAAAGATAATTTTTTCCAAATTTGTTGTGATTTCTTTATTATAGTTTACTACAAAATTTAGTTACAAAATTATCGGCAGAACAGAATGAGTGGACAAAAATTGCCAAACAGGTGGTTAGTTGTAAAAGTTTCGACTGATTGAATGACCTATTGGTATAAGTGGCGTATGATTTATAAATAAAACATTATTCAATAATTCCTGGATAAATTCTATGACAATTTTAAAGGCTTTGGCTCCAACTGCAGTTTGTAGGAGATTTCACAGCTACGTAGACATTATCCCAATAGATTAAATCCTCAACTTAAAACTTCCCAGTAGAACTTTGGTAATGGGTGCGATATTCTCATGCGTTACCTTGTATCGATAGTTCCTTACCTTTTTCATTATTTGCAAGCATAAAGTAATAAGTTACTGATTTATGATTACGCAATAAATGATTTATATATGTAAAGTAGTAATTGAAATATTTTTGAAAATCTATTTTTAGATACATTACTTTGTGTTTTTTTTGTAAGCAAAAGGGTAATGTATGTTTGTTTTGACAACACTAGCGAAAAAACCAAGCGGAACAATTCATTTAAGCTTAAAGAAATCAAATACTATATGCGTCGATAGATCAGTGGGTAGAGTTCTTGGCTGGCAATCAGAGTTCCCTGGTTCGATTCCTATATTGACCACATTATTATACCCTTCACCACAGGTGCAAGGGTATATGTAAGTTTGTCATTCCATTTGTAATTTCTACAATATTGATCTTAGACCCTATAAAGTATATATATTCTGGGTCCTTATGAAGAGCGAAGTTGATTTAACGATGTCCGTCTGTCCCTCTGTCCGTCTGTGTGTTGAAATGGGTTTTCCGAAGAAACCAGACATGATGAGGACTTGATTGTTTTTTATTTCTGTTACAAAACTAAACAAATCTCTAATGAACGAAGACTTTTATATATGTACCTCTATTGACGATGATTTTGTGTGAGCTTCAATAGCTCAGTTGTCTAGACGATATGTCACAAATACTTTTTTTCTTTAAGGCCGCGGGTTCGAATCCCGGTCAATTCACTTTTTTTGTACATTTTTTTTTATTTTCTTAAGATTTTTTTTTTTTTAGTTTATTTTTTGTTTTTTTTTTAAACATTTAATAATTAATTTAAATAAAATTTTATATTAATAATTAAATAATGCATAAATAGGCTAAAAACATCAAAATTTTTATAAAAACCCTCTGATACAAACAAAATACAAACGTTTTTATTTCTATTTTTTGCTCCGACTTAAAAGAATTTATAAACAGATTTTTAAACCATTTTATTTCTCATATATTAAGAAAATTTTATACATAATTTCCCTTTGAGTGCAACTATTTTAGGTCATAACTTATAATAATTTATAAAACAAAAATTATAAACTATTTTCCTTCAAATTTTTAAAATTAAGCTAAAGAAATGAAATATATTTTTAAAAAAAAAAAACCGAAATAAAATCCCAAATGCAAATTTGCCAGCTAAATCAAACGTTTTTGTAGAAATAAAACACATGCAGTTCTAGTGATTTCTTTTGACGATTTGTTGAAATTCTTTTCTTTCACCTCTTCACCTTTTATACACAAACAACAAACACTATTCTAGCTGTAATATGACCTATGGATACGTCTTATATAGCAAAAGATCGAAAATCTTTAGTATAACATATTTGCTGAAAACTCGGAAATATCGGCTCAGATACAAAAAAGTTATGCTCAAAACATACATTTTTTTTTTAATACCTATTTTCTGGAAACATAAATCTTCCCGAGTCCAAGTTTTATCACCAAACTAAATGGTTAATTTCCTCTTAAAGGCGTCCGTATATAAATCTGTCCATTTCATATATGTCCATATATAAACTTCAGTTTTTTCTAAACCATGGTGAAGGGTATATAAGATTCGGCATAGCCGAATTTAGCCGCTCTTACTTGTTTTTAATTACAAATAATTTAAATAAAATATTTGTATACATTTTTTTTTTTAATAAAAACTTCTCTTTTTTTTACAATCTATTTTTAGACACATTACTTTTTCCATTCTCGTAACCATATAAGTAACCCCTTACATTATCACCTCTAAAGGTATATACATTTTTTTGAGGCTGATCGCCAGTAAAATTCATTAGTGAAGTAAGGTGTAAAGTAATCCATCGGCCCCTATGGCTATACATTAGTAGTGTGTGGTTTCGCTGGGTTGGGATTACGTTAGAGAATTTTTCCGTCCTAGTCATAAAACCGGATTATGACCGGTCATGAGAAATTTCGTTCTCCTATGGCTACTTCATTACATAATTGCAGGAAAAATTTCTGGAAACATAGTATATCCTTCTTGAATAAAAATGTTATAAGTAAACACATATTTTCATAATATGTTACCAAGAATTTAAAATGATGAAGAAAATATGTGTGTTCTAACACTTCCTATTTGTGCAAAATTTTAATAATTCATATTTATGTATATTTATAAATTAAATGAATTCAATAAAATAAAAAAAGCACACTTCTAGTTCAATTTGCTTTTGCAAAATCTGTGAATGCATGAGTTTATTTTTTGCAATTACAAATTTTTGTTTGATTTTTTTCCAGTTGAAATGAAACTACTCATACATCTTTGGGTGTATGCTGCTTTACATTGTCTTTAAGCTCTTTTGCTCTACTTAAACTAATGTTTGTACGTATGATTGTTGTTAATCTATCTAGTAGTAGTATATGAATTGCCGATTTGTTGTTGGTGCTGTCCGTCTGTCTGTCGGTGGTGGTAAAGTCTAAATATAAAAAAAAAGTAAAAACAAAACGTATGTACGAATGATTTGTTTTTTTTTTTTTTTGGTTTGCTCCGGTTGCTGCTTTTGTTTTATTTGTTTTGGGGGTATATATTGGTGTACTTTACCACTTGTTAGCACAGTTCGTTAACAGTCCTAGTCGCGATTCTAGGAGGTTAAACCCACTGAGCGTGTGTTTAGTTTCAAATTTACCCTTTTTTTGTTTTCTTTAAAAATAATTTCAAACCGATTAAACCAACAAAAGGATACAGTGCCGTATTAACAATAATTGTGATTTTTCATATTTTTGATTTAAGAACTTTTTTAAGTGTGATTCTTTCTACTAGGAAATATAAAATGAAACCATTTGTAAGTAATATTTGTTTTTAAATAAACAAAAAGAAAAAAGGATACTTAAAACAAACAAAACTTTTAATAAAAAAGCAAAAAATATTTAACAAAAATGTCAAACAAGTTTAAGTTAAAAAGTGTTGAACCTTTAAAAAAAATATATATAACTGCCAATAGTTGCTTTAGTAATATTAAAAATTTTGAGTGCCACAATAAGGATAATATTTTGCTTAGAATTTTAAAAATAAATTCATGTAAACTTGTGTTCATAAAGATCTGCGAATCAAACAGAAAAAAACTAATAATTTCATTTGTAAAAATTTACCACATTCGTATGTACTTTTATACAAAAACTAAGTACAATGGCATGAAAAAGGTTCGAATCTGTCTGGGATTTCATATTTTTTTATACGCCAGATACTTGAAATTGAAAGTGATTTTAGTGTAATTTGGGACACCGATCCAATTTGGCAAATTGATTTTAGTTAAAACGTGCTCTGGGCATTTTTGTGTAATGGTTAAGACGTTGGAATGTTATACAGAACGTTGCGGGTTCGATGCCCAGCGATGGCAACATCAATTCAGAAAATAATATGTTTGAGTTTTCTATCACTCATACATATCGCAATGTTCGCCAATTTTCCATCAGAGCAACAACTTTTCTAAAAAGTTATCATCTCGCGCAATTAGAGTGTTGCCATATTTTTTGTGAAAAGTTTTTTTTTTTGAAAAGTTTCAGCCTAATTGGAATTTATCTTTGATTTGTGCTTTAATTTAAAAATCTAAAATTTTTGTAAATTTTTTTCAAAAAATTTTTTTCATTCACTCTTATTAACGAGAAAAAAACGAAAATTTGTATAGGATAAAAATTTTTTTAATCGAAATTATTTTTTTACATTTTTATTTTTATTAAATTTCAGTCTCCACAGCCAATTTTTTAAAATAAAAAAAAATAAATTTTTAACACTTGTTTTTTTTTAAGAATTTACTGAGAAGACTGCAAATTTTGTCTAATTTTTTTATTTATAAGAGAAAATTAAAGAGTCCATTTCGAAGATAAAATCCGAGTTCGCAGAATCTTTCAAAAATCAAAAGAGTTTGCACTAAAAATTTACTGAGAAGACTGCAAATTTTTTCTGATCGAAATTTTTCTTTTAAATATTTCCCATTAATAAGAGAAAATTAAAAAATGTCGATTCCGAAGATAAAATCCGAGTTCATAGAATCTTTTAAAAATTAAATTTGCTCCTGCTCTAAGCAAAATACTTCCAAAGCCAAAATTAAATCCACCCTATTGTTCATAAGATTGGGTTGAAGTTGAAAAAAAATTTAGATTCTGAACTTCTATTACGTCGTAAAAATTGTGTGAAAAATATTCCCAATTGGTAAAATATAAAATTTGGAAAATCGTTTAATGTCTTCCGTCTCCATTAAGCAATTGAAGTTTACGTAATTCCAAAAATATCAAAAATTGCTTAAATTTTTTAAAATTTAATTTATAATGTTTGATGCAATTTTTTTAGTTAATTTGCCAAAACTTTTGAAATCAATAAAAAATTTTTCAAAATATGGCAACTATATTTTTGATCGTTTCTCTAGAAATTAAAACAAAAAATGCTAATTTGAAATGGTAAAATATGCGTAAAATAAACTTTTATTTCAATATAATTTATAATATTTCATTTGTATTTCCAACTTTTCGACTTTCAAATTCAATACAAATTTTTAAAATATTAAAATCGAAAACTTGGAAAAAACGATAATACGTATTTTGAAATTCATTATGAACGTATAATTATATTTTAAATGGAAATCAAGTCGTTTATTTTTTTTTTTTTTTTAAATCGGCCCACTCTAGTGTTCATATATATCGGAAATAATCTAAGCAATCGCGATTTACAAATATTTTATGACAATTGTTTTGGACTATAAATTTTTAGGCAAATCTAAAACTAATTGAAGAAATTGCTTATAACTTATTGCTTTATAACTCCAGTAAAAACCATCCCCGCACAGTGAAACGAGACTGTAAAAAAGAGTACAATAATGGCTGCAGGATCGTTTAAAGGTTATATGAAAAATATCACATAGGAAAATTCGGAGGCTGCTAATCATGAAGCTAAGCTCAGAATAAAATAAAATTAAGATACCAGATTGAAAATGGCGGTTGTGGATCTTAAAACCTTTTATATTTTGGATCTGAAAAGCACACTTTGTGTAACTGCTCATGAATCTGATGCAGATGCAATATGGCTGTAAAAATTCTGCATAAAATTGTGAATGCGCATTTTGTATTTTAAATTTTTGGTTTCAGATTCGTGATCAGTGACACAAAGTTATTTACAAATAATGTATTTAAGATCAAAACTTCAATTTCACCAACCTTCATTTTGTATTCACTGTTTAGATTTTTTTTATTCTGATCCCCGATTCATGATTTTTTCTTTAATTTATCAATGGACTCAATTCACTGTTGCCTCGTGATATGAGTTTGATTGCAATAAAATTTAAATATTTTATAGAAGTGAAAATTTCAATTGATTCTAAAGATTTTCCATTAAAATTCTCAAACTTTTTAATGATTTTTTATACCAATTAAAAGTAAATGCTGTAAATATTAGAAAATTATAAAAACCTTAAGATTTTTATAAAGAATATCTTTCATATCTTGGAATTATTCATAAAATTTTTTGTTTGCAATCAAAACGAATTTTTGTTTGGCAAGCAATGAATGTTAACAAGAATTTAAATTTTTACATGATTTTTGATTTTTGCTTTCCCAAAATAATTCAATATATATAAAGTATTTTTGGAGCTAAGACGATGTTTTCTAAGCATACTTTAACAGAATAATCCTTGAACGTAAGTCATAATTTTGTTGACAAGAGAAGATTTCGAACTCATTTTATGTTTGTCTTCTTTCAGTGAGATTTGATGTATTGGTAAATTTTTTAAAAAATCTATTTCATTGCCTTATTAAACCTTCTGAAATATGAATGTATTTTTTCTTTGCTAATAAAACATTCTCTTATGGCTCATATAACACTCCTTAATATGGGCATTATTATTTAAAAATTTTAGAATTTTCCAAACCATTTATGAATAATTTATGATTAATTTTTGAGTCCTTTATATGCAAAAAGGCAAAATTGAAAGCATTTAAAGTAAAAAAAAAATGGCAAAAAAGCAAAAGTAAAAAGTTTGGGAAGATTACTTTTTTTTAAATAGAACAAAACTAGTAGAAAAAATATTTTTTAAACAACCAAAAGTAAAAAGTTGGGGAAAAACACTAAAAAAACTAGCAGAAGAAATATATTTTTTTTATTAGAAAAAAGGACTTTAAGACAAAATATATGAAAAAGCCATTTAAAGCTCAAAAATCTTAAGAAAAAGTTACTTTAAAGCTAGAAACTGAAAAATCTATAAAAGCAGAAAAAAGCAAATATGAGTAAAAAGTAAAAAAAACAGCAAAAAAGCAAAAAAAGCAAATTTTGTTTTCTCTGTTTATAAGTGTTGAAAAAATTTTCAAAAAAAAAAAATATTAAAATATGCTACAAGCCTATTTAAATGTTTTTATTTAATTTTTTTAAATCTTATATCATATCTGAAGCCAAAAAATGAGCGCTCGGAAATCTTAAATTATTTAATAGCATAATTTCCCGACATTTTTATTTATATCTTTTAATATGTACACTGTACATAAAAAATTGTGAATAGCAAATCTTCAAAAATATATATTCTACTAAAATAATTTAATATCTGTCATTAAAACAAACAAATTTAAAAAGATACAAAAAGTTTACACCATAAAATAGTAATCTAAAATAAATATTCTTTAAATCTGATAATAAATACTTACATCGATTTTTTCATAAAATTATTTTAATATGACATTAATATAGTTCGATTTAAAACGTTAAAAATATTTCATAGGATTTACCAATTACTATGATATTAATATCGCTATAATAGTTTTTCAAATCAAGTTTGTGTCTTAAACCTTTTGTTTCGATATTTTGGTTTTATTTTTTGAATTTATCCTTGTCTTGTAATATCACATTTCTTAAAAAAAATTCTTAAAAAAAAATTTAAGTTTTTCGTTGCTAAAATTTTCCTAACGAAACAAAAGACTTAAGACACAAACTTGATA
Source organism: Eustalomyia histrio (assembly GCA_949748255.1). Lineage (NCBI taxonomy): Eukaryota > Metazoa > Arthropoda > Insecta > Diptera > Anthomyiidae > Eustalomyia > Eustalomyia histrio. Next base: position 45,768,150 of record OX456523.1, on the reverse strand, counting down.
TGAACACTAATTATAATGACACTAATATCAAACAGAAACCTTAAAAAAATTCAAAATTTTTTAAGTTTAAAGTCGCATATATTTTAATGTCATACCACAAATTAATAATTATAAAAAACCCACACAAGTGTTGGGTTGCCAGTACACCATTGACAATTATGGCAAAGCCAAAAATTTAAAGAAAAAATCTGGAAATTATTTTTAAAATAAAAAAAACTTTAATATAATGGTTTAAAATTACAAAATTATAACAATTGGCTAAAGGCATATTATTAAAATTTTGTATTTATGCTGTGTAGCTATTAGCCATAGCTAAGTATGTAAAGTAAAGTAAAACAAAACTGTAACGTAATATAAACAATAAAACAAATAGCAAATTTGCTAAATAAAAAAAAAATATTAATACAATAACATAAATGTTGAAAACATAAACATTAAAATGAAACTGAAAATAATTTAACAATTACTACCACCATACCAACCATGCTATTACCATAAGCTTATAAATAACATTAACAACAACAATTGAAATAGCAACAAGTGGCAAGCATAAATGTTCAAGAGTGGGTTGGTTTGGTTGTGCCTAAGTTTTGTAGTTTGGTCAATTTGCTTTTGTTAAGTTTAAAATAAGAAGAAAAAAAAGTAGTAAAAACTAAAAGTGAATTGAAGTAAAAAAATTAAAAAACAAAACAGAGGCATTGGGTTATTGGGTTACAAAATGTATATAAACAACCAAAACTAAATTTTAAATTATAGATTTTATGCATTTTGTTGTTGCTGTTGTTACATATGTATGTAATGAATTTTGATTATAGAGTCAAACATACATGTATGAGCAAATTTTTTAATATATAGCACGCAGTTACAGGTATCATATAACAGGCCATAGCTTTATAGAAGGCCTTTTCAACTGAAGATGGAAAATTTGTTGGTTTAACCCTTTTCCTGCATGATACTTTAGATCTTAAAAAAAGTTGTATAGGGTGGGGCAAAATTAGTTATCTAATTTTCCTCACCTATAACTTTTGTTTAAAGTAAAAAATTTATTTGGTTTTTAATGGATTATGTTTATTTGCCCTTATATATTTTATTGGAATTCATTTTGGAAATTGTTGTCCAACAAATGGCCGCTATAGGCATTGATCAAAAATTTGAGCTCTTTTGATTTAATTTTGCATAACTGTGCACAGCATTTGTGATGTCATGTTATCAATTTCGCATCGAATGTTGTGCTTCATAAATTATATGTGGATTTTCTGTACCTCAGAACCGAGAATTTAGCTTACTGATATTATGAGCCTCGTCGCTCATGATCAATTTTGATGAAAAATCATGCACTTTGTCTTTGAGTTCCAAAATATTACGTCTAAGGCCTATAACGATACATTCAAAGTTCATTATTCACTATAAATTTCGCAAGTGTTTTTTTCAAATGTCAGCACTTTCCAATAGGGTTATACTTATTGCCACACCCTGTATATTCTGCTTGTATATGAAAAATAAGTGCACAGAAAAAACAGATTCATAGTGACAACTGAATTTCTTGCCAACTTAATATTTTGGTTGTAGCCACCGAATTATTTAGTTGTCTCTACCAAATGTTTTCCGGATACAATTGAAATATTTGGTTTCAACCAAACTTCGGTTGCTTTAACCGAATTTCGGTTGCGACAATTAAATATATCGGTGGCTCCTACCAAACTATTCGGTTGGCAAGAAATTTGGAATATTACAATGAATCCACCATTCGTTTGGCAAAAAATTCGGAATATTACAATGAATTGGTTTTCTCTGTGTAGACATCTGTTTCAGCGTTTTTCAAAATTTTTACTTTTAACAATTTTATTAGAGAAAAACTAAAAATGGTTAAAATTTCGCATCACCAAATAATTAAAATTATTTTAAACAAAGAAAAATATGTGTGTCGGAAAGCTCCCGCTTGTCTCCCAATTTTTTATTAATAGATTTTATAATTTTTTAATTATTAATGTCTTTTCAATTTATTTTTAGCTTTTATTTGGAATCACCAAATTTTAAAATTTTTTCCATACCAAAATCGGCTATATTTTCAAATTTATTTTAAATTTCTACAAAAATAATGTTCTAAAAGGGCCAAGCTATACCCGACTGAATCATCAAACTTAAAAAAAAAATTGAAAAAATATTAATAACAAGAACCTTAAAAAAGTTTCCGATACGATTTCGGATTTAGTAAAAAAAAAGCACCGATTTCTGTCAGATCAAATCGAATTGAACAGAATTGCAAAACGAAGTACTGGGAACGAATTAAAGGGGAATGTGGAACAAGTAAAATTGAGACACTAATAAAAGACAATAAAATGGAATGGTATGATCCTGCATTTTAGACATATTTATCGATATCAACTTCCCCCCCCCCCCCCCCCCGATTTTACAGTTTTATTTCTATTTGCAATGAAAAGCAATTGGAACTGTTCATTATCAGTATCAAATAGATTCACTGGCCAACCATCCCTAACCCAGTATGGGAGATATGAAATGTCATTTTCTTAAGAAAATGGATGAAAATTAGAAAATTTGTATTACCAATACTGGGAAATAATAAAAATGAGATGGATGGTTAACGTGTGATTCAAACTTTGATATTAATGCAATGATTTAAACTTCCAGAAATAAAGGGAAAACATCTCTAAATAGCTCTATTGTGAATGATTTAAGATAATTTATCTCTATCTCTCGCCTTAAGCAGTTGTTTCTCCCTCTTGCCTCAAAAAAATTGCTACTTCTTTTCAGCATAAATTTTTACTTTCAAATTTGTGTTCTCCCAAAAAAGGCCCCCTTACGATATATTTCCACAGGTCTTATTTTTCATTGGTCATTCCCTTTATAAACAGCATACGAATGCTCGTATCGTATTTGCTGTTTAAATCTTGAATTACAAAACTGCATTTAGTTTATTTCTTATTTCTTTCACATAAGAGAGGAAAACAAAAAAAAATCTTAAACACCTAAGTGAAATAGATTGTGGCATTGTTGCATGTTCATGCAGGGAATGTTTGGTGTGAATATTATGCAAAAATTGCATGCATACGTTAGCTTGTGCCACAAGTCACACTTTTAGTTTAAAGGCGTTTAGTTAAGTGACAGATTAAACATTGTTAACTGACTTTTGCTATTTATGTGTACGCTTGGCGTATCAAACGAAATTTAATTAATTTTCTTTTCATTATTTTGTTTTTTTTATCTGTTTTCAGTTAATTGCGTGTGCCTTGCTAGTTGCAACATGTTCGGCTTCTTATCATGGTGCGGTATCAACACAATATGCCCATTTAGATCCTCATAGCCATAGTTATTCGTATGGTTACGCCGATCCCAATTCACAGAAACATGAAAGTCGTTCTCATGATGGTGTAACACATGGTACCTACTCGTACATTGATGGTTATGGTCATAAGCAGACCGTTTCGTATACCGCCGATCCTCATCATGGTTTTAAGGCTGTTGGTACCAATCTACCAAAGGGACCTGAGCCAGCTCCTATTCATGCTGTGGCAGCTTATAGCGGTGGTCATTATGATGGAGGTCATGGTTATGCTGCCGGTCATGGTTATCATGGACCCGAAGCTCATATTACTTTGACTCATGAAGGTGTGCCACATGATACACCTGAAGTTGCTCATGCTAAGGCTGCACATGCTGCCGCTCATGCTGCTGCCTCCGTTGCTGCTTATGATCATGGTGGTCATCATGGAGGACATCATTTGTACAAACGTTCTTTGTGGGGGGGACATGGTGGTTATGCCCATCACGCTGCTCCTGTTGTTTTGACTCATGGCGGTGTTCCGGTAGATACTCCCGAAGTGCAACATGCTAAAGCTGAACATTATGCTGCCCATGCTAAAGCCTTAGGTGCTGCTGGTCATGGTCATGGTGCACCCGTTGATACCCCCGAAGTTGCTCATGCCAAGGCTGCTCACTTTGCTGCCCATGCTGCTGCCCGTTCTGGTCATGGTGGTCTCTATGATGGAGGTCATGATTATGATGGTGGCCACGCTTATGCTGGTTCTCATGGTTATGACGGTGGTCATGCTTATGCTGGATCTCATGGTTATCATGTGCCCGTCATTCACAATGGTGTTCCCGTTGAAACTCCCGAAGTACAACATGCTAAAGCTGCTCATTTTGCTGCTGTTGCCAAAGCTTCTGCCGAGTCAGGTCATGGTTATGGCGGTGGTCACGATGATGGTGGTCATTACGATGCGTCATGGGATGGCGGTCATGGCAGCTATGGTGGCGCTCCTACACACTACGCCACTGCTGCCCATCATGGTCATTACGGTCCCTACAAGGGCCCCCTCCATATTCCAGTCATTCACAATGGTGTCCCAGTAGAACCCGCTGAAGTACAACATGCCCGTGCTGCTCATTTGTCAGCTTTGGCAGCTGAAAGCCATAACTCTGCAGGTCATGGTGGTTACTATGGTAAATGGTAAAAGAGTAATCCATTGATTTTCGTGCGGAAGACGTGATATACATACAATTATAGCAAACGGAACTGATTTAACAACATGAAGTTAATATGAAAATGGATTTTGTTAATATAAATATTTTTATTTTTAGATAATTAAGTTGAAAAGCATTGAAGAGTAATAACACACTTCATTTTGCCCTTTTTCCCTTTCTACTCTCATCTCTTAAAGTCTTAAGTATTTCTCTCTTAATTAATCTAAACGAAACTTTATACACGCTCTTCAAACTCTCAAAACAAAGCGGGAGATGATTTTTTGTTAAAAAGATCTTGCCTGTGAGAGTATTTCTAATTTCCAAACACTATCACTTGCTACAACTTTTCTTTCATTTTAATACTCTTGCAAAACTCTAAACTTATTCTCCAAGTAAACTTTTTATATCTTTTCATATTCTTCTAATTCAAACATAATACTGCCCTTAGTTTTATTATTAAAACTTTTAACTACCGATTTTTTTTACCACACTGCCCTTAATCTCAATTTAATTTCACATTTTTAAACTTGTAACTTTTCCAATTTTATAGTTTCTTAATTTTCTCAATCTTCCAACTATTCTCTCTTTATTACCTCAACTGTACTGGTCTGTTTTCTAATCTAATCATTTAGCAATTTCTTTTCCTTTTTAGTACTACTGTCTGTTTCTCTCTCTCAATTTATTTGGTCCCTTTTCTTTCGTCTCTTCTTCTCTATTTAATGACCTTCCGACCCCCATCCTGATTTATGTAGCCAACGATTTTGCCAATGCCCTGAATTTGATTTTATCTCTCATATACACACACTAATTCATCACTAGCCCATGTTGATGTTTATATTTAAGTTTAATGAATTCATCTCAATATTTCTCTAATTTTCCTCTGTGAATAATTTTAATGCATATAAATATAAAAGAAACTAAATGTTGTAAATACTATTGTAAAACTAAAAAAAAAAACTAAAAAAATCAAGAATTATTTTTATATTGTTATCTTATGAAACAAACCGCATGCAAAGACAAATAAATCGATACAAAAAGTATTTGAAAAAATTACAAAAATGATGTTTTAATACAACAAGGAGAGGAACAAATACTGACAACTTCTTACTTTACAATATTTTTAATTTAAATACTTGATGGAATAATAATTTTTAACTGTTATGCTGATATCATATTTTTGAGGTTTAATAAGTACAGCTGCAAGATGTTATCCCCGTTGACGCAACTACACAGTTTCTTGTTCAATTTAATTTAAAATTTTTGTTTTTAGATAATGTGAAGCATTTACGTTTAGCTAATTTGGGCTTTAACATTTTCATTTAATTTTAGGATGGCAACTGCAACAAATATCGGTTACGTTCAGTGGCTTGCCCAGGATCTTAAAACATAATTTGTTCGACCGATTTGAAGCATTTAAAATAAAATTTACAACTTTTAAATTCATATTAAATTTTTTTATTGATAATTTTATATGATAATTGACTGAGATCTAATCTAAACATTTAATATTGAACTTGAAAATTAATGCGACGATTTTTCGACATAAAAACTGTCAACAATTTTGTCTAAATCTACAAACATAGAGTCAATGCGGAAAGTTTTATTTCGTCCATTGAACTGGGCCCCCTGGGAATGTCACTTGTTACGTTTAAAGTTTTGTAAATTAACAGTTACGTTATTTGAAACGCTTAAGGTTTTTAATTTTTTAACGGTATTTAGGCAGTTACGACTTTTAGCGCTTACGACATCCGTTTTTGGTAAATCGCTTATAGAAATAATGGTTACAGTTAATAAAAAACAACGGTTACGGTATTTGAATCGATTACGGTTTTTAATTTGCAAACGTTATTTAATAAGTTATGATTTCTTGGCGGTTATAATATCCATCTTTGGGTAATCCCTTAAAGAATAATTTTTTCAATTTTTAAAAAGTACTGGTTGCAGTATTAAAATCTGTTACAATATAATTCTGGACCTATGCAACAGCTCTGAACTTAAATATCTCGTGGTATCGAGCAAAGACATTTTTCATCCGCCCACCCAAGACGATCCTGACACCATAACGTTACGAAAAGAAGGAAGATTAACCTTTCTATGGGTAACAAAACTAACTTCTCGGACATTGTAAAGTACCTGGGCGTAACTCTTAACAAATTGCTTACCTGGTATGATCCCCTTGACTATTTGTCCAAAAGGCATTTTATGCCTGTCAAACGTTCTTTAAAAAGATGTGGAGTCTAAAACCACATATGGTCGTTCAATACTGTTGTTAAACCTTTGATCACCTATGCGGCCTTCATATGGTGGTAAAAGGTTGAACAATTACAGGCAAGGCATACTCTTAAAGGGATATATTGAATTATCTGTATTGGTTTCACGGGGCGGGTAGAACATGCCCGACGGATGCCATTGTGTATTCCACCGATATATATTTCTACAATGGAGGTTACAGTTTTGAACGAACACATTTGAAAACGGACGTTTAAAATCAATTTGCGACAGATATTTTTGTACACGTTCATGAAGGACGGTTTTTTGCAATAAAAAAGAACGAAGTGTATGGCCGCCTTTAGGCCGTTATTTTTGGTAGTTACAAACATCATCACAAACATCATCACAAGCTTATTACACCCTGACCACCTAGAATAAAAAATCCTAGCTCAAAGGGTTTGGGATTAGTAACTCGAGCGCACTTTTTTCAAACATTAAACTCAATTTTTTCACGCTTTTATAAGAAATTACAAAAAAGCTGCTCCCTATTATTTACCTTGGATTATCCTAAGAATGGTGCCTGGCCGGTGAAGTACCGATGTGCCCCGTAATTGGCCCGTCCGTTATTTCATTACCCTATAATATAAATTTACCCTATAATAAGATAAAAGATTCTTCCGGTTGATTGAGAGTCTAAATGCATTCCATGACCTCTTCTGTCCACATTACATCTCATAGGCCATAAGAGCCCTGAAAGCCACCAGGCTGTAAGAAAGCATTTGGAAGCGAGATCTAACCGTACCCCTCCGTAGGCACTCCGTCGTACAGACACATTCGCCTGAAAATGGATGGCGTATTTGCCCATTGAAGGAGCACGTTTAAGCCCAGGTCCAATGACTTCCGCACCCATGTCCATATTCGCCTGTATTTACTCATCAGTAAACCATACCTTAGCAACTCAGTTAAGGCTCCCAATATTATTCGGTACAATGACATATTCTTAAAGTATGTTACAAGAATCCGTACCAGTAACATCCTATCCGCGGCATCAGGTTATCCATATAAACCTTGGCGATCTGCATGAGACTTTTTAAAACTATCTGTCGCAAATTGATTTTAAACGTCCGTTTTCAAATGTGTTCGTTCAAAACTGCTCGTGTGTGCGATTACGCTGTTTAAAAGGACGGGTTTTGTCAGAGTCGAATACCAGGCAATTTTGGAACGCCGGCTAATTATTTTTTTCTATAATTTTTTTTTTTACTTAAACTGAAGTAATCAACGTCTATTTAGTGAATATGGTCGTCGCTAGTGTTTAACCGTACAGTTTTATCCGAGCGGTTAAAACTGCCAAAAAGAACGCAGTGTATGGCCGCTTTAACACCCATCTTATGGTATATCAATCGATTAAGAATCACCCCTATCCCTCATAGAACGGTCCTTTCTGAGTTGGGCTTAAATGATATTTGGACTCATAAAACCGCAGATATTTGATTGAAACTTGGACTGTAAATGTTATATGGGTACATAAATCTTTCCTTTAAATTCAAAGAAAATTAGGTTATATTTAAGCCTAGCCCCTATATAGTCCCATCCTCCCGGTATTTTCATAAATTACCTGTTTAGGCAATTACGTTAGGAAATTATTGTGGGTAGGAACAAAAAGGAGAAAATCTCCATATAAGAGATACCTGTTGAGAATTTTCAATTAAAACGTTTTTAAGCTAAAAATCTGGAATATGATTTTAAAATATCCACTAGAAAGATTTAAAAAATTTGTTTTTAAAAACATAATCCTTTGGAAAAATAATTCAATATTCTTCTTAACATATTCCGATATTTTAAACTAAATTAGCAACGGGCTTTTAAGACCATTTCTACTATATCCCAATAGTTGAGGTTATGACATGTCATTTTTAAAGGAAAATTGAGAAAGATACATATTGCCAATACTGGGAAGAAGTATAGAGAACTCTCCAGATGCTTATCATCCCTGTCCATTTTTTTTTTTTAAGGAAAAGTAAATTCTTCCTCCTAAGTAATGTGTTGCTTTCTTTGGAAATGGTATAGAGAATAGATGAAACGTGGTGAAAGATGTAGGGCTACAAATATGTCAGTATTGGGAGCATAAAATGTCATTTTCAATAGAGAATTGATAAAAATTCGTACCACAAGTTCTGGGAAAAAGTGTAAATGTGTTGTAAAGGTTGGTCAGTGTGTGAATAAACCTTATTTCCCACTATTTTAGATATCAAAACTCATTTTCCAATACTGGGAAATAGTTGATAGAAGTAATCGAGACGTAACTTTTATCGATGGAAAACTGCTGAGTATAGCAGCAGTGTAGTCTGAAATGACATTTTTACTTTTAACTGAAGTACCCAGTTTTTTTTTTGGAAAATTAAAAAAAAAAAAAAAAAAAAATAAAATGAATTTTCAACCAGATCCAATATTTTCCATTAAAATCAAAATTATACTTTTGCTCTTAATGTCTCTAATAAACCGTTCGCAATCTATTTTTCAAGGCCGCTGCTCGGCATTGAATAATAAAAAGTTAACTCGAATTTGTGTCTCAAAATATCCAGAAGAAATTAAAAGAAGATATTTAGATGATTTTGCAAGACCTGGTCTTAATTATGCTCTATTTAGTGTCGTTGGAAGGTATAAACATTATTTGATAACACATGGTTATAGTCAAATATTTAATTGTACCAATATGGAATTAACTGAATCCACCAACATAAATTGTGATCAAAAGACAATAAAATTAAAAAGTGCCCTGCTTGTTTGCTTAGAACATCGAACTTCTGTGGCGGATGAATTGATAAATCATTGTAGTGGTAAAAAGGATACAATCACCGAATTTGTGGCCATGCATTATAATGAACCCAAAGATCTATTACGAGCAAAAGCTAATGAACAAAAACAATTGAATATTAAATTGTATTTACTTTTAATACCAGCGATGTTGAAAACTTTTCGTTAATTTTTGGTTAAAAAGGAGATGGATGCGAAAAATAAATAAATAAAAAAGGGGTATTATTTTTTTTAAATCACTCTGTTTGAATTTTGTTTTTTTAATGTCAAAACATAAATTACGTTTTCGTGTCCTTTTTGATTGTTGCCTTTTAGCAATCAATGATTTTTGTTGAATGAGTGAATTTATTTGTGTTTGTGTGTTTTGTTTGAATATTATACTTTAATTTATGGCTTATTCATCCAATCAATCAAATCAAATAAATTGTAAAGATGTTCAATCAAGAATTATATCACTACTAGTAGTTGATTGAGTTTATAAATAACACTGGTTGGCACTGAAAAATTTTCCAGATTTTTGTTGATCGTTTTTGTTTAAATTAAAATTGCTGATAACGAAAACAATACTGATTTTTTCTTCTAGCTGATATCGTTTTAAATTCTCACAAAACTATATTTTTACACGCTTTATTTTAACCCAATAATGCCCAAGACCGCCAAAAAGCGTTTGTCAGATATTAAGTAGTTTTTGGCCAAATAGTAATTTTTATTAAAAAAATTTCTTTATATCGATAGAAAACATAGTTTAATAGCCTGTTCCTCTACTTCGAAAGAACACGTTCGTTTGTTTTCTAGGCGAAATAAAACTGATTTTTACTCTATTTACGATGACTCGAAGGACAAGTCGAATGAAAACGTAACTGTTCATACAAAATTTGGTTTCTCTATTTCGAACAGTGCGAACGCAACTGTCAAAATCAGTCACTTGCTATTTTTTTTGTCGAGTAAATATATATTTGATATTTTTAAAAACAAAATAAAGTAAAAAAGCAATGGATAACAATATAATACAAATAAAGGGTGTCCCAAGAAGAACGCAATTTTTAAATCTGGCAACATTCGAAGTGTCATTGTTTGACATTTGAACAATTGTTATTGTTTGCTAGTAGAAGGTACGAGGTTAGTAAAAATGGAGCGCTACACGGATGAACAACGCATTCTCATTGTGAAATTGTTTTACCAAAATGGTGAAAGTTTTGCGGCTACAGTTCGCAAATTGCGATCAATTTGGGGTCACAATAATGCTCCAAAAGAGTCAACTGTAAAAAGATTAATGGATAAATTTGCCGAAACTGGGTCTGTTAGTGATGTAAAGACAACAACGCGCCATCGACCAGGTCGATCGACCGAAAATGTCGCAGCTGTACGTGATGATGTCGCTCAAACTCTATCCACCTCAATTCGACACCGAGCTCAGCAAATTGGTGTCTCCAAATCCACTTTGCAGCGAATTTTGACGAAAGATTTGCATCTTCATGCATACAAAGTTCAATTGACTCAGGAACTGAAGCCAGCTGACCATGGACAGCGAAGGGAGTTCGTTAATTGGGTATTGGAGAGACAACATGAAAATGCTGATTTTGCCAATAAAATCATCTTCAGTGACGAGGCCCATTTTCATCTTGATGGCTTCGTCAATAGGCAGAATTGTCGCATTTGGGGTGAGGAAAATCCTCGAGTGATTCACGAGAAGCAAATGCATCCTCAACGTGTCACTGTGTGGTGTGGTTTTTGGGCTGGAGGAATCATTGGACCTTTTTTTTATGAAAATGAGGCAGGTCAAGCGCAAACAGTCAATGGTGTTCGGTATCGTGATATGATAACCAGTTTTTTCTTGCCTAGAATTGAAGAAATGAATGTGGAGGGCATGTGGTTCCAACAAGACGGCGCCACATGTCATACAGCCAGAGAAACAATTCAATTGCTGCATCAGTCATTTCCCGGTCGTGTTATTTCGCGTTTTGGAGATCAGAATTGGCCGCCTAGATCGTGCGATTTAACACCATTAGATTTTTTTCTTTGGGGTTTTTTGAAGTCGATGGTTTACACGAATAAGCCGACGACGACTCAAGCCTTAAAAGAGGAAATTGGACGCTGCATTAATGAAATACCGCAGCATTCATGCAAAACGGTCATTGAAAATTTCATTAAAAGATCGCGTGCATGCCAGCAAAGCCGCGGCGGCCATCTGCACGATATATTGTTCCATACATAACCTCATTCTGTCTACTTTACGATATAATAAAGTTTCACGATTTTTTTTTAAATATCTGTGTTTTATTTAAAATTTAAAAATTGCGTTCTTCTTGGGACACCCCAAAAAAAAAAATCAAACAATGGACCAGCCGAAGAATTATAAGGTCACTCTTGTTTTTTATTATCTCTTAAAATATTGCTCCGATCAACATAAAGTCTTCGTAAAAGTTATTCATCTTGGCATGTACTCTTAAATAAAGTATAATTGAAAGTGTAAAAAGTTGTTATTATTAAGTAAATTTTTGGAAATATACCGTTATTTCATGTTGCATAATTATAAGGTCATTTAAAAAAAATAAAGCAAAATAGATCAGTAGTAAAACAAAGTTCAGAGTAATTGGTATTATTAGAAAGGATTTAATTTTCGAATGCCGCGTGGTTGCAGTTTAACTGTCATTGAGAAAGGTAAAATTTTGGCGTACAGAGATGAAAATCTTTCTTTACATGAAATTTCAAGAAAAATTGAAAGAAGCCTCTGTGTGGTTCAAAATTTTTGGAATGATCAGGACAATTACGGCAAAACTAAAAGATCTGGCCGAAAAAGATAGCTTTCAGAAAGAGATATAAACCACATTACGCGTTTGGCGAGTCATTGCTCCTACAGCCTAAACTCTATTAGACAAAAAAGTGGAGTAAATGTTTCTAAGTCCACTATACAAACAATCTAATTAAATAGTATTAATTTTTGTTTAAATTAAAAACTAAATAAATTGACCGTATAATTATGAAACACTGAATAATTTGTTATGTAAAAAACATAAAGCAATAACAACAAAAAATTCTAAAAACATTGCATTAACTAACGGTACACTAAAAGATGAATAACTCTTCAGAAGAGACCAAATCAATCAAAGCAATATTTTAAGAGGAAATTAAAAAAAAAGTAATGACCTTATAATTATGAGACATTCTATATGGAAGTCAGGAAGGCCTGATTTTTGCCAGAGTGGCTCCGGTGTTCGGAGCAAACAAATTTTTCGCAGAGGAAAATTTGACCAGAAGACTTAACTCCATTTCACTCCCTATTACGCTGTTGCTGAGTGGTAAAAGGTAAATGTTTTTAAATTTTTGTTTGTGGCTTATATTTGCCCCAAGCAGCTCATATTTACATTTTTTATTTCACAAGAGCTAACAGGACTGTAGCAGTTACCACACCGAACAGACACAAAAAGTATATAATTTTCTATAGAGTATGTTTCTCTCTCACGAACTTTTTAGTACTCTCTTAGAACACGAACATAGTTTGGCGGCAACAAAGGTGAGTTTTTGTCTGCTACTTTTAGTAGTGTTTAGCGCTGCTGCCATATAACCAATTTTAACTATTTTTTTGCCGTTTTGTGGGATGCTAGAGATTTTTCAGATCATTTCATAAAAAATACTTTTTTTTATTTTATCATGTATTGTTTCAGATTTTTCATATAAAAATATAATATTTGTTCAATATACTATTTATTTTTAATAAAATTAGACATGTCTTATAAAGTAAAAAAATACAACAATTGTGTTAAAAAATAGTTACGAATTCAAATATAACATTGTGACATGAAAAGTATTAAAGTGTGTACACACATTGACCAACTAGTCTATTCATATCCATTATTTCCTATTTCTAAGGTAAAAATATATAATAAAGAAAATAAATATGCTATTAATTGTTGCAACATATACTGACTAAAAAACCTATAAAAAAATGCAATAATTTGAAAAAAAAAATGTTTTCATGAAAAAACTGGTAAATAGTTAAGAATCCCAAAAACTGGGATGAAAAATTACACTGTTTATGTGGCAGCACTGTATACACCAAATTTAGTGTTTTTCAAATCTTTTACAACTTTGAAAATGTTGCCCTCTCACTTAAAAATGATGCCGCTAAACTCTGTACCATGTTAAATTTCTGGTAGAGTGTGAAAAATACTCTATAGTAAATTATATACTTTTTGTTTATTGTTATTTGTTTATTTCATTTGTCATATACAGCTGATCACTGTTAAAGAGGGTTGTTTGTATCTTTAGCAGTTTAGTAGTATTTTTGGTACTTTTAAAGAAAATTGTAACAAATGCTCAAAATATATGATCTGGCATTGCTGTGGTTTGTAAATGCGTAAGAAACAAAGAGTGACACACGTAAGTAAAGACGATCGAAAAATCGAGTGACTTGCTTTCGTTCGATTAGATTTCTAATCAAAACAGGCTATAACCCTTTTTTCTGTTCAACGAACAATTTTTTAGTGATAAGGATGTAAAGTCGAAAATTCGTAAATTTTAAAAAATTTACTTTTTAAAACCGAAAAAATATTTAAAAAATCTTTAGAAATATATTTATGGTCTGGCATACATTACTAATGATAACAAAGGAAGTTAAGAATCTCTACTTGCGACATGTTTTACGAACATCCCTTTAACTTAAAAACAAGTTACTGATTTTTTTTTTTTAATTAAGCAAATCTTAATTTAATAATGTGTAGTGTCAATTTCGCTAAATTTCATAATTTTCAAAAAGCAAAAAGCGCTGTAACTTCAAAATAATAACACCAGATCAACAATTTTCAGTATGTAATTTTATTTTACTGATAATGTTATTTATACCAGAAATCGAAGCTATTTGATTACTGGATTTCTTGCTTCGTCTTCAACCGTCTTTATATCTGCTATTTAAAAGGATAAATCAAAAAATTAGCATCTTCGCAATAATAAGTTTCACCAATCGGATGAAACATAGGAGAAGAAACTAATGAAAAATCCATATGATTTTTTGGAACTACCAAACTTCAGATGATACATATCAAAATTTAACGGCAATTCGTTCATTAGTGAATAAGTTACAGATGTTTTAGTGATGCTATTTTTGTGATTTTGAAAACAATGGGTTGAAAGCAAACCAGGTGGTGATACCGGAAAATAAACGGAAGTTGCAGGAGATACCTGATATCTTAATGATGGAAGGGCAACCTGCTGGTTGCCTTAAAAAGAAATTCACCATTTTCAAATCTACGCAAATATAGCAGTTATGATCTTAATACATAATTATTCCAGAACTGGAAAAATATTTGTATATTCTTCCTTCATTGAAGTTAAATCTCCAATAGGTATTGATTCATATTTATTCCCCTTATGTAACAGTACACACTCCAAATTCCTTTTATTGCTATTGATCAAAAGACGGCAATCACTTTATTGATATTTTTGTAACCTATTTTTTGCATAATACCTCAGAAGCCACTACAGTAAATTAAATTTTATTTAGTGGCAAAATATGGTAGCAAATCTTTTTTACGAGTAAAATAAAATGTAAATTTCATATCTGTTGTAAGTAAATTTTTCTCTTTCAGATGGGATGCCAAAATTTCAGAAGACTCTTTTGATAAATTTTAGTCCCTAACTAAGTCAGTTAATTCATTCTGATTTAAAGCTTGAGGAACTGTTACTTGACTACACTCACCAAAAAAAGACTGTAATGGCAACAAAAAATTTTGCTGTTATACGGTAAATTTTGCTAATTTGAGACTAGCAGTATTTTTTTGCTATTCTTAGCAACACAAGTCTGCTGATATGTAGTACAATGAAATTTGTAGGAAAAATTAGCTGCTGCTACTAAAGTTTAGTAAACTTTTTGTAAAGTGGCATTTAAAATCAGTTCGCTAAAATCAGCAAAAAAAATCACTTAACATTATTATTAGTACAAAATTTCAATATTTTTTTTTTATCGAGCATTAAATTTTTTTTTATTTTTTTTCAAAAAATATTTTAGACTAAATTAAAAAAATAAAAGGCTTAAAAATTGTAAAAACAAACCAACTTATAATTTTGTTTTTATTTTGGTAATATCTGTTAAGAAAAATATTTAAGTAATTTTTTTTTTTAATTTTAAGGTAAAATTTTAATTGTTTTTAGGACTGATTTTTAGATATAAAACAAGATTTTAGTGCTATTGTAAGTGGATGTCCTATCCCTTTTTTAATCTATCTAATATTTTAAGGCAATTTAAGTTTGTAGGTGCAAGTTTTAATTAGAAGTAACATTTGTTTCAATATCCACTTTTTAAAATTAGCAATTTTTATTGCTAATTTTAGCAAATCGGTTTTGAAAAATTTGTTGAACGATTTCTAAAATTAGCAACAAAAATTTGTAAATATTCTGTAAGTGTAAATAACAAAAAGATTTTCTAAATAATAATTTTTTTTTACTAAAAGTCAGTACAAAAATAGTAAAGTGGGATGGAAAACCGTTTTCAAATTATTATACAAACTTTTTTTTCTGAGTGTAGTTGTGAAATTCGAAGATTTTTTTCTTTAATTTTCATATTATCTGCTTCAAAATAAAATTATAATGTCGATGGCACCGGCATTGGTCATTCAGAAAGTAACGTTAAGCAGAAAGCAACGTCGGCTATGACCACTTGCTACGGTTTGACGAGTTTATAGCGGTTATACTTACCGCACGTAAATAACAATTATGAAATTCCCGCCAAATCATTGGTATGCTGTATTTCAACGCAGATATTATCCCACTTGACCATTGTTGTAGAGATAAAACAGAAATTTGACATACAATATTTGCCACCCATGGTTTATATTAAATGCAAATATTCACCCCAAAGTACCCAGCAAAACTTTGCATTATTTGCAAGCATAACGTAATGAGTTACTGATCATTGATAACGTATTGCATGATTTATAAATGTAAAGTAGTAATTAAAATATTTTTTGAAAATCTATTTTAAGGCATTACGAACCAAAACACGAAGCTTAATTATTCATTTATGTTCAAAGCAATCAAATATTATATGCCTCCTTAGTTCAGTGAGTAGAGATATCGGCTGGCAACCAGAGTTCTCACGTTCGATTCCCATTATGACCACATTATATTTAATAACGTTTGAAAGATTTGTTATAACTTCTTTAATACATTTTTTTATGAAAGTCTATTTTAAGTCACATTAATTTCCTCATCAGCATAACTATATAAGCAACCACTTACTTTATCACCTCTAAAGTAATGGGTTCATACATTACCTAATGCATTGACCCCTATGGCTATACATTACTTTACACATTATTTCGCAATGTGTGATTTTGCTGGGTAGTTGAAATATGCAGCTTTTACGAAGTCCTTGATAGATACTGTGAAAAGGTATATTCGCCACAAAAAGTACAAAAACTATCCCGATCGTGCGAAAAATGCCTTCGAATCGTAAACATAATAATAATTTCGTGAGTGTATATAAGGTCTGAATAGCGATTGTTGAAAATTAATCAAGAATTAAAGCTGTTAAAAAAAATACAAATCTCACAATCAGGGCAAAAAACCACGAAACTGCAGTTATCAAAATTATTTTTTTTTGTTAGCCAGTGTAATAATTCACAACATTTTATCCTTGTTATCTGGCTGGAGAGTCTTAATACAAAATCCTTATTGTGTAATTAAGGTATAAAAAATTGAACAAATTTAATCAAGATTCACAATGATAGAGATGACATGATAGAGATTGCATTTTTTTAGAGTGGATTACTCCATAATTATAAATAGATGGTATAAATAAAGGAAATGTTTAAGTAAAAGAACCTTTTTTAAAATTAAAATTTATTCAAAATTATTTTAACACCCTCCTCGAATAGTCTTTTTTTTAAAAGAGAAGGAACACTCAGAAAATTATTCCTACTAATTAATGAATTGCTTTCTTTGGAAAACGGATGGAAGAGAGATGAAATGTGTTGAAATATAAAGGGCTTCAAATATGACAACACTGTAATTGCGCAAGATGATAAATCTAAAAACAGTAGTTGCGCTCCATCTGATGGAGAATTAGCGAACTTGGTGCAGCTCTTGAGTTCTTAGGCCTGTCATGTTATTTTACTTTGAAAGGTGTTATGTGCCATAGGAACAACGAAGCAGGACCTTACGACATGTATTAGTGATAGAAAACTCTTAAATATTATTATTTAACTAAATAACGCTGGGGATCGAACCGGCTACCTCGTATGTACCAGTCCAATGCGTTTACCATTAACGAATAATAAAAACTTTAAATTGCTAAATGCATTAATTTAACAACTTATCAATTCATTAAAACATTTAAAATGTTATACTTAAATTACTTTATATGGCTTGCAAACATATAAATTTGTTGTAAAATACTACAATTTTCCATTATCATATGTTGTTTAATATTGTAATTAATTAATAATTTTTTTTAATGTAAACATTGCAATGATAACATCCAACAACGGTGCTATTGCAAGTCTTGTAAAACACCAAATGTTAGTGTTAGTTACTGTGAAATGAATGATTATTTTGTACATGGTTTATTTCATTAAATGGATAATTAACGTTAATATTTTGTTTGAAATTTTTTTTTAATTATTTTGCGGCTCGTACGCATGCGATTTAATATTTGTTCTTAGAAAATCAAATTTATGGCCAAGTATTACAGAAATATTAAAATAAATAATTTAAATTATTTTCTAACATTAACATGTTAAATAAAAACAAAATAAAAAACCTACGCTTATTAAAAAAAAAACATGTTAAACAATTTAGAATTTATGGTTTTACTATAATTAAATACATTTTCAACCGATGATAAAGTGGTTTGACCGAAGCTGGATATTTGTTAAGAAAATATTCCAAATTACTTGGAAGCTGCCTGACTGAAGTCAACCAGTCTTAAGGCCGCGAAAAATGGCGAGTGTGTGAAGGAAATTAGTGATCCCATCCTTAGTAAAATTCAAACTAACATGAGAGCCCACAATACACCAACTTTCGGTCTTAAGTGTATGTGCTATTTTTGGACATGAGTCGGTTGTGAAGATTATCTACACCTCCGATTTCTCATTTTCAACCCAACTTAGTGTTTTGGAAAGCGAAATTAAAGTAGTATAATTTTTTCGTTAGAATAAAGACCTATACACACGTTGACTATCCCTGTCTACAAGTATTTCCCAGTTTGGGGATACAAAATGACAATTTAAAAAAATAATTTTTCAAAATTTTAACAAATCATATTGCCAACACTGGGTTATAGCCCTGTGGAGTAAAAAGCGTCAGTTGAAGTTCGTGCAATTGTTCCGTGACCGATGCAAGCAGCAGAGGACGTTGTGGTGTAATGTGTATCGCGTTGGACTGATACACAGAACGTAGCGGTTTCGATAGCCAGCATACATATGCATACGATAGCCAGCATACAATGACCTCCTTCGGTGTTCCCATATCACTCAACCCCACCGAAGTAAAATAACATAACAGGGAATTGAAAAAGCTTCAACAATTTCGTCAACTCTTCATCAGATAGCGGGCACCAACTGTTTTAAGATTTATCATCTCGCGCAATTTCAGTGTTGCCATATTTGTAGCCCTTCATCAATCACCACCTTTCATCTGTCCTCTATCCCCTTTCAAAAGAAAGCAACACATTAATTAGTAGAAAGAATTTCCTGAGTGTTGCTTCCCTTAAAAAAAAAAACAAAATTTGAAAGTGACTACCCTGTGACCGGTCTGAAAAAACCTACTGGTTAAAAAGGTCTGACCCAGCACATATAAGAGAAGTTGTACAAACTTTTCTAACACGTCCGGGAAAAAATCCGACCCTGTGATCGATGAAATCAGAGCCGGTCTGAAAGTACTTATCCAGTGACTGGTAAAATAGCACCGATTTCAAAGGGTCTACCCTGTGACCGGACTGAAAAACTCTACCACTTCACTGGTAAAAAAAAACAAACAGATCTAGCACATATCAGTAAAGTGATACAAATCTGTTCTGCAATTTTTTCGTTTTGGTTCGGAAAAGTATTAATCTAAGCGGTGAGTGGTACAAATTTTAAAATTTTGATGAAATAAAATGCCAAAATTCAAAAACACTATAAATTTAAGAAGCAAAATTTTTGGAAAAAATTATGAATTTTAGATTTAAAAACATTTTGGAAAAAATGTGAATTTTAAATTCAAAAGTGGGCTGCACTCAAAAATATAGGCTCCGCCATCTAACGTTTTTTTTTTTTTTTTCAACTAGTGCTTAATACTTAGCTCATGTCTGATTTGACAGATAATTAGTTTTATCCTTCCGCTGAACGAATATGGTTGTGTATACGCTTGAACAACGTTGGGAAATATTGCCACATTGCTTTGAAAATCATGGTAATGTTGCAGAATGTCATCTTTTCAATGACATCTTTTCAGATGAAGCTCATTTTGATCTTGGCGGGTATGTAAACAAGCAAAATTTTCGCATTTGGGGCACAGAAAACGAGTCACTGTTTGGTGCGGATTTTGGTCCAGAGGCATAATTGGGCCATTTTTCTTCGAAAATGAGCAAGGAGTGGTCGTTACAGTCAATGGCGATCGTTATCGGGCCATGTTGAACGAATTTTTGTTCACAAAAATTGAAGAGGAGGATATTGGCAACATTTGGTTTCAACAGCTACACTCGATGTTTTGCGCCCTGTTTTTGAAGATCGTATTATCAGCCGCAGAGCTGATGTCGTTTGGCCACATCGGAGCTGCGATTTGACACCGTTGGACTATTATTTGTGGGGTGCCGTCAAAGATAAGTGTTACGCCGACAAGCCAGAGATAATTGACGCTTTAAAGGACAATATTCGTGAAGCCATTGGTGAAATACAGCTGCACACAATCGATAATGTTCTTAAAAATTGGACCGATCGTGTAGGCTACTGCATAGCCAGCCGAGGCAGCCATTTTTTCCATTATTAACCGGAAGGATTGTACTTTCAAATAAAGAAAGAAATTTGAGAAAATATTCAGTAGTTTCTTTTTATAGCATTTTCAAAAAAAAAGTTATTTGGCGGACCCTATATAAAGTGCCCCGAGTGTCACATTGGCTAGCCTTCTGTAAATTATTTTTAAGTAATCTTTTTTATTTAACTTTTTTTTTTGTTTTTTACATTTTTGCGTTTTTGTTTTGTTTTAAATTTTGGCTTATAATTTTTTTTTTTAAAAGCGTTTTTATTTATTCTTTTTATTTTAAAATGTAATTGTCTCAATTTTATAGTGGTTTCTGTATTTTTATAAAATTTTCTTAATTCGAAAACAATTTTTAATTTCAATTTACAATTTTTTTTTCTCAATTTTTAGTTACCCTATGGGGAATGATAAGTCAATTGAACCCATCCCGTAATCGGTCCGAGGACATATTACTTAGAGTAAATGTGTTTCCCATATTCTGTTTTTTTTTATTTCTTACATTTTTCATTCCTTAAGAGAAAATCTATTTTTAGACACATTACCAGGTGGGTCGTTTTCGTCGGATTTTTATATTTGTCTTCTGACAGGTTCTTTTATGTTTGTAGTGTGATAGGTTCTTATGCGTGACACGTCACAAAGCCTCGTCCTATAACAAGGCCATGTTAAACTCACATTTTTATAAAGGGTGGATAAATTTTAAGGGCCGATGTTGAATGTGAACCACACCTAAACGTCAAGTTTTTTTCTGCATTTCATTTGACATTTCTCAATTTTAGACTAACCCAATTTGAACCATGGAAAGATACACAATCCAGCATCGAGTTAAAGTAATTCGGGCTTATTATGAAAATAGGCGTTCAAATCAAAATGCATTTCGTGCACTTCGTGATTTTTTTGGTCAGCATAATTGGCCAAATCTGTCCACAATCGGGATAATTGTAAACAAATTTCAGCAAACCGGATCTGTGAAAACACCTGCGCATGCTCGTCCAGTTCGTTTTGCAGAAAACATTGCTGTTGTTCGCGATTGCGTGTCATGAGGTCGGCCAAGCATCTACCGTGAATGAATGGCCAGATGATAACGAACTTATTGTGGCCAGGAATTGAGGATATGACCCTAAGCGATATGTGGTTTCAACAGGACGGTGCCACTTGCCACACAGCTAACGAAGCAATGGCTCTTTTGCGCGACAAAGTCATGGTGGCGATGTCAATTGGCCGCCAAGATCATATGATTCGACACTGTTGGACTTCTTTCTTTGGGGTTATTTGAAAGAAAAGGTGTACGTCGATAAGCCAGCAACAATTCAACAGCTTAAGGATGAGATATGTCGGCACATTAACGGCATAGAACCTCAATTATGCCTCAGCGTCATCGAAAATTTGGACTATCGGATGGAGGTGTGCCGCCGAGGTCGCGGCGGCCATTTGGCCGATATTTTGTTCCATACATAATTGAACCATATCATATTATCACAATAAAAAGAAATAACAATAATTTCCTAAATAATTTGTGTTTTATTCAAAATCAACTTCGGCCCTTAAAATTTAACCAGCCTTTATAAAAGAGTCGGTCCCTGTGACGTGACGTCTCCTGTGATTGGCCCGTTTCGCACAGAGAGCAAACTGAAGAAAAAAATTTCTATCATATTGATGAAACTGTTTAATAAAGAATTTATGACAAATGTTTCATAAATCTACATTATTTCATAAAAAAAATTTAATAACAAACTCTTACAAATTATTTATTTTGGTTACAAAACACTGCTCTTTGTAATTCTCATAAAGTTAGAATTTTTTTTAATTAAATAATTGCAAACGAAAACTTGTATGATTTTGCAAAGTTTTTTCTCTTTTCTACTTAATGTCTGCATAAATTTCGTCAATTAGTACACAGAGAAAACAACTAAATTTTTAAAAATTAAGTTTGACTCTTAGTAAAGTAAATAAGATTCCAGTTAAAATTAACTTTTTCTTATTTAAAATGTCAACATTTAAGAATTTGTTTTGGCGTTTAAAAAATAAGTAGAACCACTTTTTAATTAAAAGGAAAAACTTGAATTAGTAAGAGCTGTTTCTATTCAATTTAATTAGGGGATTCATTAAGTGTGTAATGTACACAACATGTATTTGCGTGTTTGCAGGTCATAACAATAGTTGGTAATTTTTAAATTTTATTCGTGGGTTTCTTCTTTAGAACCACTATTGTTTTAGAAGAAAGATATTCTGACGGAGGCCAGAAGTTGACGTTTTGTGGTATTACCTACACCAAAAATATGGGTTTCAATTAAAATCAGTATTTTGGCAGTCCATCCAAGGATGGCAACCGAAACGAAATATCTGGTACGGCTTTTTACGGGTTTAATTTTAATCAATATTTCGGCTATTTTCAATTTGAAAAAAAAATTTGAAAATAAAATTTAACTTTAATAAAAACGCTTAAGCAGAAAAACAATGAAGAAAAGCCGTGTCTATTCAGGCATTTTTTAAATTAACTGTAATATTTTCACCGAAGCCGTAGTAAAATTTATTCGGTCAGTCAAGAGTAAACTATAAGCTAATTAAGTAATAAAACTAACCAATGGGGGTGCCAAATAAATATGTACAAACTATATACCTGAGCCTGGGAACGATAATTCAATAAATTTATATTTATTTAAATAATTATTTTTTTACTTTATATGTTATATTAATAAAAAAAAAATATATGCATAAACTTGCATGTCTGGGCAACATATTAAAAATTTACATCTTTATTTCAACAATATTTACAGGTGTGTTACTGTAGCAGAAAATTTATTGCAACAATTAAAATATTAATTATATTTATTTAAAACAAAAAAAGTTTAACTAGAAAACATATAACTTAATCATAGTATTAAAAAATATGTTATCATTATTATTTCAATTAGTCAAGTAAATAAATAATGTTTTTGTTTTTATAAATATTTATAAAAAAAAAAAAAAATTGCATAAAAATTGTTTAAATTATTAATGAGAGTAAAAACACAAGTAGATTAATAAATAATATACATAAATGCAGAAAATAAATAACAATAAGTTTGTAAAATTTTTGAGTTTAAAATGAATAATAAATGGCTAACGATTTGTGCTAAAATAAGATTTTTCTGAATTCCTAATTATTCTAAAACGGAGATATTTGCAAATGTTGTTGATCGTCTAAAATTCTGCAATGGATGCAGACTTTTCTTAAAAAAATGAATTAATATTTTTTATAAATATGATTTGAAAATACGAAGAATACATTTCTAGTAATACAAGTAAAAAAAAGTTAAAAAAGTTTAAAAATTTTTCAAAATATTTAAAAGTACTCGAACGAAAAAATTGCGAAAATAGTAAACAATAAAAAAAAATAAAAACGAGGGAAAAATCTACGAGAAGTGAAAATTTTAAAGCGAATCACCTAAGTTCTTTAAGTCAAAACCGATTCGCATTAAAATACAGTGGCTCGGAAAACTAAGTACGAGGGCGGATCAATAAGTCCGTGACTTTTCGAACTTCCCTCGTAGTTATATGAAATCCAACACTGCTTCCATAAAGTTCTACCTACTTATAGACTACTGTCAAATTTTGAGCAAGTTCCATCATTTACTTTGCGTTTAACAGCAGTAAAAGTCACAGACTTATTGATCCGCCCTCTCACACAGCAAAATTTTTTTTAATTTTTAATTTTTTTATTTCCAAGAAGGAAAAACGGAGAAAAATACTCAATAACACAGTTCTGGCTAATTCAAACATAAGTAACTTCATTTTATTACCGTAAAACAATACATAAAATTTCAGTGTAATATCTGAATTTTGCAACGCAAAAGTAAGGACACACCTATAAACATGATAAATATTTACAATTTTATTCTAGAAATTTTCGGGTTCGAGATCATAATTATGAGAAAATGGAAAAACTTGTAAGTATCTGTGCTAGAGGGAGTGTCACACTTTCGACCTGAGCGACCACTACCTAAAACAACTCATGGTTTAAACAGGCTTATCAACAACTCAAAGGAAAAGGCATATGCGAAATTACTTTTCCACAGTTAATGAATGATTTCCCTTATAAATGAGCCATCTATTTTTAGAATTTACCCTGGCAACAAAGTTTGATTTTCAAAGCACAACTTGACTTACTACATATGCCAGATTCCCAATTCCTTTCGAGAAATCGAAGAATTAGCAGATGGAATGACTATTGTGCTATATTTGTATTGTACTTACTTTTTACCAGGTGTTAAACATATTACACGGGTAGATGTTATCATGGCGTCCGCTGTGTGGAACCACATGTCGTTTACTTTCATATCGTTTAATTTGGGGACAAATATATCAGGTTACATCGTTCCCGTTGACGGTGATGGCCTCACCGACGTCGTTTTCAAAAAAGTACGAACCAATGATGCCGCCGTCGCAATTTTGATTTTCATTTGAACCTGCTGCTTAATCGTGTAACTTGTCATGGTGCTTGTCATGGTAGAAAAATTTGTAATCGGGTTTCAATCCCACTTCACTATTTTTGTACTGATCTTTAGTAAAAAAAAATTATTATTAGTAGTATTTTTAATATTTACATTTTACATATTACAAAATTTTTACAGAATATTTACAAATTTCTGTTGCTAATTTCAAAAATCATTTTAAAAATTTTTTGAAAACCGATTTGCTAAAATACGCAAAAAAAATTACTTATTTTATAAAAGTGGATATTAAAGGAAATGTTATTTCTAATTAAAACTTACACCTACAAACTTTAATTGGCTTTTAAAATGTTACATAGATTAAAAAAGGGATCAGAAGTAAAGATACTTTTGACAACCGACTCATGTCCAAAAATAGGACATCCGCCTAAAATGCCACTTAAAGCTTTTTTAGTTTAAAAAATCAGCGCTTCAAACAATTTAAATTTGATCTTAAAATACAAAAAACTTATTAGAAATATTTTTCAAAACAAAAATTAGCAAATTAAAATAAAATGATAAATTCGCTTATGTTTTTACTATTTTTAAGTCTTTGAATTTTTTTTAATTTTGTCAAAAATATTTAAAAAAAAAATATATAAAATTAAAAAATGTTGCTCGATAAAAAATATAAACTCGTATATTCGAATTCGTAAGGCAATTTCAAAAGAAATTAGCAGCTTTAATGTGTAACAAGTGTATCTAAAAATAGTTGAGTTAGTAAATTTTTTTTGCTGATTTTATCAAACCGGTTTTAATTTTCACTTAACAAAAAGTTTACTAATATTTAGTAGAGGCTATTAATTTTTTCTACTAATTTCATTGTACTACACGTCAGTAGAGATGTGTTGCAAAGATTAGCAAAAAATACTACTGGGCTCAAATAAGCAAAATTTCCCGTTATAACAGCAAAATTTTCAGTTGCCATTACAGACTTTTTTGGTGAGTGTATTAATAAACCTTTTATTATTATCGCTATAAACACATCACTAATTTTCCCACACTTTTTCACTTCTTAACACTCGCTCATGTTATATTTATTTTCATAATACTACTTAATCTCATTAACTCGACACTAATTTCTTTTTAACTCACGAAACATAAAGAAGAAACAAAAATGAGGAAAACACGAAAAACAACAACAAAATAGCAATGAGACTTAAATACAACATTAACAATGATTAATGACTTTGCAAATTTTATATTAAAATATTTTTAATTTATTTCTATAAAATAACAATGAATGTGTAAAATTTTATAGTTAATTTATAATTTATTTATTATATTTAACCATTATATTTTGGTTTAAATTCAATTTTATAAGAAGTAATTATTTTTTTTTTTAAAGTAGCAGCACTGTCCATTATTCATTTTCGATACTTGAAAAAAAAAAAATTTTGACAACCGTTAAAATATTTAATTTATAATGTTGTTCCCACAGTATAAACCCCCTCGAAATATAAAATAATACAAATCTGAAAGTACAAGATGGGGCAATAAGTATCACTATATTAGAAAGAGCAAAATTTATAGTGAATAAAAACTAATCACCATTCGCCTCGAGAACACGCTATAATTGGGACAATTTTTGCGCGCGAATTTTATAAAAATTAATCATGGGCGACGAGGCTCATTTTTACCCCAGCTTTATACGTCAATAAGCAAAATTCTCGGTTCTGGGGGACGGAAAATGCACGCATAATTTACGAAGAACCATTACACCCTCTTAAAGTCACCATGTGGAGTGTAGTTATGTTAAAAATGGTGATTGGATCTTTTTTCGAAGGAGCCACGGTGACGTTATTACGGTGGACGGCGACTGTTAAATAGCCATACTGACTGAATTTTTTTTCCCGGAAGTTGACGATCTGTATTTGAAGGACGGGGCCACTTGCCACACTGTATGCGTCACCATGCGTATGGAAGTCATCCTTGCCATTCCAGCACGTGTAAGCTCGAGTTTCGGTGATGCGGTTTATTCAGCCAAATCTCCAGATTTAAGTAGGTGGATACTTTTAAGTGTTGAGTACTCAAACAATTGCAAGTATTGAGTACCCAATACCCAAATACTCAATACTGTTACAACTCTGCCATCGACCTAAGCTATCGGATGAGTAGTTTTTTAAATTAATAATTTAGGTTTAATGAATTAAATACAATATCAAAAATCATTGAATAGATTTAGTATTTGGACCCGTTTATTTATTTTAAAAATTATTCATTTCATTATAGCATTTTGTTTTATCAAATCAAAATAATGAAAAAACAATAATTTGCAATCAGTTATTTAAAGAAAAAAATGTTCGATAAAAAATCAACTTTTCTTTTGCCATTTTGCAGCTTAACACCTGGGTTAGCTAGAAACAGCGGCGTTTACGTTTGGCTAAATCAGACTAAAAACTGCTGAATTGAATCATTTTTCTGTTTTTTTTTTATTATTTTAACGATAACTGAATGATAAGAAATTTTTAAAATAAGCGGTTTCTTAAAAATTAAGCGTTAGAAGGCTTCTCTGTCAACAGATTTATAAAAGCATTATAATATCCTCCACAATATATGGCGAAGTTAAATATCAGTTTGTCATTCCGCTTATAACATGTCGAAATATATCTCTTAGACCGAGCAGTTTGGTATTAAAAATTACACTCACCAAAAAACGTCTGTAATGGCAACTGAAAATTTTGCTATTATTACGGGAAATTTTGCTAATTTGAGCCCAGCGGTATTTTTTGCTAATCTTAGCCACACATGTCTGCTGACGTGTAGTACAATGAAATTACTAGAAAAATTAGTAACCGCTACTAAATTTAAGTATACTTTTTGCAAAGTGGAATTAAAAAACTGTTTGCTAAAATCAGCAATAAAACATTACTAATATTTCGTAAAAAATTTTAAATTTATTTTTTTTATAAAAATTAAAAAAAAAATCAAAGGTTTAAAAATCTTAAAAATTGTTAAAACATTAATCATTTTGTTTTAAATTGGTAATTTCTGTTTTGAAAAATATTTAAGTAAATTCTTTTTTACTTTTAAGGTCAAATTTAAATTGTTTTTAGTGCTATTTTAAGTGGATGTCCTATTTTCAGACATGAGTCGGTATATTCACTTCCGATCGCGTTTTTTAATCTATGAAACATTTTAAGTCAATTTAAGTTTGTAGGTGTAAGTTTTAATTAGAAATAACATTTCCTTCAATATCCACTTTTTCAAAATGAGTACATTTTTTTTTTGCTAATTTTAGTGAATCGGGTTTAAAAAAATTTGTAAAATGATTTCTGAAATTAGCAACAAAAATTTGTAAATACATATTCTGTAAAAATTATGTAATAAGTTAAATGTAAATAGCAAAAGATTTGCTAAATAATATTTTTTTTACTAAAAATTAGTATAAAAATAGTAAAGTGCGATTGAAAACCGTTTACAAATTTTTCTACTAACTTTTTTTTTTCTGAGTGTAAATCGGTCCAGCGGTTAAAAAGTTATGAGTAAAAATGTGAAGCTACCTCTAAATAAAAAATTGGTGTATTTTAGTACAAGTAAAATATTTTCTCTTGCTTTTTCACCAGTCGCTTAGAATTGAATAAATATTATTCACCTCATTAAAATTTTTTTCCTCAAAAAATTGTTTTCACCTCAAATTTTTTTTCCATCACAAAATTTTTTTTCACATCCAAAAAAGTCTTTCACCTCAAAAATTTTTGTTTACGTCCATAATTTTACTTCTAAAGTTTTTTACATTATTTGCATAAAAACAGTAGGGAACATTTTTTTAGGACATTGGTGGAGGGCATTCAAAAATTCGGCACAGCGAATTTAAGCCTTTTTTACTTCTTTTTAGTATACAATTAGTAGACTTAAATTGATTTAAACAGTGCTGTCAGTTTTGTTAAAGGCCTTATCCTTAATTATCGATATTTCATCCCCAAAAATCCCCAAAATTTAGTTTCTTAAAAAATCATATTTTTTAAATTAAATGAAAATATATTGTAATGTTAATCATTTAGATTGGTAAGTTATAAAGGGTGTTTTTTTTAAAGGTTGAGAATATTTATTTAAAATAAAATACAAACTTGCGAAATTAAAATAAATCTTTTTTATTTTTCAATTGAAAGTATGTTTAATGGCAATCAATTATTAAATTATTTAAGTATTATGATTAAAATTTATTCTCTTCTATGGACCAATTTATAACCAAAGTGGTGAAAAAATTTATGTTGTTTAAATTGTAAATGGCGTAATTTTTTATACTGCAATACGGAAATTAATTTTTTATGAAGGTAATTTTTTGTTTGTTTAAGATTATCTGAAAAATCATTAGGAAAAGATTATTTTATCATGATGGTAAAAATAAATGTTTGGCTGTCACTTTTAGGCCCGTTCTTATATTTTGCCAATCGCTAAAGTTAGTATCTTAACAGACAGATAATTAGTTTAGTGTTAATCTAAGGTTTGTGCATTTGAAGTTGCCATATTTTCAGCCCGGTAGTGTAGTTGCTGTGTAGTTTTTAGCCGTTTTCTTGCTGTTTGGTTTATTTTTATGTTCGGCGTCGGCATTTTGAATTTTCTACTTCTAAAAGGTGGTTGTGTGTCCAAAATTCGTTTATAATAATAAATGCCAAATAAGCTATCGAATAAAAATTAAAAATAAATCATTTCGTAATTCTGTATGTGTTTTACTTTAAATAAAAGTTTACAAATAGTAAAAAATTGTATTTGCTTCGTACTTATAACATATTTAAGATTATGAGAACTTAATATTTACCGGCCATAACATTTTTTATCTGATACTGAATTTAAGTAAAGGTTTATGGGAAGTCCCGAATCAAAATCCGGTAAAATATGATAAAATTAAGCCATGTCCTAGAACAACATCGAAATAAAAATTTCACGGAATCCGCGTGATTAAAATCAGCTTAACAAATTTTTTTGTATATGACGTTTTAATTAAAAACTTTCACCATTTCTGTATATAGATAGAATTTTTGACATTAATTTAAATTTGTACTCAGGTAGGCTTGCCAGATACAAATTTCTCTAATAATATGTTTATACTGAACCCTTTTAAATACGTATTTCCGTTTTTTAAAGTTTTCGATTTAAAATTTGTGAAACATTTGGAGGCCAGAAACTTAAAAAAAAAATTAAGAAAAGTACGTTTTTTGGGGTTCAATATGAGAGTAGTATAGCTTAAAACTATTCACTGCTATAGAGTTGCAACAATTCTTAAAAGTACCCTCTCAAAACTTTATTAAAAATAATACAAATTAAAAGACAAGAAAATATTGTTAATATTTTATGCCCAAAAATCCCCTTAAATTTTGTTGTCATCCCCAACAAATCCACGGATCCACAAATAGAAATTTTTTTTATCCCCATTCACAAAATAAAGTTCACAATTTTGGGATTAATCTCCTAAATTGACAACACTGGATTTAAAATATCTTACGCGTCCAGTTTTAAGGTTAAATCTATAAATCTAATTATTATAATAAATTACTGTTCTTCTAAATAGTTATTACTTAGTTTTTATTAACAATACAATAAATAATAAATAAACTCAGAGACAAGATCATTTAGTGATAATTATAACAAAGTGCTTACAAATAATGGTTGACGTTTTGTATAACACGATACGAACATGTTTAGAATATTTTTATAAGAATATTTATTCCAATATATGGGTTTTCTAACATTTCAATTAAACTTGCAACAATTTTAAAACACATTTGCTAAAATTAATTATAATTGGAAAATTTTTAAACAAAAATTAAATGCAACTCTGTTTTTGTGTAAACTACTTTTAGTGATCATATCCCATTTTCTCAGGACGGTCACGCAAAAGAGTTTGCTCGCGTTTAAAATTAGTAATTTTATTGTGAAAAAGATATCACAAATTAGTGCGTGTGCATATGTAAATTAATAAAAAAGCAGTAGCCCAACATACCAAATGACTTGAGAAAAATATTATTATAAGCTTACAAACACAAGCCTTATGCTTGAAAAAGACTTGAGAATATATTGAAAAAGGCTATCGTAACAATTGTAGGAAAATCAAAACGGAACCCTCGTGAAAATATTATGTGTGTATGATTACTATAAGCTTATTCTTGCAATTGTAGAATAAGCTTACAAAAATAATATATTATTAATAGTTGAAAAAGAGAAATCATAATTATTTTCTTTAATTTAATTTATTTTTTATTTTAATTTTAAAAATAAATAATAATAACTCATTTTAAATATAAAAAATAATAATTAATTTTAAATATTATAAATAAAAATAATTAATTTTAACCATAAATAAAAATAATTAAATTTAATATGCAATTGCACGTTTACTATATAAAATTTACAACTAAATGTACACGCAAAACAACGTTGGACAAATTAAAAAAAAAAAGTAATGGCACTTGTTGTATGCATTATAAGCGTAGAACAAAGACAACAAGACTAGAATGTATTGAAAAATATTTCTATTTCAATCGTCATATTGCGTTGTTCAATATGTGTATAATAATGTATAATAATCTTTTCTTAAGCATTGTTAAATACTGCTTGTGAATTCACATTTTATAAACATTATAATAAGCGAAATTAAGAAAAGCTTAAAACACACTATTAATATAAGCTTATTCTCAACTTGTATTGCAGTTTGATCGCTTTATGGTATATTGGGAGCTGCTGGGCAGTAAAAGCTTTTAAATAGTGTGTGGAAATTAGTTATGTGTTGATCGCGATTAATATGTTATCGTTATTATCCATAATATAGACAAAACATATTTAAATTTATAATTGGTAAATATGTAGTAAATTAAAAACAAGTAAATGAAAACCATGTAATAAGTATTAAGGTAAGTTTTAATAAATTATAAAAGATTTTTTTTATCTCAGCAAAAACAGGGTTTCAACTACTTACCAGCCTATTTACTCGCTTTATTACTTTAGTTCGCGATGTCCCAAAAGTAATGAGATATGTTAGAAATTTCATGAAATTCAAATATGCTTTAAAATATCCCAAAATAATAAAATAAAGTAATTGTATTACGTGGTGCCTAATTTTTGGGGCATGAAGAAAGCTGTGTAAGTTATTTGTTTTCCTCCCATCAAAATATCGAAAATTTTTGATTTCAGCTTGTAGTTCTAAGAGAAAAATAAATTTACTAACGTAATTACCTTGCGGGAAAAAAGTGATCAGTTGGGAATTGGGACCTGTCCCGTGGTAGATAAAAACTGGACCGGTTCCGAAAATACATATCACGAGATAGGTAAAAAGGAGATCGGTTCTTAAAGTAACTACCACGTGACCGGCTTAAAAGTCATGACATGATCTTTTAGACCAATCCTGCGACATGTCACAGAGGGCAATTGACCCGCTCCTAATTAAAGTGACCGGTCCTGTGACCTATCCCTATCACAGTGAACCGGTCACGTGACGTGTCCCGGGATAGGTCCTTTTCCCGCAGGGTAGCGTAAGGTATTTATATAAAATAATAAAAATTGTATTTTGCTAAAATTTAAAATGCTTTTAATAACTATTTTTAATTTGAGGTGTTTGTCAAATCGAAAGCTCACTAAGTCCAAATGTAAGCGGTTAAGTTTTCTGTACGAGATTTCCATTGAAACGCAGCATTAGGCTTAAGGGCTTGCTTCCACTGAACATGTGTGAAACATTTGCCTTTTTGAAGAGTCCTCAGATTCCGATTTTTTTTGCCATTTTTGTGGATAGAAAAAAATATATTATCCGCAGAGTGAAATATTTCATAATTATGAATAGTCCTTAAATGTGTCATTTTATAATATTCACAAAAATGTATAAAAGTATCAGGTAATTTCGTATGTTTCAAACATTTCCAAATATGAAAATAAGTTTTGATTTCGATTGTTTATCATAAAATACATTTTATATATAAAATAATATTTTTAGTAGCAATAGTTGAGAAAAAAACGGTCATATAATAATCAACATGCGGTATTAATTGTTAAGATATACGATTTCAGATCACCCACATTCATAAATCCTTCATTATATTGAGTATATACTAAGAAAAAAAGTTAGTAGAAAAATTTCTAAACAATTGTCAATCCCACTATTTATAATTTTTGTACTGATTTTTAGTAAAAAAATAATAATTTAGTAAACTTGTTTGCTATTTACATTTATAAGTTACAGAATTTTTACAGAATATATTAAATTTTTTTTTTTTGTTAACTTCGGAAATCATTTTACAGATTTGTTAAAATTAGCAAAAAAAAAAAAAGGATAATATTAAACAAGTGGATATTAAAGGAAATTTTATTTCTAATAATTATAAGTTTTAATTAAATTGCCTTAAAATGCTACATATGTTGAAAAAAAAGGATCAGAAGTAAAAATACTTTTTACAACCGACTCATGTCCAAAAATAGGACATCCACTTAAAACAGCACTAAAAATCTTTTTACTTCTATAATAAAATATATAATATAAATTTAACTATTTTTAAGTCCTTGATTTGTTTTTTAAATTTTGAATAAAATATTTAAATATAAATAAAAAAATTTGTATACTCGAATTCGTAAGGCAATTTCAAAAGAAATTAGCAGCTTTAAAGTGTAACAAGTGTATCTAATAAAATAAATAATAATAAAGTTAATTTGTGCATCTAAATAATATTTTTTTTTTAATTAATATTTTGCTATATTTTACAATTTATAGCAATTTACTAAAATTTAGTAGCGCTTACTAATTTTTTTTTTAATTTGGTTGTACTAATATTAATAATATTTTGTAAATTTTTTTGCTGATTTTAGCAAACCGATTTTATATATCACTTTACAAAAAGTTTACTAAAATTTTGTAGCGGCTATCAACTTTTCTACTAATTTAATTGTACTACACGGCAGCAGACATGTGTTGCGAAGATTAGCTACCGCTGCGCTCAAATTAGCAAAATTTTCCGTAATAACAGAAAAAATTTTCAGTTGTCATTACAGACTTTACATATCCAGTTTTAAGGTTAAATTAATAAACGTTATTATAATAAATTAATGTTGTTCTAAACAGTTATAATTGTTGTTACTAACAATACAATAAATAATAACACCAGAGACAAGATTATTTAGTAATAATTTTTAAAAAAGTACATAATACTGTGTTATTAATTTTTCTGTGCCAAAGTAACACGCAGAGAAAAAACATGGTTGCAATATGATTACTGCTACTATATTGTGCTTGCTGCAATCGGGTATGGTTGTCATAACCAAGTTATTGGTTTTTAACCATCAACATGGTCGCTACCATCATTATTTAGTAAACATTTTACTATTTTCTGATTGACATCTTCTATTTTATAACATGATTGGCGGTAACCATACTGTGGTAACAAAAATTCTGACTATGAAAGAATATAATAATTATGCAACGATGAAATGCTGGCAACAATCAATAAATAATTAATAAAACATCAAATAAAACATGTTACTGATAAAAATCAGTTCAGTCAGTTTATTTTCACTACAAAATGTCTTAAAAAAACAATCATATATTGTTTACTAAAACTGGAGAAATATAAGATGGGTAGAAAATACCTTTCACATGTCATTCAAATATTTCATTTCAGTTAATTTTTTTTTTAGCTTTAGAAGATTTTTTAAAGGTGCTTTTTTTGAAAATTCCTTTTATATGTAATATTATTTACACTAATTATTTTATTGTCAAAAAGATTCTATTGAAAGATTTTATATTTTTTTATTCTTTTCAATAAAAACAAATAGATTTTTTTTAAATATGTTTATTAATTCATTTCTCGTAAAAAGTTCTCAAAATATTAATAAACTATTTTTTATAAGAAAAAGTCTTTAAAACCCATGATTTTTTTTTGTACGAAAGGTTTCTTGCACAATATAATATATATTTATAAATTTATCTGATAAAAACATTTTTAGATTTTATGGACTTTCAAACTAAAATTCTCAAATTCTCCGAACTGTTTTTTACATAAAAGTTCATATATTCCAAACAAACTTAGATTCTAATGTCTTTCTTTGAAGGAAAAATTCATAGATTCTGAAGAAATATATTCTAAGGACTTTTTCTAGTAGAAATATTCTTAGATTCTAAAGACTTTTTTTGAAGAAAAATTTCTGAAAACTTTTTAAAAAAATCTTAAAAATGTCTTAAGATTTTCTTTATTAAAAAAGTCATTAGAATTAAAAAAAAAAGTTTTGAGTATTTTTCTTAAAAAAAAGTCAACAGAATCAAAGTTTTCTTGAAAGAAAAGTTCTTAAAGTCTATGATTTTTTTCTTAACAATGTTAAGTTTTTTTTAGAAAAAAACATTTCTAAAGGAAATATTCTTAAATTTAAAGAGCTTTTTCATAGTTTCTAAGAACTTTTCCTTTAAGAAATTTTCTTAGATTATGGATCATATAATGATAATCCAGGAATCATAATAAAGTTATTAGGGACAATAATATGATAAAATTTTGGGCATACTATGTTTACGTGCGATCATATTATGATAAATTCATTATAACATGTTTATTTAGGACCATAATATGGTAATTTTTGAATCATAATATAACTGTAGGGACAATATTATGGTAAAAATATGGTCATTTTATTATCATAATATGATATCCATAATATAGTACGTTTATGGTTGGCACAACCATAAACCCAAAAATATATTATGCTCTTCGAATATGATTGACCCAACCATGTTTTTTCTTTGCGTGAAGGTTACATAAAACATACATTTAGAAGACAGCCTCTAGATTGCAGCAATCGATGCTTTAAAGGTAGTTTTCGACCACTTTTTCCCACATTCCGGGCGGTATCTCGGCCATAACTTGACGAATGTTGGTTTTTAAATGTTCCAAAGAAAGGAGATTATCCGCGTAGACACGGTCCTTGATGTAGCCTCACAAAAAATATCCAACAGCGTCACATCGCATTATCTTGGTTGCCAAATGACGTTGTTCGAAAAATAAGCATTGAAAGCCTGTTTACTTTGGCACCCAATCAGCATATCTACGGTGTTGTGAATGGTCAGCCGGTTTTAATTGTTACGTTGTTCGAAAAATCAGCATTGAAAGCCTGTTTGCTCTGGCACCCAATCAGCATATCTACGGTGTTGTGAATGGTCAGCCGGTTTTAATTGTTACGTTGTTCGAAAAATCAGCATTGAAAGCCTGTTTGCTCTGGCACCCAATCAGCATATCTACGGTGTTGTGAATGGTCAGCCGGTTTAATTGTTACATAAGTTGGATTTTATATGGATAGACGAGCAAAGCCAATGCTGATAACGCTGTGGAATTGACAAATTCGGCAGTGCGCACATTGCCAATTCCTTGCACAGTAGGTCTATTATGACGACCATTATTACCCCGTAATGCTCGAAAAGTGCCACGTTTAACGCAACCCTTTTGTCTTAAGTTTTAACTATTTTTACGTGATCTTTGATTGTTTAAAGATCTATAGTCTTAAATAGCATATCTTTCACTAAATACATAAATGACACTTCAGATGACAGATATTTAACAGCCTTGTCAGACCGACGGTTTTGAAACTGACGGTCTGTTAAAATTTTGTATAACACGAAACAAACATTCTTAACATGTTTTATACAACAATGCAATTTAATGCTTTAGGTTTTAAACATTTCTTTTAAATTTACAAAAATTTTCGTCAAATTAATTTAAATTAACTACAGTTGGTTAAGATCAATGTCAAAGACACAGTACAAATAGTATAAGGCAAACAGTTTTGCTAAATTACACATTTAAAATGCTAAAATGACATCACTGATGTTACTCTCTTTTTGCGTTATTCCTTTTAGTTATCATTTCCATTTTTCTAAAGTTAGTCGCGCTAAAGAGTTTCCTCGCATTTAATAATAATTTAATAGAGAAAAAGTGCTTTAAAATGTATAAAAAGTGGGAAATTTTTGAATTAAAATATAAAATTAAATTATTTTGAAGTCATTTGAAAAAAATCTATTAAATACATTGCAAAAAAATAAAGTGCTAAAAAAGAAATTTCAATTATCAAATAAAATTTAGTATGTATATATTTTTTGTTTGTGTTTTTGGATAAAAGTGTTTTTTTTTCAAAATCTCTCTCTCTCAGTTGTTGCTTATTTGTTATTAGTTGTTGTTGTTAGAATATGCCCTAATTAGTATGTGTGAGGGAGTGTGTAAGAAACAGTAAAAACTTTTAAATAGTATGCAAAAATTAGTTATGGTTTGATGGCAATTATTGTCTTATTGATTATTATTGATAACTCCAATAAATGTGGTTAAATTTCAAATTTATTTTTGAAATAAATATTAACAAATTATATAAAACAAAAGTAATATCAAGGTAAGTTTTATTGCAAATATTAAATATTTTCCACATTTTTATTATTGAAAACCATAACCACTTCATCACAGAAACATTAATTCATAGTTGTTGGAAAATTTTGTTAAAAATCAAATGCATGCTCTTTAAAATCTTGTTCTACTTGAACAATGAAATATATATTTAAAAAAATTTTTGTGGAATTTCCTAAAACTTGAAAACCATTAAATTGGCGCCTAAAACCTAACATTCACTAAATGATCTTATTCAAATTTTATTTACACTTCATTACTTGATTTTTAATAATAAAAATTTACCAAAATATTTAAATTAGTAAGCACTGCTGCTACTACTACAACTTCTTGTATCAATTCCATGCTCTATTAAATACTTAGAATTTCTTAATTATACTTTACAATTTGACTAGTATTAGACAATAAAAAAAAAACTACATAAAAACTATAACAACTTAAATCACAAAGCATTAAATATCTTGCCATAGTTATACAAACTGCAATTGCTGATTTAACAAGTGTTTTTCTGCATTATTATAATATATCGTATATTGGTGTGGCATGTTTCATTTGTGCAACAGCTACAAACAACCAATAGAATCGTAAAAGTTCTTTTAATAAATATACAAAACTTAAACTGCATCTTAAGTAATTGATAGAGAAACGAAAGAAAAAACTCAACTACTTAGTAACCATTCAAACTATTAAAGTAACTTACAAAATTCATATTAAATTTTAAGAGGTTTAAGGTTCATGCAATTTTATCTGCATATGATCGCGTGCCACAGTTTCTTTTATTTTTTTCTTGTACAATTTTCTTAAAACTTAAACTAAAATTGTAAAGCTTAACACATTTTTTGTAATATTTCCTTCTATAAAAATATAACATATCGAGGGTTATATGATGACTACTCACTCATAATAATTCTGTGATTACAACATGCCAGTAATTTACTTAGCAACACATCCTACATAAACTAAAGCATTTTGGTACGATTTGAAATATGTACAGGTTGGTTGAAAAGTTCCTGCGCTCGAAATGAAAGAATACTGTTTTTGTTACGAAATATATTTTTTTATTCAATATAATCTCCTAGAAGCTCAATACACTTGTTCCAATGATCTTCCAATAATTTTATCCCATTCTTATAATGGTTTTCCGGAAGCTCTGCAAAATAACCGTCTACGGCTGCTATGGCCTCTTCATTCGACGAAATATGCTTTCCACGAAGGAATTGTTTAAGATTTCTGAAGAGATAGTAGTCACTGGGAGCCAAATCTGGTGAATACGGTGGATGTTCAAGCAATTCGTACTTTAATTCTTTGAATTTAGCCATCGTCAAAACACTTTTGTGAGCAGGTGCATTGTCTTGATGAAAAATGATTTTTTTTTCTTCTTTAAACCAGGACTTTTCCCACGAATTTTTTCATCCAAAAGGCTGCAATAATATTTAGAGTTGATTGTTTTACCTTTCTAAAGATAATCAATCAACAAAATTCCTTTTGCATCCCAAAAACCTGATGCCATAACCTTCGTTGTGACTTCACCTGCTTTGGAGCTGAACAACCAGCTTCAGTCCACTGTAAACGTTCTTGTTTCAATTTAGAATCATGGTGGTAGATCCAAGTCGCATCCATAGTTATAAAACGACGCAAGAAGTCGGTTTTATTCGGCTTAAAACGCTCCAAATTACGCTGAGAAATTTGTTTTCGATCCAGTTTTTGTTGAATTGTTAATGTGTGCGGCACTAACTTTCCAAACAGTTTTTTCATACGTAATTCTTCATGTAAAATATGGAGTACTCGTTCGTCTGAGATGTCTATGGCATTAGCAATTTCACGCTTAGTCAAACTTGGATCTTCACTAACCATATTTATGTACCTGCTCAATGATTTCTGCTGTGGTTGCAGTTTTTGGTCGTTTTTTCTCTGGGTGTAGTTGAGCAACTTTGATTAATACTTCTTTTTTTGTATTTTAATTTTCAATTCTAGTGTTCTTTTTTGTAAAATAGTTTCTTTAATAAAGATTCTTCAAAATATAAAAGTTTTATGTTGGCAAATTAAGTAAAATATACTAAATTTGAAAGAAAAATTTAATGGTATTTGTAGTTGGTTTTAACTATATTTTAAGTTATTTTTAAATACATTTTTAGGTATTTTTAACTGCATCTATAGTTATTTTTAGGTACATTTGTAAATATTTTTTTAACTATATTTGTAGTTATTTGTAACTATTTGTGTAGTTATTTTTAACTACATTACATTTATAGTTATTTTTAATTGCAATTCTAGTTAATTTTTACTACGTTTGTAGGAAATTTAAACTACATTTGTTATTATTTTTAACTATAATTATAGTTATTTTTAAATATAGTTATAGTTATTTTTAATTAAATTTTATGTTATTTTGAATTATAGTTTAAGTTAGTTTTAACTACATTTGTAATTATTTTTAACTACATTTGCAGTTATTTGCATCTATATTTTTAACTACATTTATAGTTATTTTGTAGAAAAATGTTAACTATAAATTTGACTAGATTTTTATCAACATCAGTCTTCATAAGTGATCTTAACTAGTGCTTTTTTACAACTTTTGTTTGAATGCGAATTGAGTTCAACGTTATAGAGAAGTCTATTGGTGTGTTTATTTTAAATTCAAAGAAACAAAATTGCAGTTAAGAGTTGTCAATTTATAATCATCGTTATGTTCATATTTATTAAGTGAACGCTTGTAAATTTTTTCTAAAGTCTCTTGCACCACTTTAGCTGTTTATTTTTTTGGGCTATTTGATAAAGTTAACAAATCGTTGCAAGTTTAATATTAAAACATGTTTTAACATAAGGTATTATTACCAGGAGGGTGTTCAGAAAAACTACAAAAAAAATAATAATAATGCTTTGTGTATTAAATGAATTTTACATGCTTTATTCAGCTGGAATTTAAACGTTTTCATTGACGCATTATTTATTATATTAAATACAATATGTCATTTAAATAAGGATTAAAATGATATTTCACCAAAGTAACAACGTTTAACACTGTAAAAAAAAAGAAAAATCAGCATAAATTAGCTGTTAACCCAAGGGCGCCAAAAAGCGGTCTTCAAATTTTAAGTAGTAAATTTTTATTAAAGCAATTTTACCATATCGATAGAAAACATAATGAGCTATTTTTTTTACTTTAAAATTTTATTTGTAAAATGAACGATTTTTAATCCAGAAGGATGTAAATCAAAATTTCATAAATTTGAATAAAAAAAAAAATAGAAAAAATTATTTCAAAAATCGTCAAAACTGCATGTATCCCAGCAAAAAATTGTGGAACCTGTTGCTATAGCTATCTGTTCTAGAACAGGTTCTCTGGTAACGAGCCCCCGTTCTATTAATGATTCCACTGAATCGGCGGAACTAAACATGTTGTAGAACGCGTTGTAGAACTAGTTCTTCAGAATTAGAACACATCGAGTTTAGAAACATAGCTCCAAAAACACGAAGTTTGGGGTAAAATAGATGCCCATATTTTTCCAAGTTCTTGTTAAGCTTTACGGAATCTATTCCTTTTTTAAAATTCCCATATAAAATTCACCAATGGAACAACATATTCCAGAACAGGTTCCAAAGAACGGGTATATGTTCTACTTTTGCGTTAAAGAACCAGTTGCTTTTGGGACAAACTCAAACAAAAATCATTGATGATAGAACCTAAAGTAGAACAGGTTGCATGCAAGTTCAAGTTGTTCTACAACCGGTTCTTTGCAGCCGATATTTTTGCTGGGATGCTTTGGCA
Organism: Eustalomyia histrio; assembly: GCA_949748255.1. Classification (NCBI taxonomy): domain Eukaryota; kingdom Metazoa; phylum Arthropoda; class Insecta; order Diptera; family Anthomyiidae; genus Eustalomyia; species Eustalomyia histrio. The sequence continues at coordinate 45,727,096 of OX456523.1, read as the reverse complement.
TACAGTATTAATAATAGTAATGCTAGTTGGGAGTCTCTGCTTGTAAAATATATTATTGATTTTGCTCCAGGACTCACAGCATACAGTTAGGATACCTTTTATGAATATCACAAAAACCAGATAGCAATTACTTTTTTTTGCTGTTACACTCATAGTATGTAGTATAAACAAATTTTATCAACATTTATTAATCTTTAGTGTAAATTTCATTAAATTTCGCAATTTTCCAAAGTCGAAACGTGTTATAACTTCTTTAATAACAACACGAAATCAACAATTTTCTACATTTAATTTTATTTTAAAGGATAAAACTGAATTTATTTGGTTTTTAAATTTCTTGATTCGTCTTTAAAATGTATTTCGCTATATCGCCTAAATATAGTGATAAATCAAAATTTTAATTTTTTCGACACAACAAATATATAGTAGAAATATTATTGCAATCAGAAGAAAGAGAATTAGAGGTTTAAAGTAATATGACCCCATATTCGGCCTTTTTTTCTATACTTTAACCCATTTTATACTGTCGTTGCTTCAACACCCGTTAAATTAATACAGAAGAGCGATATAACTACGATATGCAATGATTGAATAATGTCACAGATTGAAGTCTTGGCTATACGTCAAAATTCTAAATTTTAAAAATTGTTTTCCAAGGTCGCCATATAAAGTTTTTAAAAATCAATTTTTGGCACTTTTACAGGGTGGGCTATTCAAAATTTTAAATTTGAATGGGCTATAAAAAAGTACGGATTATTTTCTTCATATGAAAGATTGAACTTTGTCATTTAAGAATGAAACACAATATCATTCATATGACTGCCATGACTTGCTTCCGCAGTACCTCATCCGATCAACCCAATTTTTCAGTACATTTTCGATTGCTTCGGCTCGATTCTCTTCAATGGCAACTTCGATTTCGGCTGATTGTTCGATTTTTAAAAACAGTGCTTAAAATATCTATGGTTGCGTTGGCTGTATAACAAAATGTCGTCATGCTCTTGAATTCTTGGAAACAAAAATTCGTTGAGCATGGAACGGTAACGCTCACCGTAACGGCGGCTCCTTGCTCATTTTCAAAGAAAATGGCCCAATGATACCGCCAGTCCAAAATCCCTTCTAAACAGTGACTCGTTGTGGATGCATTGGCTTCTTAATAGTCACGTATGGGTTCTTTGAACCCTATGTGCGGCAATTTTGCTTATTGCCACCGAGATGAAAATGAGCTTCATCTGAAAACACGATTTTTCGGTAAAATTCTTCATCTCCTGCCAAACAATCTTCAGCCTTTGTAAGCCTTTATATTGAGGTCTTTATGCAAAATTCTTCTCAACTAAGTGCTAGAAATGTTCAGTTCCTGAGAACCATGAAGAGTTGATGTTGATGGATATTCTTGGACATTCTCAGCCACAGCAGCAACGTACTTGACGAGAACGTACACGGGTTAGTTTGTCCAATAACAATCCATTTTCATGAACTCGCTTCACAAATTGACACACACACTGAACATTTTCTTGTAAATTTCTTACAGTTTCCGTTAAAGACTCACTACTTTGGAAGTAAGTTTTTAATATTTCCCAATTTTATTCAAGCGTATAGCGTCCGATTTTGTAAATGTCAAACATAAACCTGAAAATAAAAATGAATGATATTCTACCTTTCCAAGTAATCGGTAGTTCAAATTTTAATATTTAAATGGATTTTATAAAAGTGGTTTGACGATTAAGCTAAAGGGATCTAGGATTTTTTTGTTAGTGAGAAAATGTGTTGTAAAGTGTCTACTTTTTATGTAATATTAGGTTTGTTTTTTTTTCGAATTTTATATTAATATTCCATGCGAGTTAAAGTAGATACAGACTTGCTAAGTAGTTATAGTAGATATAGCTACTTAAAACATAAGAATGTATAAAAATGCTGCCAAGTCTTAGAAATTATTTGCTTTTCTCTTTTAAATGAATTATGTGTTTGTAAGTAAAGATAGAGCAGGGCAAACAATATAATTACTCTATTTCGCGTTCCCGCCAAGTCCATATACAAAAACAGCTTTCGTACAAAGGTGGTCCCAAATGTTCAAATTGTATTTGTTTATAAAAAATAAAGAAAAGTCAGGTAAGTGGGGATAGTAGTCGTAGTATTTACAGAGGGGTAGAGAAGCAAGCGGCACATTTTTTGATTTTCGTGCATGTTTCTGTTATCTCTCTTTCACACAATTAAAGTCACCGTATATAACATAACTTTGGAAGCAACTTTGAAAAGGGAATTAAGAAAATTGCACTCAATCAATTACATCGTATAAATTGTCAACAGTTTCTAGTCTAGTCCAAACGAAAGATTTGTTGCATTCATCGAATTTTTGTTGCTATAATTTTAAAATAACAAATAGTTTTTTATCTTCTTAAATATGATATTGATCTCATGAATTTTTGTATCTTATTTTACATATTTTTGTTATATTATTTTAATGTACAACTGAATTTTCTGTACAGAATTTTTGTTATGTTTATTAAAAATTATAAAAATTTTTATAATTAAAGTTTTATTTTTTTAATACTAAAAAAAATGGTACAATTGAGGTCAAAAAAGTACAATTTGGTAATCATTTTTGTACGAAATTGAAATTCTCATTTCGCATTCCTGTTCGGCATCTTTTGAAATAGGTTTTTTGCGATCCCAATTGATTTTCTTTGCAAATCCAATTAGTTTGAGCAGATTATCCAATGAGATTTGAATAAATGTTTGAAAAACAGGGAAATTTGCTAAAATTTTTGCAAAAATCAGGGAAATTTGCCCAAGTTTTATTTGGCCGCTGCCGGCGTTGCAATCTCTATGCTATTATTCCTCTTTGATTAATTTGATAAGTAGTATTTTGTATAAGCAATAAACAAAATAGGATAAAATCATAGCCCATTAAGTACACAAAAAGCGTCAAAAAAGCAATAAAAAAACTTATTCGGAAATTCAATTTATCTTTTTCCTAAATTTCGTCCAAAAAATTCCCACGGGATCGATGATTAAAAAAAATGTGTAAAATCATATTGAGCTCTTTCGCTCTTTATACAATTTTCTTGCAAAGTTTCACTGAAATCCAAAACACATATTTCACGGTTAAGCATAGAAAACTGTTCGGGCTTAAGTGAAAAAAAGGTTATACCTTCTATAAAAAAGATTTTTCACGTTAATGAATTTTACTTGAAAATTTAGTACAATTTATTTTTACGCAAATTTAATACCTATGCAAGAATCGTTTTTTTTGTGAAAAAATTAAATTTTTATTATATTGTAATTGAGTCAATTTTATAAAATAAATTTTTGCAACTTATTCGGGAATAAACAATTTATTATGCCTGTAAAAAAAGAAAAAAAAAAAAAAACAAATGGTTTGATTACAAAGTTTAAAAATAATTTTTTGCTTTGATTTTCTTGTCAAAAACAATGAATTATTTTTAATAACATATAAAATATCTAAAAAACAAATGATTTCAAGCAAAGAAAATCGTTAAAAACTGGGATTTTTCAGTTAATTTTACGCTCATTTCCACAAACAAAAATTATTTGATTATAACATATTGGGAACCTTTAATAAAACGTTATGTTATATTAATTGTTTTAAAATATTTATGAACAATTTATTTTAAAATGCAGAAATGGTAAACAAATTGTATAACATATTTTAGGGCTGTATAGAAATAAAAAAAGCTTAAATTGAACTTTAAGAAAAAAAATCAAAATACAGTTGATTTAAAAGATTTCAGTTGTATTTAAATCTTCATTAAATTCTCATAAATGATCATGTGGTGCTTTTATGTTTGAATACAATCATTTAATACTTTAATAAAATAAATTCAGTAAAAAAATCAAATTTTAATTAAAAAAATTTCCAAAATGGATTTTAACCCTTTGACGATCAACAGTCCTTACACCACTTCCTAGAGTGGGTATAATACTAATAATATCGTATGTTATATGCGTTGTGTGTTTTGTAGAACTAGAAACCATGCTTCCAAATATAAAGAAAATCGGACCGCATTTGTATCTACCCAGCAAAAGTATGGTAATGACAGGTCATTACTGTGTAGATTAAAGATGGGTCATTACTTTAAACAACAAAATAATGACCTATTGATAATAGGTGACATAAGCACTTATATGCAAACGCAAAATAATGATTTACTGTTTGTTCGTCGTAGACGTAGAAAAGTATGGAAATAAAAACAAAAGTTTTATATTTGGTTATTAGAGAAATGGTCTCTATAATTTTATTTAAATATATTTATATTACCTTAAAAATTCTTCTTGGCACGTAGTGCTGTGGTTGATATCCAATAACGAATTAATAATAAAAATAGAAAGAGAGCGGCAGCTAACAACGTTTAAGGCACAGTTAACTATTTACTCGTTATAAAAAGAGTAAAAACTCCTTACAAAGTGGTAGAGGAGTGGGCGAAAAGGGAACGCAAAAGAAAGAATTAACCCTCAAATGGGTTTGAGGTTTTGAAAAGACCAAATTATAATTATAAAAATTCTTGGCTTAAATACTGTGTTGTTTTTTTTTTATTATTTTATTTTATAATTTGTTTTGAAAAACTACAACAAAATAGAAAATTGTCGTAAAATTTATTTTTTAAAAATTTTAATATTTTAAAACCTTTTTATGAGAAATAGCATTGAATTATGAACTTCCATTTTTGAGTTCAAAAAAAAAAAGATTTATAAAAATTTATTTATAATTTAAATACAAATTATTCTTGTCTATTTCTTTAAGTAAGAACATTTTACTTGATAAAGGTACACTATTGTTTTATTAAGAATAACTACTAACTTTATAATTATAGGCAACCACTTATTTCTTCACTATGAGTAAACATTCTGGTAATTCATAATTCTCACTTTTTTTTTGTAAGCGAGAGGTTAATGACCACCAATGATTTTTCGGACATCGCAAACAAAAGTAATTAATCATGATAACTAGTGTAACCCTTTGTGTGCTTCTTACTCCCTTAATTACTTGGTAATGTCTGTTTTTGCTAGGTAGTCCCTATATCAGTGGTTGGCAGAAAGAAAGAACATTAATGTATTGGTGTTTTACACCGTAAGAAATTATTTTATCTTTCTAGAAAAATAAATGAATCGTTAAGAGAAAATCCGTATTTACTGAATAAAAATAATAAAAAAAATTTATGTTTTTGTTTTTTCTATTATAAAAAATAAAAATAATTCATAAAAAATTTTACAAATATTATTTATAAAAAACATATTTAATTTTTTGTACCAAAATAATTTATTATTAAAAAAGAACGCCATTAGGTATCACATTATTTTCAGTAGATTGCTATATTTCCCTGTTAGGATAACGATTGTTAAAAAAATTCCTTATTTCTGTTAACAAAATCAATAAGTTTGTCTATGTCAATTTATTTTTCGTAACACTTTATTTTTAGCAATGTTTTTAAATGACCATCAGTTAACATGTTTTTATATTTATTTTTTATTTGTGACACACATACATATATGTAGTGCCAAAAATTGAATAAATATTTAAAATTAAATCCCTATCTGCACCGTACTTATTACTGCAAATATTTTTGCAAAAATTAAGGTTCATATCCATTGAAATGGTTAAATCTGCTCGCAATAATGTCAATTCTGATTGAATATTTCTTTTTGGAAAACTTACTTTTGGGAAATTTGACAAGTTTTGCGATGCAATTTGTTTGAGTATTATCAATTTTCTAGTAAACTCTAGGTTTAATAAAAATTCGGGGCTTTTTATAGCATTTATTAAGTCAGTATCTTTTTTTAAAGCCTGAAATTGCAAAAAGTTAGCTACTTCTTCTCTAAGGTTAAAAAGTCGTTCGAGACTTTTTCCACGACTTAACCACCTTATTTCAGTAAATAAAAATACATCTTTATAATCGGAATTTATTTCTGTGGGTAAGCGCATTATGCCCACCTTTAAGACGATTTATTATTTTCAGTTTTCATGGTTTTATGGTTTCAGTAGGACCAATGGTTTTTGCAAATATTATTTATTTATTTATTTTATTTATTAATCATATAATTACAAATTATATGTTAATACCCTAACCGAGTACTAGCAACAAAGGCCTTCGGCTCGTTGTAGCGAAAACAGACCAGAGCCTCTGGTGGGAATTGAACCCACGACTTGCTCACTGATAAGCTAGTACACTACCAACTAGCCTACCGGGGCGCTCCTTTTGCAAATAATGCTTGATGGAGAATTAAGAAATATAATGTCTGAATCTTTATTCCAGCTTTTGTAAGACACGCAACAAAACTATTATTTTTGCCAACCATGACTGTAGCGCCATCTGAACATACTGCCGATATTTCGCTTTTATCTATTAGCGATAAAACGTGTTTTTAAAGGAATCAAAAATTACTTTACCAGTAACGCTGTAAAAGAAAGATTTAAATTTGAAAACTTCTTCAAACGAATTAAACATATAATTCACTGTTCGAATGCAAATAATCATGTCCCTTTCTGAAATTTGGTCCGCTTCCCGGAATATGACCAAATCGAACAGAAGTGTAGGATATCACATGGTCGGGATTGACTCAATATAATTGTTTTTGCCATATTTTATTATTCTAAATGTATCGGCGGGGGATAGTTGTATCTTTCAGTTAATATCAATCACTTGGATCAATATAGTCTGAGAGCCGAAAGGGATCAAAATTTTGATAGAACAATGTGTGGTTCTACATTCCACTTTTCAAAGGACGCTGATAAAATATGGGACATTGTACCTCGCTGGTCGCCAAAGGTAAAAAGGGAAATTTTTGTTCAGTTTGGAGTATGTGTGAGTGACTGTAAATTTTATTAATTTTTTTTAAAATGCAGCAAAGCGTTGGCCCAGTGATTTTAATGGTGGTGTCAGCGTTGGCAGAACGATTGATTTTGAAAATTTCAGTGCTTTTCCAACCAAAAAATTACTGTTCATTTTGTTTTTAAAATTTTTGGAAGGCATGTCAAATTTATATTGAAGTATATGTGAAAAACAAGTCCTGTCAAATCTATTTTTGAAAACGTTACAACATCATACATCTTTATATACATTTCATTTCATAAATGGTTGGAAATTTTGCTAATCGGATACTGGAAAATCACTTTTTGTACACAAATGCTTTGCCAGTGTAACAGTTGTAAGATTTGGTAACGCACTACTGGCAGAGCACTTTTTGGTTATGTTGGGAGAGGGTTATAAATTAGGACCTTGTCAGTACTTATTTATTTTTATGGTAGTACATTTTGTAATTCAAGTACTGGTAAAACACATTTTTCAAGGTTGGAAAGCGTTCAAAACCAAGGATGTGGCAGTACTTTTTTATTTTGGCAGAGCGTTCTTTCTTGCACCATCGGCAAGCAGTGCGCTTTCATTTCATAAATGGTTGGAGATTTTGCTAATCGGATACTGGAAAAACACTTTTTGTACACAAATGCTTTGCCAGTGTAACAGTTGTAAGATTTGATAACGCATTACTGGCAGAGCACCTTTTGGTTATGTTGGGAGAGGGTTATAAATTAGGACCTTGTCAGTACTTATTTATTTTTATGGTAGTACATTTTGTAATTCAAGTACTGGTAAAACACATTTTTCAAGGTTAGGAAAGCGTTCAAAACCAAGGATGTGACATTACTTTTTTATTTTGGCAGAGCGTTCTTTCTTGCACCATCGGCAATCAGTGCGCTGTTATTACTTTAATTATTTTACCATCGGCAATTTCTGGGTGGGCAGTTTTAAAAGTTACAAGCTCTAACAGATTTATCACTGAAACTTTAACATAACTGGTCCCATCAATCATCTCTTAACTCACCCCATATAATTCAGGATAACCTTGCATTTCTCGATGCGCAAAATTCTCACATTGGATACTATCTTTAGGTTTCCAGGAAAACTACTTCGCTATATATTTTTTTACACTTACAATTCACTTAAAACTGGTATAATAAATACACATCTATTTTTTATTTTTTTTTGAATATTTTTATATTCGCATGCAAAGACAAACATAGTGACGTTTTCATTTAAAGGTTAATTATGACTAGACTTAAACTAAGGTTAACTTAAAGAAAAATGTATGTAAAAGTATGTGTATGCACCTTCATTTTGTGATAATCGAATGCTAAAATAACACAGATTTTATTTTGCAATTATTATTTCCTTAATTATATTGCCTCAGTGAACTTTTCGTAATGTTAAAACCAAAGATTTGTCTTCAAAGTTACCATCTAAATAAAGAAATTAAAGAAATTAAAAAATAAACAATTGAGATTTAGGATTAAATAAACAAACTTACACTATATGATTGAGAAGAACTGGTTCAGGCCAAACAGGAGCTGGTCCAGGTTGAGCAGCAGCGCCGCCAGCACCTCCAGCACCACCGGCACCACCACCATTACAAGCACCTTTACCTCCCTTGCCGCCTTTTCCACCTTTTCCACCTCTGGAGCCATCTGGGCCATCAGGACCATCTGCACCGTCCGCTCCGTCTTCTCCATTACCTCCGCATCCCCATTCTGAACCTCCTCCATTACCACCACTTCCACCATTAACACCGGATATATAATTTCCTCCCGCTGAACCACCAGCGCCACCACCTCCAGCACCGGCTCCGCCTAAAGGACCGGAACCAGCACCCCCGCCTCCTCCACCGCTTCCCCCTGAAGCAGCTCCTCCTCCGCCAGCTCCACCACCTCCAGCAGGTCCATAACCACCAGAACCACCAGCTCCGCCATTAGCACCACCTGCAGAACCGGCACCACCAGGACCAGCAATTCCAATAGCAGGTCCACCAATACCACCAGGACCTCCGGGAGCACCACCACCACCTGGAGCACCAGGACTACCAGGAGCACCAGGTGATCCGGGAACTGCTGGGACTACAACGAGTATACTATTACTAGCCACAGCAGCTTGGGCACTAGCAGCAGCTTGAGCATTAGCAGCAGCTTGGGCACTAGCAGCAGCTTGGGCATTGGCAGCAGCTTGAGCATTAGCAGCAGCTTGGGCATTTGCAGCAGCTTGGGCACTAGCAGCAGCTTGGGCATTGGCAGCATTAGCAGCTACAGCGGCTTCAGCATTAATCGCAGCTTGAGTACTTATGGCAGCTTGAATATTGGCAGCTGCAGCAGCGTTTGCCGCCGCCGCTTGAGCATTGGCAGCAGCAACAGCATTTGCAGCTACTTGAGCATTGGCTACAGCTAGTGAATTAGCAGCTGCTTGAGCATTAGCAATAGCAGCAGCATTGGCAGCAGCTTGAGCATCGGCAATTGCAGCAACATTATTTGCAGCTTTTTCATTTGCAGCTTGCGCAGCATCAACTGCTGCTTGAACACTAACTCCAACAGCATCAGCTGCTACTTGAGCATTAACTACAGCTTGATTGGCAGCTTCTTGTGCACTAGCAGCAGCATTTTCAGCTGCTTCTGAAGCAGCGGCAACAGCTGCAGAACCATCTGGATCGGCAGAAGAAGCGGGAGCGGGAAGTGGTGCTGGACTATCTGCGCCTTCTGGTTCAGTTATGGGTTTATAGGAGCCATCATCAACTCCTGGTGGTGGGTTGTATGAACCATCATCTGAGGGAGGTGATGGTACCGATACTACAACATGTGGTTGTTGTTGCAAAATTACATATTGTGGTGGTGGCACTAAACCCAAAGGAATAATACTTGCTTTGACATAACCACCATAAATGGCAAGAACAACGGTTAATAGCAGAACCTGTAAATATTAGTTTTCAATCAAAATTTGTCCTTTTTATGTATTCTATATATTTATCCATCAACAAATAACTTACCGATGATGTCTTCATTCTGTACAAAACATTGAAATAATTACTAATAATTGTATTTATTTAAAACTATCGATATATCTATCTTAAAATAAGCAACACTTAATAACATGTAACTACTACTTGGAGATCAATAAAATTGTGAGTTCTTTTAAATTTTGTTAAGCAATTTATATAAATCGAAGGTTGTCACATTACAGAATTAAAATACTGAAGTACAAGTACCAGTTATTCGAACGGGTATTGAAATATTTTTTAAAACAATAGAGAATGAAATAATATCTCGTAATTGTTGCTGTATCTGCTAATACAGTGTAGGTAGAACTACATTCGTTTAAGGTATTTTAAATTAAATAATAAATTGGTTTAATAAATCATATATATATTTTTTTTAAATGTCTACCTTTAAGAAAATAAATGTAACAGTTATTTAAACAGGTTTCAAAACTGGTTTACAAAATATGCCTGTTACAGCTGCTACGCTTTAAAAGAAATATTAATTTATTTGGTTGAATATTTGTCCCGATTATTGAATCCCTTTCATATGGTCTATTTTATAAGAAAGGGACCAGCTACTTTTACATGGCATTGTCATCGGAATGGGGTTTTACCCTTGTGTCATATTAAAAAGCTAACTTAGGACGGATTACTAAAATTCTCCAAAAACACGCTCTGTTAACATGTCCTAGGATATGTCACAGAATTATTCTGGGAAATATTACCGTGCTTTGTTCTAAGAAGAGTTTAGGCAAAACCTCTCCTTTTACTACTTTTCCCGTAACCACAAGGTTCGGTTTTTCCTCCCTCTATTTTTCTTATCTTTATAAATGAGCTTCTTGATAAAATTATCAACCCTATTTACTCTGCAGATTTTTTATGAAATACTCAATCGTGACCTTTCGGCAATGTCCAAGTGGGGCCGTACAAGTAGTATGCAAAATAAGCCCCCCACGGATGTCTTGCCTATTACCTACAATATAGAAGAGTCCCAGGCAAATGTACAATAACACTACTTTCTCTTTTCTCCTTCCCATAACATATTTTCCAAAAAAAAAAAATGCATTGCATTAGTTGGGGAAGCACCTGAGTGTTGATCTATCGCAAAAAGAAAACTTACAAGAGAGAACATAGAGGTGACATATTCTAGTGTATGTCAGAGAAATATATTACGGAACTCTTCCAAAAGAATCATTTGGGTGACATATTCTAAATTAGTTCGCTCTCATATCGAAAATTATTTATTTTATTTTAACAACGTTATTTTAAAATATCAGATTTCTTCTATAAAGAGTGATTTTTTTGTTATTTAGTTTTTCAGTGTAAATATTTTAAGTGTAAAAAAAAAAGATTCGTGATATTTGGCAATGCCAAAAATGCTCAGTAAGGTTTGCCATTTCACCATGAATAGACTAACAAACGAACAACGCATTTTATTATCAAAATTCGTGTTGTGTGAGAAAAGTATTTCGTAAATTACGTCTATTTTATGTTGTCATAATCGACCCACCGAACAGGTTATTTAAGCTGTTGCGACCAAATTTCGCACCAGTTTCCCTTTATTGGACATAAATCCACCAAGCCGTATGCGAAGAGTGCGTACGGAGAACAATATTGCTGCTGTATCGACCAAAGTCAATGAAGATGAAGACTCGTCGCCATTGTTAACAATGGGGGGTGTATTATTCGACCACCTGGAAGATTTTAAGTAAGAACCTCGGTATGGGACCATACAAAATACAGCTGCTGCAAGAACTGAAGCCAGGTGACGTACCACAATGTCGTATGTTTAGTGAATGGACCTTGGGAAAGTTGAATGAAGATCCATTTTTATATCGACGAAGCTGAATTTTTTTTTCGGCCCAATAGGTACGTCAACAAACAGAATTGAAGAATTTAGTGTGAAGAGCAGCCAGAGGCAGTTCGGTGCGGTTTGTTGGCTGGCATCATCATTGGACGGTTCATCTTCAAGAAAGATGAAAATCGCAACTTGGTCGACATGTGGTTTCAACATGACGGTGCCACATGAGCAATTAATCTCACGTTTTGGAGCAGACCACGATTTGACTCCACTAAAATATTTTTGGTGGGGATAGGTCAAGTCACTCGTATACAGAGACAAGCCAGCCACACTTCCAGCCCTGCCATTGGTGAGATACCGGTCGAAGTGCTGGAAAAAGTATGCCAGAATTAAAGCTCTCAGATGGACCACCTACGGCGTTGCCGCGGGCAAAATTTACATGAAATTGTCTTTAAAAAGTGAATGAAAGGCATTCATTTATTGCCCAAATAAATATTTCATTCACTTTTGCAAATTTTCCGTTGTTTTTCAATATTTAAAACTCAAACGGTTAAAAAATCACCCTTTATGAAGATACCAGGTTAGTGGCAATTCGTATACAAATCATATACCAAATGTTATGATCATTTTAATTTTATATATAAATTGAAAAGCTTTCGTAAGCGACGCTGGTGCTGAGCATATCCAAGAAAAGATGCCGTTGATCAAGGCAATGCCTTTATTCGGCAATGTCATCGGTCTAAACGATACAAAAATCAATATTAATGGTAGTCTTTTACTTCTGTTTGGGATTACTCGTACATCTTCAATTTTTTCAGTCATAATCCCAATTGCCGTTTGGGAATTATGCCTAAAAGCTTTTGGTATATAATTCCAAAATCCCAAATTCAGATAATCTACTTTGGGGCTTATGTCATATCACCAGAAACAATTATAGTAAATTTTATAGTCGTTGTAAGTTTTCATGCGATTTAACAATTATTTTACATTAATTTATATAAAGTAGTTTTCTCTCATTTAATCTAAATAATTTTTCTACCTAAAGCATAAATGTATGATAAATGCACATGTATGGAATTCTTCTGTAATTTATTCATTTCGACATGAACTTGAAATTGTTCAATAGTTTATAACCAACTTGTCAAAATACGATACACGGTATACTATGACACGGGTGACCATTTGTTTTTTTTTTTTCATTTTGCAGCAATTTAATTCAGTATTGATTCCATTTTACAACCAAATTTAAGGAAAAGATAGAAATCTTCCAAAGTCTGTTTGACTTACTTCGATTTCTTGTGGGTAGAAGAGGTGTTTAAACATGAAATGTTGTCACTGACTATTTCCTCAAGGATTTAATATTGTTTCAAAATTTTTATTTCTATTAGACTTACATCAAGGTTGGCGGGCAATACCGCTAAAATTCCCTTTCAAATGAGTATCGTTATCCTTAAAATACCGTTACCGAAATAATATAAAATAGCGTTGTCGCTAAAATACCGATACCGAATCAACCGAAATATCGTTATGGTTAAAATACCGCTACCTAATTAACTAAAAAATCTATACCCTTAAAATAACATTACCGAAAAAATAGAAAATAGCATTACCCTTACCGATAACCGCATTCGTTTCGGTTACCATCCATGATTTACATATATATATCGTACACCAAATCGAATCAGAATCATTTTCTAAATTGTCCATGTAAACATTTTATTCAAACTGCCAATTTCTATTGACAGAAGGTTAGAATCGGTCCATATTCCGACCTACCTTCCATAGGAATTAAACTTAAGACGCACATGACCGTAGATATCTGGTTGAAATTTGGGTGGGGAACCTAGCTCAAATATAAACCCATCTTCCCAGTATTTGCTTAAATGTAGACCTTAAAAATTAATTCGCGAAAAAAATAATTCTTTTTGTAAATCAGCGAGTTGACTCAATATTTTATAAATCAATTCATAAAATCAGATTTAAAATTATAGTTGAGTAATCAATTTCATTTGAACCTTTTTTGATTTAATTGAATCAAATCATTTTAAGCATACATAATTCTTTTTTTAATTCACGAATTAAAAAAATATTGATTTGATGAATTTAAACAAAATAATAAAGCATTAAAAATTGACTTGCAAATCTCGCTTAGTTTTCTAGATATTCCCCATTTTGTATAATGGTAATTTTTTAAAATGACCGGAATCTCGAAAAGTAAGCGAGATAGGGCAAAACAGACTCAACTAGAGTAATTATATACTGCGATAATAAAAATAGGCCAGGTCCGGAAGACATCCCGACGTATCTATTTTTATAAAATAGCCACAGAGTGACCCATTTTTATGTGAACAAAATGGCTGTTTTATAAAAATTCCTGGAAACCCTTCGGGGACTTACCGAATCAAACCTATCGAAGCGTTACCTCTGTTGAACTTTTCAAAAATTATGTCCGTTTTGCGCTACGTCCCGTAGTTTTCGATATATTCGCTATTTTATAAAATGCTCATTTTTTAAAATGGTCGGTATCTCTAAAACTAAGCGAGATAGGGCAAAACGGACAAAATTTTTGCTTTAGTAAAATGTTATTATACTGATTACAAAAATGGGCTAGGTTCGGAAAACATCCCGAGGAGGCTGTTTTATAAAAATTCCATGAAACCTTTCGGGCTTAAAAATAAATAAATCATGAATCAAATCATATTCGAGAATCAAAATAATTATTTTTTTGATTCCCGAATCAAATCAAAATTAATTTTATTCTTTGATTTAAAATTTAATTATATCGTTTGATTTATAAAAAGAATTATTTAAATCAACTTTATTGTTCTAATAAGATAAATATTGAATTATGGTAGTAAATAATTCAATCAGAAAAATTAATTCGCGAACTAATTCGTCAAATTTAAATCAGATTTGAAAATTAATTAAGGAATTATGTTTTCAAAGGTCTGCTTAAATGATCTTCATCAAACTACAGATCACAAATATTAAGATATTTGAATGAAATTTGGTATGTAAGTTTCTATTGGAGATTTTGTTATAATCAGTCCATATTCAGACCCAACATCCATAGAAATGACACTTCAGAGTTAGTTTTAAATAGTACTTAGACACACAAAAACGAAAATATTGCAAACAATTGTGAATAATATACACTCTAATTATTTTCTGTTGAAATTTACCCAACTTATAGTAGGAAACTGTACTCCTACTATAAGTTGGGTAAATTTACTCTGTGTGCGTAAACAAAAAAAAGTACACACATTATGCGTAACTTGGTGCACACAAAAAGGGTAATTTTACATCGAAAGTGCGTAAAAATTAAATGAAATTTTAAAAATAATTCCCAAATTTACTAAAATTGTACGTAAAAAATCTATTGGAAGTGTAAATATACGTATTAAATGCCTAAAAATTATTTTAAATGCATAAAAATACCAAAAAATGCGTATATTTACCAACGCAACGCTTTAAATTAAACTGTATAAAAACATTTGATTTATAAGATAAAAAATTTATTTCTATTTCATACATTTATGATTTGTTACAATTATTTAAAAATATAATTCATTATGCCTTTAGGTATATTTACATGATTTAGCGCAGCTTTCGAATGGGCATGTGCCATTAGTCACCTTCAATTTAAAGTGTGCGGCATGATTTGTATCATCTTCCATTTTAAAAAGCAACCTTTGCAGATAAATAAATAACAAAGTTGCCTGTTGTCTTAAAAATATGTGGACCATGTACTTGAAAATTGTATTTTAGTTCTTTTGTTGTATGGGCGTAGTATAAATGAATTTTATATTTATACGTTTTATGCTTTTTTTTAATTTTTTATAATTCCAATTTTAAAATATCAAAATATTTATTACCATTCCAATGTAGTATAATTCAAAATTTGTGAGTGAAATTTTAATATAATAAAATAATACTAATTTTAGGCACAAAGTGTTTAATTGTAGACATATTATGTCTAAAAATACTTTTTGTGTGTATTATTGTATATGAAAGTGTTCACAAAATATATTTACGCATTTGGTGTTTGTATTTACCGAATTTTTGTAATATTACATAAAACTTTAACCATTTTATTGTAGTAAATTTACAAACATTTTTTAGAGTGTATGAGATCCTAAATCATGCCTCCAATCGTAGAGAAAATCAGACCATATTTTTATTTTTTTTTTTTAAAGATATGGAACACTCAAGAAAGGTGGTGCCAAATGTAGGCAACACTGCAATTGAGCGAGATGATAAATCTTAGAACAGTTGTTGCCCCCTTCTGATAAAGAGTTGGACAACTCGTTGAAGCTTTTAGTTCATAGCCCTGTTATGTATTTTTTTTTGCTATGGGAACAATGAAGGCGTTGATGGATAGAAAACTCATACATATTATTTTTCGAAATTGATGCTGCTCTCGCTGGGGATCGAACCCACAGCCCTTTGTGTAACAGGCCAACGCGCTAACCATTACATCACAACGCTCACATCGATTAATATGAAAGTATTTGCAATATAACAATAATTTTTCCTTTCAAGTTGAAATATGAATGGTCACCCTAACTTTGACCTTTGTTTACTAAAATTGTGATTTTTAATATGGACTTGTTGGTAGCTTAGTTAATTAGTTTAAAATTCTACTTAAAGTATAGAGTATTGCTACTGTATAATAATGACCTGCGGTAAGAACAAGGTGTTAACTTGTTGTTCAAGGTTTTGTAACTACAAATTTATTTTATTACAAGACATTGATATTAGTTTTTCTTTATTACAGCTGATCAATGGCGACATGACATGTTGCTGCTATAAATAAAAGTGCAAAAGCAAATATTTATACCCTACTTCAAAGTGTTGTTCAAATGTTGTACACTTAAAATGACACGTCAGTACAAATAATTAAAAATCAGTTAATTTAATTGAAAATTCCTTTCTTTCACTTTTTTCACGAAAAGTATTTCTTTATTTTCGAAAACTTTATTTGCATAAAATTTGCAGTCTACTCAGTGAATTAAAGGTTAAAACTCACTCAAAGTGGTAGAAATTGACATTTTCGATCAATTCGCTGTGGACAGCACATATTTTGTAAAAAATGTTTTTTTTGTGAAAAAATTTTATTTCCAAAATCAAATTTCTACTTAAAAAAAAAAAAAAATAAAAGAGTTTTATATGAAAAGCGCAAGTTAAAGTTCAATTCTGATTTGGTTGATTTGGTTACCACTGCCCTAAGTGATATTACGGTAAATACCGAATGCGATCCATGCGATGATTCCATGTTATTCCAGTTACAGGATATGTTCTAGTTTTTTTTATATATATAAAAGTACTACATGACTGACTTACTCAACATCGTCTAGTCTAAATCGCTAGATTCAGGAATATGAAATTTGGAGTATAGGTTTCTTCTCCGGCGCTTCGGATCGTAGATCCCCTCGGCGTAGAAACCCACTAAGATGGGATGTTTGAAAATTTCTACGGAGAGGGGAAAGTCTCTCTCTCAACGGCCTGCTGAAAACCCTTTGGCTTGAAACATGAAGTTTAGAATATTTGTTTCTTGAAGTATAGGCTAAAATGGGGAAAATTGTATCCCTTAACCCAAACCAAATATTCGACAGGCTTCAAATTTTAATTATATGTCCCCTAGAGTATGGGCTAATTCACTAAAAATACAAGTTTCCGAATTTTCGCCAGGAACATGATAAAATGGGAATTCAAATGGGAAAAAGTACCTGCCTTGATGGCCCAAACCGCCTTGGCTACTAACGTTAAATTTAACAAACAAGTGGAATTAAAACACCTAAATTGGGAAACGAAATGGAATGGGGAACGGAATGGAATGGAATGAAACAATAGACAAAAAGGAACGAAATTGTATGAAGTGGGGAACGACTGTATATGAAAAAATTTACTAGGGGAACGAAATGACATGGGCCGAGGAACTAGTGGAATTCAAACACTAGGGAACGGAAACGAAATGGAATAGAGCGGAGACTGAGTGAAATTGAAACACTGAACAGAAAACCAAATCGAATCGTACGGGAATCGAGTGGAATGAAAACACTAGTTAGGGGAACAATATGATATGTAATGTGAAACAAGAGGAACCGAAATTAAAAGTTATGGGTAACGAGTGCAATTGAAACATTTAACACAGGGGTCGAATTGAAATAAAGCGAGCATGGATTTTAGTCCGAACCGCCACCACTAGCAACATGAAATTTAACGAACTAATGGAGTTGAAATATTAAACTGAGGAATCGAAATGGAAAAAGAAACAGAATGGAATGAAATACTACTGAAAACACTAGACAATAGTACTGAAAAAAGGCGAGTTGAATTACTAGGCAAGGGAAATGAAATGATATGGAACAGTTCAATATATGGTTTGAGATATAGAAATCATTTTGCAAATTACAGAACTTTAACAGAATATTTACAAATTTTTGTTGCTAACTCACAAATTTTTGAAAACCGATTTGCTAAAATTAGCAAAAAAATTTACTAATTTAAAAAAAATTGAATATTGAAGGAAATGTAATTTCTGATAATTAAAACTTATACATACAAACTTAAATTGGCTTAAAATGTTACAGAGGTTGAAAAAAAGGTCGGAAGTGAAGACACTTTTCATATCCAAAAATAGGGCATCCACTTGAATCTAAAAATCAGCCCTTAAAACAATTCTAAATTTGACCTTAAAATCCAAAAAATTTACTAAAAAACAAAATGATAAATTCGTTTATGTTTTAACTAATTTTAAAGCCTTTGAATTTCTTTTTTTAATTTAGTCTAAAATATTTTTTCAAAAAAAAAAAAAAAATAAAAAAATGTTCGATAAAAAAATATAAATTTGTATATTCGAATACGTAAGACAATTTCAAAAGAAATTAGCAGCTTTAAAGTGTAACCAGTGTATCTAAAAATAATTTAGTTAATTTCTGCATTTTAATAATTTTTTTTAGTGTTTCCAATTATTTGACCCTGCCGGTTAATCGGTTAGGTCATTGTTCGAAAAATGAAGAAAATTAATTAATCGCTTATTTGGGTCAATTATCGTTGAATGCAAAATAAATGTATTTCTTTCACCAATAAGAACACAAAGAGCTGATTTTTGGTTTCTAAAGTGTTTGTTTAGGACAATTCAAAGCATCCTGAGATTTTTAAGGAATCATGCCTTATAATCTTGGCGGTTTTCAGAGGAATCTCACGACTCTTTAAAAATAAAACGTCAGACGTGTTCAGTAAAAGTACACCCTTAAAAATGCAGTGTAGATAGCCGATAAAGTTGGCTTTTATTTTCTTTATATGACACTGTGCAGAATTAAAATAAGATGCCTAAATAAACAAGAGCTGCTTTAAAAAAATTCAATTACAAATTCTTAAAAATATGGTATGAATAATTTTTGCGATATTCACAAACAAAGTTTTATAGAACTGCAACTGTTCCCTGACTTTTTCACTACCTTGTTTAAGCTTTAGAGTTAAAGAGGTTATCTACTAGAAAATATATAAAAATCACGCATATTCCTGACAAGTTCTCCCCGATTTTTCTGTGTTTTTGCAATTAAGAATTCAAATAAGCGAATTCTTAAATATTTTTGACTAAACAACTTAATTCTACTGAAGTTCCTACTTTATCAAAATTTGTTGATAAATCAAAAACAAAATTCCATGTTAGTTTTTATTTATTTTTTCTAAACCTTTTATAGAATTTTAAATAAAACTGTTTTTTAGAAAATACAGTTTTCGAATTTAAAGCAATTTTATATTATTATTTTATAACAAAAGTATTTATTTATATTAAACATATTATTAAAAATTATATCCTAATACCCTAACCGAGCACTAGCAACAAAGGCCATCGGCTCGTTGTAGCGAAAACAGACCAGAACCTCTGGTGGGAATCGAACCCACGACCCCCGTACTGATAAGCTAGCACGCTACCAACTAGGCTACCGGGTCGCAAAGATAACATAAGTAAGGTCATAGTGCTTGTCAGGAATATAGTCACGTGTTTCATTGCTAAAGAGAAAAATATATTTTTTAATAGGTTAGTTGTTAAAGGCTCTAGCTTTTTTAAAACCACACGTTCTGATGAGATCTTTTGTCAGCTCGAAATATATGCATACGGAGGTTGAAATCTCTATTTCAATATTTTGGACATGAAAATATAATTTTATATTATTTAAAATTTATTTTTTAAAGGAATTAAAACAAAAATAAAAATTGTCTATCGTATTTCCTAAAGCTTATATAACATTTGCTTTGATTCAGTCGATTTGAAAAGAAGTTGATTGTTTTTTAGTGTTTTTTCCTACGATTGTCTTGCCAAAGTTAAGAAAATCGGGAAGTTTTAAGAATAATAACAGAAAAAAATCATATTATAAATTTAACCGGTTAATAGACCTATTTTAAGCGATTTTTACTCAGATTGATTGTTATCATCCCGAGTTGTATGGTATTGAAAATGAGTAAAATCGGTTCAGCGATAAAAAAAAAGTTGTGAATAAAAATGTTAAAGGTATCTCTAAATTTTCTATAGAAAATATATGTATTTTAAACGGTTGGTAACGGTTAACGCTATTTTCGATTGTTTCGATAACGGACTTTTAGGTGAAAAGCTATTTCATTTGCTTCGTTATCTGTAAAGGTAGTCAGTTGAAAAGGTATTTTTATAACAGTATTTTTTCAGTATTGTCTGCCAAACCTAACACTCAGAATATTATGTAGTTTACTGTTTGTAGCTTAAAAATTAAGGAATAAACATTTATTCTTCGAAGAAATATCTATATTAAGTTTTTCCTACATTTGTTCGAAATGATTAACATTCATTTACCGATTTTTTCTGTTTGATTTATTTTTTTCATTTGTTTGAAAAGGGAAATTTGTGGTTTATTTTTGTCCGTTACAGTTATTATAAATTTAAATTTTCTTTGCTGTCTGTTTCAAAAAAAAATTCCAATTTATTTTTATACACAAAATTATTTCAATTCAAATTACAAGAACTTCATAAACACACAAACATACAGAAACACATTCACACAAAAAGTATCTATAGCCATGCATACATACATTTTGTAGATTAAAAAAAAATACTTAAAAAAAAACAACTTCAAATAAATTATAAAATTATTTATTTTTTAAGGAATTGGTAGGTAAAATTTAAACTTTTATTTAAACTGATTATATCACTTGTTTCATACCGATGTGTCAGTTGATTAAATAACATTGAAAAATAAATAAAAACCCCATTTGTTTTAAATGAAAATAGACCGGTTTTTAAATAAAATATCATTTTTTGTAAATGGCATTTTCTGTTATTTTAACTTACAAACTCTTTTAAGTGTACAATTTCATATTAGCGTCTGGTGAATAAAACGTTTGCTAATACTTTTACAGCAGATGCCTAAAGGTGAATAAAATTTTATAC
Organism: Eustalomyia histrio; assembly: GCA_949748255.1. NCBI lineage: Eukaryota > Metazoa > Arthropoda > Insecta > Diptera > Anthomyiidae > Eustalomyia > Eustalomyia histrio. The sequence continues at coordinate 45,706,055 of OX456523.1, read as the reverse complement.
TCACCTCAAAAATTTTTTCTCACCACAAAAATTTCTTCACACCACAAAAACTGCTTTCACAAAAGCTGCTTTTCACCACAAATATTTTTTTTCAACTCCACAGTGATTTCTCAATTTATTTATTTTTATTTATCTGTAACGAAAATACTTTAGAGTGTATAAAACAAATCAGTTATTTGTTTCGACATTATCCAAATATTATATGTTTCAACATTATCCGCAATAGAGGCAATTAATCGAGGATCGATTAATCGTTTAACCGATTTGGAAATACTATTTTTTATATAATTAAAACTTTTCTATGTTTGACAATTTATAGAGTTTACAGCAATTTACTAAAATTCAGTAGCGCTTACTAATTTTTATACTAATTTGATTGTACGAATATTAATAATATTTAGTAAATTTTTTTTACTTATTTTAGCAAACTGATTTTAAATTCCACTTTAGAAAAAGTATACTAAAATTTAGTAGCGGCTACTAATTTCATTGTTCTACACGTCAGCAGACACGTGTTGCTAAGAATAGCAAAAATATCGCTGGGCTCAAATTAGCAAAATTTCCCGTAATAACAGCTAAATTTTCAGTTGCCATTACAGACTTTTTTTGGTGAGTGTAGGGAATTTTATGATCGATCATTATAAACAGTCTATAAATGTACACTCAGAATATTATGTAGTTAACTGTTTGTAGTTTAATAAAAAAGTTTTCCGTTCCATTAAAAAATAAAGGAAAATACATTTATTTTTCAAAGAAATATCTATATTAACTTTTTTATACATTTATTCGAAATAATTTACTATCATTTACCGATTTTTTTCAGTTTCATTTATTTTTTCATTTGTTTGAAATTTAATAGAAAATTACCGACAAAACGGAAACTTGTGGTTTATTTGTGTCCGTAACAGTTATTACAAATTTAAATTTTGTTTGCTGTCTGTTTCAAAAAAAATATTCAAAAATTTCAATTTGTTTTTTTATTTAAATTGATTGTATATATACAAAATTTTTCAATACAAATTACAAGAACTTCATAAACACACATATATACATACACAAATACATTCACACAAAAAGTGTTTATAGCTTCATATGCATACATACATTTTGTATTGTACGAGTATATTAAAAAAAGAAACAAAAAATACAAAAACGTAAATAATTTCAAATAAATGAAAAAAACGTTTATTTTTTAAGGATTGGTAGGTAAAATTTTGACATTTATTTTAACTGATTATATCATTTGTTTCTTACGGATGTGTCAGTTGATTAATCAACATTTAAAAATTAATAACAAATGGCATTTAATTTAAATGAGAATTAAGTAGACCGGTTTTTTAATGAAATATCATTTTTTTTAAATGATATTTTCTGTTATTTTAACTTACAAACTTTTTTAAATGTATAAAATTCTTGTCGTTATTTTATTAATAACGCAATTACTCAATAAAAGCGGTATTTTTTATACTCGTATACATAAATCGAAGTGGCGTAAAAATGGTTAAAAAATTGCTTTAATTAAAGTAAGTTACATTTTACTTTCTTCAGTGGAAAAATATGTAATAATAACGTAATAAGTTTAAAAATATATCACTTATGTAGACAATGAAACATTAAATAACACAAATTTATGACGAAATAAGTGCAACTTTTAAAGTTGAATCTAATTTCGTCATTCACTATTTGAGCTTTATTTAAATTAAACTAATTATAACAAAAATTATTCTTAATAATTGCTAAATTTTTATTAAGGAAAAATTAGCATTTATAATTGTTGTAAATAGAGAAATAAATAATTATGTCTATTAGAAAATACAAAAAGTTTTGTACAACATAGCGCGATGGTCATAAGTTGTTAAGGCGTAACTGACAATGAAATTACCACTTGGAATGAGGATATCAAATGACCACAGTATGATGTAGATGTCGTTTGGCATCCTTGATTCATGTTGAAATTTAACTGTCAGTTACGAAATGACAACTTATGACCATCGATATAATTCATGTGTAGGATTTCCTTTGCTCTAATACAAGTCTATCTGATAAAGAGATTAATTATAGATAATTTATCCATGAATCTACTTAATCTAGCAAATATTTTTTTTAGTAAATAATAGAATATAAATCAACATGTGCACTTGACAGCTTCGTTTATTACTAGATAGAGATATATACGATATAGAGTCATAGCAAGCATCAACTCTTTTTCCTTAAATATTTCATTTACTCAATCTTTAAAACGTCATGTTGTCACTTTAGATGATACCACCCCACCCCACACCATCATCATCATTATCACCTTCAGCAAAGCTAGTTTAACTGTTGAGTATATGTGGAGTAGATTAGATTAAACATGGAGTAGATATATTTTTTAATGAAATGCTAAGTCATGAATGAATGAGTTGAAGTACAAGTATTTAAATTGTGGTTTACAAATACTCGTAATTGCATATGTTATGAAATGCTTAAGAAGTGGTTCAACAAGTTTGTCTATATAAGGATTTTTTTTAAATTAAAGTAAGATGGATTTTTATATTGATTATAGTTATAGGAAAAGATATTATTTATGTAAATATTTTACCATTAAATTTCATTTACTTGTTGGTGTGGTAAATTTTCCATGGTCAGTCTGTCTATAAAATATGTTTTTATAACATTTATGAACTTAAATTCAGTAATGTGATTTATTATATTTTCTATCACAGGACAGAAGTAATTTATTTGGCTTGCGTTGTATTTGAAATATTATATGGAAATATTAGTTATAAGATTATAGTGTCAGCTTATTATGTGCAAAGTATCTAATGTAAGTAAAAAAATTAAAAACAACATTCCGACTATATGATACCCTTCACAGAATTCTGAATATGCAAATGATCCTGATTTCATGGTACACTCAGAAAAAAAGTTTGTAGAACAATTTTTAAACAGCTTTTAATCCCACTTTACTATTTTTGAAATGATTTTTAGTACAAAAATTATTATTAAGCATAACTTTTTGCTATTTACATTTTACAAATTACGGAATTTCAACAGAATATTTACAAATTTTTGTTGCTAATTTCAGAAATCATTTTACAAATTTTTGAAAACCAATTTGCTAAAATTAGCAAAAATATTTTACAAATTTTAAAAAAGTGGATATTTTAGGAAATGTTATTTCTAATAATTAAAACTTTCCCCTACAAACTTAAATTGCCTTAAAATGTAACATAGACTTAAAAAAGGGATCAGAAGTGAATATACCGAATCATGTCTAAAAAAAGGACATCTACTTAAAATATGTAGCACTAAACAGTTTTTTTAGTTAAAAAATCAGCCCTAAAAAGAATTAATACTTGACTTTAAAATCAAAAAAATAAAAAAACAAGTAAAAAAGGGCTAAATTCGGCTGTGCCGAATCTTTGAATACCCTCCACCAATATCCTAAAAAGATGTTCTCTTCTGTTTTTGATACAAATAATATAAAAAAACTTTAAAAGTAAAATTATGTAGGTGAAAAAATTTTTTGAGGTGAAAAACTTTTTTAGATGTGAAAAGAACTTTTTTGGTGGAAAAAAAATTTAGAGGTGAAAAAATTTTTTGTGGTGAAAAACAATTTTAGTGGTGAAAAAATGTTTGAGGTGAATACAAAATATTATCTGCTAAGCGACTGGTGAATAAATATGAGAAAATATGTTATGTACCAGTCGCTACTATGAAATTGTACTAAATTTGTATAGGCAATTTAGAGGCACCTTTACATTTTCACTAGTTTTTTTAAACATGGACTGCACAAAAAACACATTTTAAAGCATAGTTTTTGTCAAATATTCGATTTCGTTCCGGCTAATGGGAACTAGCTCTGCAGCTGAATATGCCTAATGTATTTTTGAGAATTGAGGGATTGATAAATGTATATTTATGTTAATTTTTTCTTTTATAAAAAAATACAGATGAATAAAGTGCGATATTGTGCCTTTAAACATCTAAATGAATATTGATTTAGAAAATTAAAGTATAATATACACATAAAACATATATTTTGCATAGATTTTGGCAAACATTCTTTTATGTTACGAACGAAATAGAAAATCAATAATACCCTGTTGTATATTGTAGCAGAATATGCCTAATAGGGAGAATTTAGTTTTATTAATGTTATTTACAGAGGTCTGCTCTGTTAGCGACTCTAACATTTCTACTTACTTAACAGAAAAAAAAAATAGATACAGAAAAATTGTACCAATTTGTATGGAAAATTTAGAGGTATCTTCACATTTTCACTCATAACTTTGACCGAATTTGCTCATTTTAAATACCAAACTGCTCGGGAGGATGGTTAATAATCTGGGTAAAAATAGGCAACCCCGCTTGCGTCTTCGTGTCGTGATCGCCATTTCAACAGACAGACGGACAGACAGACAGACAGACGGACATCGCTAAATCGACTTAAAATTACATAAGGATCACGAATATATATACTTTATGGGGTCTTAAACCTATATTTCGACATGTTACAAACGGAATGACAAACTAATATATACCCTCACCATATATGGTGGAGGGTATAAAAAAATAAAAAATTGACTAAAGTATATTTCAAAACAGAAATTACCAAATTAAAACAAAATGATAAACTGGTTTATCTTTTTAAAATTTTTAAGCCTTTGATTTTTATTTTTAATTTTGTCTAAAATATTTTTTTAAAAAATAAAAAAAAATAAATTTGAAATTCTGTACTAATATTAATAATATTTAGTAAATTTTGTTACTAAAATTTAGCAGCGGCAGCTAGTTTTTTCTACAAATTTCATTTTACTACACGTCATCAGACATGTGTTGCTAAGATTAGCAAAAAATACCGCTGGGCTCAAATTAGCAAAATTTCCCGTAATAACAGCATAATTTTCAGTTGCCATTACAGTCTTTTTTGGTGAGTGTAGGGTGCATATTAGGAAGGTGTTAAAAATATGTTGCCAAAAATTGGTACTTTTTCGTTTTTTTAATTATTTTAATATTTCTTCCAGGAGAACTGCCCATAACTCAAAAAAAAAAAAACATAAAGAGCTCTTTTATTCAGTACCCTCTATGAACCAATTTTTTGAAAATTACTTTTTGATGGAAAACTGTTCACTGATGACAGAAATATCAAAAAGATAACAAATCAATTTTAGTTCTTTTTTTCACCATTTGTTTTTTTTTCTATTCACCATAAGAATTATTTTTGAATGCAATACCTTCTATCAACCACATTAAAATTATCGACTTGTTGAAAATTTAATATTACAACTGTATATAACATATCATTTAAATGCTTGTTTATTAGTGTGTCCCGAAAAATTGTTGGAAAGTACTAAATTTTTTTTTTTTTTTAATTTAGGTCACATACTAAAATAGAACTCAAACTAAAAAAATCAATCAATATTTTTGTTTATACACTAGATCAAAATAACAAAAGAAGCACAAAACAGTAAAAATTAATGATACCATAATGAATAAACCATTCGATGCAGTGTATTTAAATTACAATTTTTTCAAAAGCTCAAATAATGCCAAACTTATTCGTTTTGCCAGCAAAAATTGATCTCACAGTTGGGCAATTAAGATCCATACGAAAGAACATTACGATATGGTGAAGTTAAATTTAATGTGAAGAATGCAATAACTTTCCCAACCGAATGAAATAACACGCAGGATACTAAACCAAAAACCTTACATATGTATTTGTCAACTTCCAATTCAGCCTAGTAAATGAAAACACCTGCAAGATTTGAATTTAATAATTTAATTCAGATACGGTCAAAGTTTTAGTAAGATTTCTAGCAATTGTTTTGTTAATTCGTTCTTATATAAAAAAAACTTAAAGAAAACATTGAATCTTTGTTAAAATTTTATCATATTTTTACTGTGCAATACCCTCTATCAACCATAGCGTCGCTTATAACGTAATATATTACAATATTATTATTCGTAAAATTCAGTTGGCATATTTAACAAATATTAAGCCTTAATCATCGAATTTTTTTTTGGACTAATTTTATTTCTTTAAAAATTTCGTAGTTGTTTTCTATCAAAAAATAAATTATATATTTAGTAAGAATATTTTTTTCTAAATCTAACTATGTGAAAGAAAAAATGAAAACTTATTCAAAATGCAAGCACAATAATTTAATTCAGCTAAATTAAAAAAGATTTAAAAAATAGATAAATCCGTTTTGGATTTAGTTTATATATTTATTTATTATTTTTTATTAAACATATAATTACAAATTATATCCTAATACCCTAACCGAGCACTAACAACGAAGGCTATCGGCTGGATGTAGCGAAAACAGGCCAGAGCCTCTGGTAGGAATCGAACCCACGACCCCCGCACTGATAAGCTAGCACGCTACCAACTAGCCTACCGGGGCGCTCAGGAATTTAGTTTAATATAATTCCAATTAATAAAGTTTTGCAAAATTTTGAAATCAGATTCCTTTCCAGAATGTGATCCAAATTATACTTGTTGTAGAGTACCATATATACAACATACTCGACTTTAATTTTCCTACTTTATTTGGACCATTCTTTTGACAATGGAACGACATTGCTATTTATGCTACTTAGCTGTTTCAAAAATTTGTTTTAATTTATTCCTATATACAATATTTATTTTTATCAGTCTTTTATTATTTTGTTATTGAAATTTATAAAAAAAAATTGTTCAATGTTGTTAATAACTAACCTTGGGATACTAACTACGTGTACATAAATTTATTACAATGTCGCCAGTTGTCTGCCAAAATAGTAATTTTGTAGGTTAAACTTTTTTTATTTTTGCGATTTTATTCAATACTTCATATTTACTTATATAAAAGTAGAGGCTATTACTTTTAAGGATTTATGTTAAAATGTAAATACATATCAAATGTTTATTTTTAGTTAATTAAATTTACATAAATGTAACGTTAAATTATTTTATTGAACAAACTGTGATTTAACATATACGTCATTTAGTATATATTTACAAGATAAATTGTTGTATTAAAATAGAAAATAATTTTGTAATAGAATTATGGAAATAATATTTTTTAGGTTATACTAATACGAGGGCGGATCAATAAGTCTGTGACTTTTCGAACTTCCCTCGTAGTTATATGAAATGCAATACTGCTCCTATCAAGTACCACCTGTTAATAGACTACTGTGAAATTTTGGGCAATTTCCGTCATTTACTTTGCGTTTAACAGCTGTTCAAAACGTACAATCTTGTGGATTTATTTAAAAATAAAAAAAGTGAATTTCGAATGCTCATTAAACATTAGTTTTTGCGAAAAAAAACCGTCAATCAAACCAAGGAAAAGCTTGATAAATACTATGGGGACTCTGCACCATAGATTTCAATGGTTAACAAGTGGTTCACTGACTTTCGATGTGGTCGCACAAGAACAAATGACGCTGAACGTTCTGGACGGCCAATTGAGGTCAATGCTGAAAAAATCCACGATATCGTGTTGGCCGATCGAAGAGTAAAAGTGCGTGAGATTGTTGATGCCATAGGCATTTCAGTTGGATTTAAGAAAGCTGTCTGCAAGATGGGTGTCGCGTTTGCTCTCAATTGGTCATAAACGTAATCGTGTGACAACTTCAAAGAATTGGCAAAATTCCATGAATTGGGCTATGAATTGGTACCTCATCCCCCATATTCTCCGGATTTAGCCCCCAGTGAATATTTCCTATTTCCAAACCTAAAGAAATTGATCGTTGGAAAGAGATTTAGCTCCAACGATGAAATTATTGATCAAAGAAATGCCTATTTTATGGACCTCGAAAAATCCTATGTTTTGGAAGGGATACAAAAATTGGAGAAACGTTGGACTAGGGCCCATTATTATAACTTGGCAATAGCTAAAGTTAGGATGTTAACGGACAGATTATAAGTTTTTCGTTATTATAAGTATACTTTAACCTAAAAGTGACCCATAAGCTAAAGGCAAGTTCATCTTACCTTTAACTTTTAACGTAAGGTTTATTCAGTTGAAGTTGCCATATTTTCAGCTCTGTAGTGTAGTTGCCGTGTAGTTTTTTGTCCGTTTCCTTGCTGTTTGATTTATTTCTGTATTCGGCGTCGGCAATGTAAATTTTTTACAAAAAACATTTTTATTTTTTACACAATTCGAAGAAATTTTGTTTTTCGTTTGTATTTTTTGTTTATTGTAAGTAAATAAATAAATAAAAGTACGTCGTTGCCACTACGTATTTTTTAGAACCATTTTAATTTGTCCAAAGTAATCGCTTTTTCCTCTGGTGATGCTATATTTTCAAAAAATTTAATTTTTTTTTATAAGGAAGTTTTAATAACCTAAAATAGTTAAAGGTCACTTTGTTCCTTACTTTAGCTAAAGTTACCTTTATTATGTTGAAAAATTTTGCAAAAAAAAAACTGTGTTTCAATCAAAAAGTCACGGACTTACTGATCAGCCCTCGTAATATTAAAAAAATATATAAAGTTATTCAAATGAAATCTTTACTCCTGCTACATATATATTCAGATATATATATTATGTTTAATACTGGAGAAATTCATACGCCTTTTCGAGAATCCCCTCTCATTATAGGCGAAATGGTCAAACCTGCTTCACCAAAAAAGCTAAACAATTTTGAATTAAAAAAAAAAAAACCAGTACATACTTAATTCAATGCAACTTTGGGGTTTAATATGCTAAAAATATGGATTCCAAAAAAAACATATTACAAATCATGGATTCTAAAAAAAAGATATATGCATTCAATGCACACAATTGCTGTAAACTAATGTTATATATTTAACCGCGACGTTTAGTTTTATTACAAGCATACACTGCCAATATTATTTCGTTAAAAACAATCTAAAATACATATTAAATTAATCGAAAATACAATCAAAAAGAGGACTACTGATTTTTCATTAGATTCAGCCAATTTTGTTGTTTATTTTCAATCATTGTTTAATAAACAATCAAAAGTCGTTTAAAATAGCTATTAATTTTTAACTTACAAAACGTTAGAAAAAAACGATTTTTGTATTTTGTTTTTCAAATTGATAGTTTTTTTATTTGTAGGTATATATTTGAATAATATAGGTGTATATTTAAAAAATTTCTTGTAATTTGTATTGAAAACAAAAAGGAATTATATAAATTTCTATTTTTTGAAACGGAAAACATAAAATTTTACAATTAACTGAAAATATCAACTCCTACACTCACAATATATTTTCCGTTACCGATTGTAGCTTATTTAAAAAGTAATACGTAAAGTTTGTTTTTAAATGAATAATCAATTGAAATTCATAGAAATATATTTTTTAACTATTTGAATCAGTCATTCAAAAAACAAACTATAAAAATGTACAGACATTCAGTAGGAGTTGATATTTTCTGTCAAATATAAAATTTTTTGTTTTCTGCTTCAAAAAATAGAAATTCATATAATTCCTTTTTGAAAATTATATAACTTTATTCGATCTTTTTTAATATTAATATTCAATTTTTTTAAGCTAAAGATCTTTTTTTATAAAATTTCTTATTTAATTATTAAAATTTTATTTTCCTGAAGATGCTAACAAATTGTTAGCGAAATATCGAAAATAAAATAAGAAATTTTATAAAAAAAAGATCTTTAGATTAAAAAAAATTGAATATTAATAATTCCTTTTTGTTTTTTACCAAAATAGGTTGTATATATACAAAATTATTTCAATAAAAATTACAAGAAATTATTCAAATATACATACACACAAAGCCAATAAAAATATTTACATCTGCATGTGTCGTGTTCTGTTTTGTAATTACATACAAATAAAAAAAACTTTCAATTTGAAAAACAAACCACAAAAGTAGTTTTTTCTAACTTTTTGTCTGTAAAAAATTGATGGTTATTTTAAACGACTTTCTATTGTTTTTACTACTTTTGTTGGTTATTTAAAAATGATTGAAAATAAACAACAAAATGGGTTGAATATAATGAAAAATCAGTAGTCCTCTTTTTCATTGTATTTTCAATTAATTTAATATGTATTTTAAGTTGTTTTTAACGAAATAATATTGTGAATGTACTGAAAGTCCCATGCGGGAAAGAAGGGGTTAGTTGGGAATTGGAACCTGTCTCGGGATAGGTGAAAACTGAACTGATTCCGAAAAAACATATCACGGGATAGGTGAAAAGAACACCGGTTCCTAAAGTACCTACTATCACGTGACCGGTTTAAAAGTTACGACTTGTCCTTTTAGACCAGTCCGTGACATGTCACAGAGGGCAATTGACCCCCTCCTAGGACAAGCCCATGTCAAAGTGATCGGTCCCGTGACCGGTCCCTTTCACAATGAACCGGTCATGTGACGTGTCCTGGTATAGGTCCTTTTCCCGCAGGGTCTGTATTTTTTATAGTTTGTTTTTTGAATGGCTGATTTAAATAGTTAAAAAATATATTTCAATTGATTTTTAATTTAAAAACAAACTTTACGTATTACTTTTTAAATAAACTACAGTCGGTAACAGAAAACATATTGTGAGTGAACCTATAAAGACGAACAGACATCGCTAAATCGACACAAAAAGTAATTCTGAGTCTATTACTCGTAGTATAACTTAATAGTGGGATATTGTCCATTATTTTTTGGTAGTTACAAACATCAGCACATTCCCAATCTCAATACTCGTTCCACGTTGTTGTGTAATGTATAAAAACTTATTTAATTTAAATAAGCCTAAAGCTAATTAAAATTATTTGTGTAAGTATGCTGTAGCAAATAAAGCGCAAATTAACATAAAACAAACTACACAAAAACCAAATCTTCTAACTATGGTTTACCGAAATTTCAATAAAATTACAAAAAGGCCTAACAATTTTTTTTTTCGATTCTCATTCTACCATTAAATTTATAAAACTAAATGCTGCTGTTAAACTTTAAATTTTACATGTCCAGCAAACATTAATTGTTTAATCTTATGGAACACAATATTTGGTTGACTCTTCCATATGAATATGAATTGGATTTTATTCTTGGGGTAAAGCAAATTTAGTTGGAAATATAACAATTCGAGTGTTACAATAGAATACCGAAAGCCGTAGCAAAATCTAACTACGCTCACCCAGAGCTTTGACGAATTAATTCCCTTGTTCTTTTTTTGAATTGAATTAATATTTGGGGAATGAATTCCCTAACCAAAATTAAGGAATTGAATGAATTTCTTTTTTTTTTCATTCGATTTATTATTTTCTAGTTCCTTCATTAAATTTAAGAATTAATTCACAAAAGAGTTCATTCAAATCTAGTTAATTTAAATTTTGGTCAAGAAATTAATTCTCTAAGGAATTAATTCTTCTTGAATTCTTTGAATTTTCGCTCAATTCCCTGAAGGAATTAACTTTTTCACTAAATTCCCTGAAGGAATTAACTTTTTCGCTAAATTCCCTAAGGAATTGAACTTTTTGCTTAATTCCCTGAATGAGTTAACTTTTTCGCTTATTTCCCTAATAATAAAAATGTATCAATATTTTATGGTTCAAAGTAAGGCAATGTGTTATTTACTTTTGTAGCTCTTATAGGTAACACATTATTTTATGTCTTAAAATAATGTTAAAAGTATTGGGGTATCATTACATAGTAATGTGCACAATAATGATAAGTTATTACCAGAGAAGACAAATTTGCTTGTTTTGCTGCTTTTGCTTTTTACTCATATTTGTTTTTTCTGCTTATTTTTGGATTTTCCAGTTTTTAGTTTTAAAATGGCTTGTTCTTAGGATTTTTGAGCTTTAAATTGCTTTTTTTAATTTTTTTATGCCTCGAAGTGCTTTTTTGTTTTTCTAAAACTTCTTTTTTTTGCTTGTTTAAAAAATATTTTTTCTATCAGTTTTGTACTTTTTTTTAAAAAAAAGTATTCTTCGTTAACTTTTTACTTTTACTTTTTTGTCAATATTTTTTTGCTTTAAATACATTGAATTTTGTTTTTTTTTTTGTCTTCTCTGGTCATTACTAATGACACGATAACCCATTACTTTCAAAATTATTATAAAATATAAAATAATGTATTGCATTAAAGAGCGAAAATAATAGGTTACACATTGCATTACTTTAAACCATAAAGTAATGATCAATTTTTACGAAATTCATTATTAGACACATTATTTTTTGTTGTTTTTTTTCTTTAGGGAATTAACTACCTAAAGGTAATTAAGAGAACAAGTTAATTCCTTAGGGAATGAAGTGACAAAGTTGATTAGTTAGGAAATTAAGCGAAAAACTTAATTCTTAGATGAAGTAAAAACTAATTAATTTCAAAGGAATTTTTTCCTTAGGGAATCACTTTCCTGGCCAAAAGCTGAATTAACTAGATTCGAATGAATTCTTAATGTTTTAATTAAGAAATACATTCACTAATTTTAATTCTTTGAATTCATTTACAGGAATTAATTCCAGTGAATGAATTAAATTTTAGCGAATTCATTAAAAAAAAGAATTCTTTGGAGCTTTGCTCAAAACTACGAAATTTTGTTTATAAACAATAAAAAATTATTATATTTATTTTTAATTATAATTTACTTATGCTAACAAAAATATTAGTTGTATTTACTGCTAACAAAATTTCTTAATTGATTTAAATTGTTTATCAATATAATCCAAATATTTTTTAAAATATTTAAAATCTTTAAACACTTGTTATAAATTTTGCTGGTTACAAAATATTACAAAAATAAACACAAAAGTGATTAATTCCTGAAAAAATGAACACCAAATATTTAAAAACCTTAAGGATATTTATTTAAAAAAAAAAAATCACCACAACAAACACAAACAAAATGGTAAATTTTTAAGTTGAATCTTAATTGCTTTAAGACAATAAAAAAGTTTAAGGTAGCAGGAAATGAATATCAAAAGAGATTTTACCTTTTCGAAAGGTCAAAAGTACAAAACAATTTAGTGGTAAAAAATTAGAGTAAAATATTATTAATAAAGTTAATTTTTTTAAGATTTTAATTAGAACAATACATATAAACAGTCTCTTCGCAGATAATATTAATATATAGGCAATCAAATTTGAAACAAACTTTTTGAATATTGTTTTTATAGAGTTGGTGACAAAATAGTTTTTTTACAAAATGATTTTTTTTTTAACTTGGCGTCTTTACGTGCAATTACAATAAATAAATAGGAGGAATTTGCCAAATCGATTACAGAGAAACGTTAAATTGCATTGTTGTGCAGAACACTTATCCTTTTTATTGCCAAGATATATCATATTTTTTTCTTCGAAAAATTTAAAATTTTAGCAAAAATTGTTTCTTTTTCTAAAAATTATAAATAACCCAGCAAAACCACGCAATACCAAATAATTGGTAAAGTAATGTTTAGCCATGGGTTCATTATTACAATTATGCTTATTAAGAGATGAAAAGTAATGGGTTATCTTTTTGCAGATAGGGGGTAAAAAACTTGACTTTACATATTTTAATTTAACTTTCCACTTAAAATCTTTTATTTTTTAGGCTTTTCTACAGAAAAATGCGAATGCTAGAGTTTCTGAAACTAAAAGTGCTTGTTATCAATATATGGCAGACAAATATGTGGACATATATTGCAGCAAACGTCAAAATTATCTTCTCTTCTGTGTGAATGACTCGATTTCGTAAATATTTATTGACGGCAATTTATGTTGCAATAATTCTCCGGCAATATTCGTTATCAATTATTGCTATTACGATAAACTCAGTTGTCATTTTCGTTTGACAATTATAAAAAAGGCGACACAAACAAAAAAAATCAAAAAGAACATCATGAAATTTAAAAGGATTAAATAAATTTTCACAAATTATGAGAAAAACAAAAAATTAAAATAAGCTCGGCGATGAGCAATTTTGTGCCGTTATTCTGCCGACATTTTGTACTTATTGCTAAGATTTTTTCTTTAATATAGATGGGTTGTGATACAAATTATTTACCAAATGTTGATTTTAATGCTACGTATGATTTCAAATAATTTATAAGTTTTAAGAGTCATTATTTTATGTTAAATTGTAATGCATTTCATAATCAACGATCGGTAAATTATTACTTTATGTCTCAAAATAATGCTGAAGGTAAGGAGTATACATTACAAAGTAATGCATTATGTATCCAAATATGGGTAATTAATAACTTTTTGTTTTACATTACAAAGTAATGTATTATGTATCCAATTATCTATAACTCATTACTTTATATTGAAAAATAATGACATAGGCAAGGAGTACACATTACAAGGTAATGCATGAGTTTATCGCACCCATTACCAAAGTTTTCCTCGGAAGTTAAATTTTCTCCGTTTTAATAAACGAAAATTTGTGTTGTTTTTTATTGTTGAATTAGTTAGCTTAAAAGCCCGATACTTCGTTACCCAGCAAAACTTTGGTAATGGGTGTGATATTCTCATGCGTTACCTTGTTATGATAGCTCGTTACCTTTTTCATTATTTGCAAGCATAAAGTAATAAGTTACTCATTACGGATTACGTAATATATGATTTATAAATGTAAAGTAATAATTGAAATATTTTTGAAAAACTATTTTTAGATAGATTACTTTGTGTTTTTTTTGTAAGCAAAAGGGTAATGTATGCTTGTTTTGATAACACTAGCGAAAAAACGAAGCGCAACAATTCATTTAAGTTTAAAGCAATCAAATACTATATGCGTCGATAGCTCAGTGGGTAGAGTTCTTGGCTGGCAACCAGATTTCCCTGGTTCGATTCCCATCTTGACCACATTATTTTTAATTACAAATAATTCCTCTTTTTTAAAAATCTATTTTTAGACACATTACTTTTTCCGTTCTCGTAACCATATAAGTAACCCCATGCATTATCACCTCTAAAGTAAAATTCATCAATGAAGTAAGGTGTAAAGTAATCCATCGGCCCCTATGGCTATACATTACTTTACCCATTCTTTGGTAATGTGTGGTTTTGCTGGGTACCTTTACTTTTAAATATCGGAATATATTAAGAAGAAAATTAATTTGGTTTACCTGCGGATTTATCTCTTTAAATAAATAGCCCACAATAGTGTACAGCAATAGCTGCCTACAAATTGCAAAATCTTAGCTCTAGCGGTTTGGTGGTTAAGGGCGCACTTCTTACCTTTTTAACCCCATTTTCCACGCTTTTATTGGAAACTCTAAAAAGTATATCTTCAACAGCTTAATCCAAATTCCGGGGCACTTAAATTTATGATTTTCAGACGAAAATTTTTTTAAGTTTCGCTGTGGTGGCTGCCTACGCCACAGCAAGAATCATAAAGGCGAATTTTAAGTTTCTGGCTGCATTAATGAAGGAGATTAATTTACAATTTTTTTAACTTTAAATAAAACACATAAATAGAATTGGATGTCGGAGTGTTTATTATCACCCGGAAGAACAATCTCTAACATTTACTTTATAAAGACAATTTCATTCAAATGTTGGCCGCGACTACGTTCGTCCATTTGAAAGATCTAATTTTCGATCACTAATTCCAGCATTGCTACCGTTTTTTCACAAATTATGCAAGTAATATTGGCTTCCATGTCTTGAATTTAGCTGGCTTATTGACAAAGACTTTTGACTTCACTTAACCCCAAAAATAATATATCACACAGCACATGATCTAGGCGGCCACTTAACAGGTCCGGAACGAGAAATTACAATAGCTGCTGAGCAAAATTATTGATTTATGTGCCTGTGAACGCTGATTTACGTAATACAGCTAAATAATTTGAAGACAGTGCAGCGGTGTGAGTCTTTTTTAAAATAAGATAACAGTATGACACTAGTTATGCATGATCTATGAATAAAAGAAATAAAAAAAATTCAAGTGAATCACTTTTTTAGCCCTGCGTGAAAATTTTTAAAAATCCTGTCTGTCCGTTTTCTTCCATTTCGTTCTTCTGATCTAGTGTTTCAACTTAATTTGTTCTCCGTTTCATTTAATTTCGTTTCTCTTTTCTAATGTTTTAACTTCACTCGATCTGCGTTCCATTCCATTTCGTTCCTCTTGTCTAGTGTTTCAATTCCACTCGTTCCCCGTTTCACTCCATTGCAGTTCCTATATTTAGTGGTTCAATTTCACTCGTTCTCTGTTTCTTTACATTTCGTTTCCCAACTTTAATGTTTTAATTTTATTCCTTTAAATATCAGCTTTCTAGCCAAAATGATTTGAGCAGGTACTTTCTCCCTTTTCAATTCCTATTTTACAACTTTGCTGGGAAAAATTCCAAAAAGTATCCTATCAGTGATTAGTCATGCTCCACGAAATGTATATTTCAAGTAATAGTTTTCTAGTCAAATCGGTATGGGTAGGACATTAAGGGGAAGACTTTTTCCTTTTGTCTCCATGCTTACAAAGTTTCTGCCATAAATTTGAAAAAGTTTTTAATTAGGAAACGAGCCCATACTCTAGGATTATAGCTCAAGCGATTTGGGCAAACTACTGTGAGGAGAGCTTTCCACTTTCGAACCCGAATTTTTACTATGTTCCTGACGAGAATTCCGAAAAGTACTTTATTATTGGCCCATAATCCAGTGAAAACATGTTTTAAATTTTAGGCTTCTAGCCAATTCAGTTTGAGTAGGCCCTTTGAGGGTGAGACTTTTCCCCCATCCAGCCCCATTTTTACCACATTCTAATTTCTAATTTGAGTTTTTCTTGTATCCTGTCGTTATATTGTTGTCTTGTTATAAAGGGTTTCATTACAAAGGCAAAACATGACTACGAATCCTTTATCAAAATGTCTGTTATTATATACAGAGAAAAAAATTACAATTAAATCAATTGTTATATCATATTTGAACCACTTATCTTATTGAAGTAAATATGGTTCTTGTTAAAATACACTTTTTCGTATTTAAATTAATAGGACAAGTATTTAGATTTGGTTTTCGCATTTTCAAATTAAGTAGAAACACATTTAAATTCAAATGGAAACAAACTTAGTTCATTTTAAAAGTTGTTTCCATTTATTTTAATTCACTCACAATATAATTTCCTTAAAAAATACACTCAAAAAGAGGACTTTTGATTTTTCATTATATTTAGCCCATTTTGTTGTTTATTCGCAATCATTGTCTTATAATCAACAAAAGTAGTAAAAACAATAAAAAGTCGTTTAAAATAACCATAAAATTTTTACTGACAAAAATTTAGAAAAAACTACGTTTGTGGTTTGTTTTTCAAATTGATAGTTTTTTTATTTGCATGTAATTATGTATGTATATTTGAATAATTTCTTGTAATTTATATTGAAATAATTTTGTATATATACAAACTATTTTGGTAAAAAAACAAAAAAGAATTATATGAATTTCAATTTTTAAAAACAGAAAACATAAAATTTTATATTTAACAGAAAATATCAATTCCTACTGAATGTCTGTAAATTTTTATAGTTTGTTTTTTGAATGACTGATTCAAATAGTTAAAAAATATATTTTAATAAATTTCAATTGATTCTTTATTTAAAAGCAAACTTTACGTTTTACTTTTTAAATAAACTACAGTCGGTAACGGAAAATATATTGTGAGTATGTTATATAAATTTAATTTGAAAATGTTTTTCTCTGTGTGTAGTTAGTTAAAAGTTAGGATATTTTAGTTTCATGACATTTATGTAAAGCTTTATTTAAATATATACTTTTTTGTTAAGTACGTGTGACCTTTAGATTTTAATTTACATCACTGCTACATCATTATTTAAATTATTAAATTCTTAATTTTTTCTAAAGTACTAGTATTTTAAAAACTTTAGTTAAAGTGTACATTTTGTTTAATCAAACAAAAATTAAATTAGCAAAGTGTATATTTTTAATTAACTTAAAAGTCATTTTCATCTAATAAAAAAAAAAAAAAATATCAAATCAAATGCATTCGTTGTTGTTAATACAATATGACAAATGAGTTTTACAATTTTTCTTATACATTCACATTCTCTGACTTTTATTCTGGGCTTTTCATAAAAACACATAGCATGACTTTTAATTATGAAACAACAAGGTATCATCATCATGTTCTTCATAGTCATCATCTTAGTTTTTCTATCCATTGGCATGAAACTAAGGATTAAAAATAAATTAAAATCACCACTAGCTACAATTTTCTTTCTCTCCTTTATATCGTCACATTAAAGGCACAAAAAAAAAAAAAAAAAGAAAGTTATAAACTCGAAATAACAAGAAATTAATAGTCTTAGTTGCACTTAACATAAAAGCTAATTAAATGCAGACTGTATAAATAACCTTTAAGATTTATATAGCTAGTCAGGCAAAAGCAACAAAGGAAAAAAAAATACGGATATTAAGTTCAGAAGCATTAAAGAAAAAAAATTTAAAAAATTTATTACGTTATAAGAAATTTCAAAGATAGTTAATAAAAAGTTTTTTTTTCAATTATAATTGTATGGGAAAAATGTTAAAACATTAATTTAATTCAAATATTTACTTTATTTTTACGCTCACGGGACCGGTATTTTTACATGAAAAGGAGCGGTAAGTTTAACATGGGCTTGTCGGTGGTGGTCAATTGCCCTTTGTGACATCTCACAGGACTGGTCTAAAAGAATATGTGACACAACTAACCCCAAAGAAGATATCAAAGAACCAAAGCAAAATAACATGTGATAACTTTTAATCTGGTCAAGTGAAACGACTTTAGGAACCGATCCTCTTTTCACATTTCTCGTGATAATTATTTTCGGAACCGCTCCAGTGTTCACATAATACAGGACAGGTCCCGATTCCCCCACAGACCCATTTTTTCCCGCAGCAGTAGTTGTAAAGATAGCTAATACATATTACATGAACTCACCATGTAATACACTCACAATATATTTTCCCTAACCGACTGTAGTTTATTTAAAAAGTAATACGTAAAGTTTGTTTTTAAGTGAAGAATCAATTGAAATTCATAGAAATATATTTTTTAACTATTTAAAACTGTCATTCAAAAAACAAACTATACAAATTTACAGACATTCAGTAGTAGTTGATATTTTCTGTTAAATGTAAAATTTTATGTTTTCTGTTTCTAAAAATAAAAATTTATATAATTCCTTTTTTTACCAAAATAGTTTGTTTATATACAAAATTTATTTAGGAAGCAATAAAGAAAGGTTTAGTCACAGAATGACTACAATTTTTTTGCTGGGGTTTTACTTGTAGACAATTTTTATACCCTCCACCATATATGGTGAGGGTATATATCAGTTTGTCATTCCGTTTGTAATATGTCGAAATATAGGTTTAAGACCCCATAAAGTATATATATTCGTGATCCTTTAAGTCGATTTAGCGATGTCCGTCTGTCTGTCTGTCTGTTGAAATGGCGATCACGACGCGAAGACGCAAGCGGGGGTGCCAATTTTTACCCAGATTATTCAACATCCTCCCGAGCAGTTTGGTATTTAAAATGAGTGAAATCGGTTTAGCGGTTCAAAAGTTATGAGTGAAAATGTGAAGGTACCTCTAAATTTTCCATACAAATTTGTACAATTTTTCTGTATCTATTTTAATTTTCTGTTAAGTAAGTAAAAATGTTATTAAGTCTTCTTATTGTTCGATTACATTTATTGTCTTACATACTATGAGAATAATAACATTCTTATAGCTTTATGTGTGTTACTCTAATAACTAAGTTAACGTAAAAATCAACAATGTTAAAGTCGCTAACAGAGCAGACCTCTGTAAATAACATTGCTAAAACTAAATAAATAACATTACTAAAACTAAATAACAAAAGTTCGTTACATAAATTGACAAAACATATTCATATTACAGTTCATGCAAAATTTAGTATATACGTATATAATCTTCAGCCCCTTTGGTTGAGGGTATTTAAAGATTCGGCACAGCCGAACTTAGCCCTTTTTTACTTGTTTCATCTCAAAACTATATTTTTCATCTTCGTACTGTTTTCATATCTACACTTTTCATATTTTCTATAACAATATATGTACTATTGTAATTTTTGTGGTACTATTAGGGATATAAAAGTACTATGGTACTATTATCATGAGTATGTGTCTCCTAAAAAAGGTTTAGTATTTAATTTCAAGATTTTGTGAATTTTTATATAAATATATAAAAAAATCTATTGTTGTTAGTGTTTTGGACGAAAAAGTACTATTTGCAAAAATGTTTTGTATCCAATTGAAATAATTTATTACCCCTGCTTTTAATTGCTTTTCATTAAATTGTTCGACTTTGACTCAATGTCAGCTGAAAATTTGGTAAAATATCTTTTCTATTTTAGTAATTTAATTCCTTAATTCTTTAATCATCTATCTAATGATAAATTTTTTTAACTAAAAATTGTAAATTTTTAAAATATTTCCAACAACTTTTAACAGTTCTTAAAGGCAGTTTACGTGCATTAGAGGTTTTAAGCCTGAAAACAGTTGTAAATTATTTTATTTTTTTTTTTATTTATTTCTTATGCTTTTATAGTGTAATATTTCTGTACAATAATGACCTTTAATAATTAACTTGTCTTCAATAACAAAATAAACCGTCACTATTAAAATCTTCCCAAATCATGTATTTCATTGTTTTCCATTCGGTTTTTATTATCATGTTGCCAAACACGATTTGGGCTCAAAAACTCAAATATTAATCTTTCGCTTGTTTGTTTGTTTATTTTTATTTTGCTTCAGCCATTTAAATTGAAAAAAAAAATCCTTTACAATTTTAAGAGGTTTTTTACATTGTTAATACTGGCATCGATTGTTGACACAACTTAAGTACAAACATTTTGGAGAGGGAGTTAAACAAAAAAAAAAAAAAAAAACAAGAAAAAACGTAATAAAAATGGCTAAAAAAAAAGAAAACAAAAAAGAATTGAAAAGAATATACCATGAAAAAACGAATGCTAACAAAATTGTATTTTGGGCTTATGTTGTCAATATTTTGAACAATTGTGTTAAGTGGCTTAAAAATGAAACAAAAATATAATAACAATTGCAATAAAAAGGACATACTGTTGTAAAACTGACAATAAGTGTTAACTAGCTGGATAAAAACACAAATATATTTGTGTAAAATAATATTAAAGTATTATACTTAGACATTTCATAAATAACATATACACAGAGCAAACAGATTCACTGAGAGACAACCGAATTTCTTGCCAACTAAGTGATTTGGTAGCGGCAACCGAATTATTCGGTTGTCACATATCCTTTTACATTTTATTATGTATTATTATTATTCTTAACATGTTTATTTTTTTTTGCTTTTTTTTTTGTTATGCAAGTAACAACCAATTACATTTCAACACCAAACAATGTACAAAGTTAGTTATTGTATGCAACTTTGTATATCTATGTTGCAAGAAAATATATATTTATATTGCAACTAGTTATGTACATATTTAACCATATAACAAACAATAATAAAAAAAAAAAAACATTGTAATACTATCATTATTATCTATATTACGTGCTCTAAACACTTTCAATGGTCAAAGATCAATATGAGATTTTCTTTACATTTTATTTTTTACTTTTATTTCTACTTACATTTATATCTACACTAGGGTGGTTCAAAAAACACATAATACAATAATTGGAAATCACAATTTCCACAATATTGCAACTATAACTTCCCTGTTGTCCACGTCTTTAAGACAACATCGATGATGGGTGCATGTCCAAACAAATTCGTAGACGACCAATTTGTGACAGCCCATGCAAATCGTCAAGGACATTTTATTACATATCGCCGCTAAATTGTACATGTTTGCGACAATATACTCCAAATTATAGTCAATGAAACTACAGGGGATTTTCGCTTATATTGTCGTCAATGTACTTGGAGTGACGACAACTTGAAAAGAGTTTCGTTTATAGTTTCATCAACGGAGTTTCATATACGACAAATTAATGATTACGTCCCTAAACCTGTCGCTTACGTACTTTGATTGAAGACAATCATATTATTTTGTCGCTCATCACGTCGTAAGTTCAGATTTTGCTTACATTGTCGTTAAAGACATATAAGCGACAAATAGCGTGCACGTAAAATTTTTAAATTTCTTCAATACATCGTTGAAGAAAATTTCGTCAACGAAGATTGGAGAACTGGGTTAATAGTACTTCCAATCCCTGCAAGAAATTGCTGATGGAAACTAACGCATGCAAACTTTTTTTCTAACACACTTGCAGCAATTTTTTATTTAATTGTTGCTGTCGGCGTTGCCATAGTGTGATTTTTCGTAACTAATTTCGATAAACATTTTGTTAAATTTTCTCTTTTACTTAATCTTACTTTGGCATAATTTTATATACGTATTTGATCATCAGAGTATGTTTTTCAAAAGTTTTAGCTTATTTTTGACCTTTTTTTAAATAAATTTCATGCAAATATTTTGATTTTGGAATTGTGGGAATTTTTTTAAACAAGACTTTGTTAATAAAAATGTTATGCAATGGCAACGCTGTCTAGTCAGCTATGACGATGTTTACATCATTACTGATTAGTAAAATATATGTTTTTCTAGTGCATGCAGTTCACAAGTATGAGAGAGAAACAAAATCACACGTACACATCAGTATTTTCATATTGCCCTTAATAAAATGATGGAAACTTCTGATGTATATACCCATCAGCAATGACCATCAGATGATGCATCAAATGACCCACTCATCAAATTCTTTTTTTTCATCAAAAAGAAAACAAATTCAAAGCATCCTGAGACTTTCTAGAGAATCATGCCTTAAGCTACATTTACTTAAAATTTATATAGCATTTAAAAGTCAATAACTTAAAAAAAAAAATCAAAAATACATGTTTTGGGGTTATAAATGCATGTAGCTTTATAGACTTGGGATTTTTTTTGGAAGAAGTGTGAGGATTTTTTTAAAAAGAAAATGTTGAGTCCAAAACAGATAAACGCAGTGTACACAGTGTTTTACCGCAGTGTGATATTTTGTCGATAAAGCTGCTTTTTATTTTCTTTATTGTAGAGAAATTATATATTTTTTTCTTAATTTTTTTTTTACAGTTTTTAAGAAATTCACCAACAAAAAATTTTACAGAGCTGCCACTGTTGACTGACACTTCCACTATCTGGTTTGGGCTTTGGGGTTTAAAAAGGTTTCCTATTAAGAAAGCTTTAAAATCTGTGATTGTTTCTTTTTTCAAAATATTTATTTTATTTATATTAATCATAAAATTACAAATTATATCCTAATACACTAACCGAGTACTAGCAACAAAGGCTATCGGCTCGTTGTAGCGAAAACAGACCAGAGCCTTTGGTGGGAATTGAACCCACGACCCCCGCACTGATAAGCTAGCACGCTACCAACTAGCCTACTGGGGCGAGATTTATTTTTGCTAAAAAAAATAATAAATAAAAAAAAGCACTTAAGTAGACTTAAAAAAATTTGTAGTCAATAAAACTAGTAAATTGTAACGATTTTTCTGTGTGTGTGGTATTAATCATGCACTTAAGCGACGTTTTAAATACTTATTGACAAAACAACTTTCTACGTAAATTCTAAAATTTTTTCAAAATTTTTTTGACAAATAAAATAAATTATAAAATCCCTTGTTCTTGTAATTTTTTTAATTTTAAACGAAACACGCTTTAAGAAAATAAAATTTTCGAATTGAAATCAATTCTTTAATATTATCTTGTAACATAAGTAACGTCATAGTGTATGTTAGAAAAATACCTAGCCACTTGTCTGAAAAATGCGCAATGGAGAAAACTAGAATATGGAAGATAAAAGTCTAAAAATGGGCCCAAATATGGCTTCGCCGTCCTCTTTGATTCCATTTCGAAAACGATTGCCTGGATAGTGAAATTATTGTTGCTGACGATTTCAATATCCACAACTCTTCTTCGCTTCGCCATTTGAGTCATACAACTTCCGAAGGCCTTTACAACGACCCAGCAAAAACATGGTATCAACTACTTACCAGGCTATTTACTCGCTTAATTACTTTTGTTCGCGATGTCCAAAAAGTAATGGGTACTCATTATTTTTTGGCTGTTCGTAAGCGAGAGGGTAATGACCACCCATTACATTGTGTTTTTTTAAGTGAGAAGGTAATTACCACTCATTACTTTTGGGACATCACGAACAAAAGTAATTAAGCGAGTAAATAGGCTAGTAAGTAGTTAAACCCCTTGTTTTTGCTGGGGAGCTGTTCGCCGCGCATAGCCATCTGGCGCATCTTTTGAATGAATCAACGCATATTCTTTGCGTTAAAGGTGAGCGCAATAATACTCTCGACCTTTTTCTTACTTCATACCCTTAAAAGTATGAAGTACTTATTCTTGCACCTCTTCGTAATTCGTGTCATTGTGCCATTTCGGCATCATTTTCTTTCTCCAAAATTCGTGACGTTTCGTCAATGTTGGGTTTTTATTTACGAGAACACACGTTGGTTTGAGCTTAATTGAAAACTTTGTTTCCTAAAAAATAATGTCGATGTTACTGCGGAAATGGTTGGCCATATTATATTGCTAGAAATACTAAGCGCATCTCGGCTAAGCCAAAAGCTAAATGTTGGTTTAACCAGACTTGCTGAAAAGCAGTCAGATCCCTAGAGGAAGCGTTCAGTAATTGGCGTGCTAACAAGAATGTTAATACTAAACTGTTTCGCAAGGTACTAAAAAATTTCTTCACAAACGGAGTCTCCGTACTAAAATCCTTTCTACTCTCGGGACAGCAAGAGTTTCTGATCAGTCGTTAAAAGAGTAAGGAACAATGCTAGTTGAGCTATCCCAACTCTTATAAAGGGTCATCATTGAAACGGTTGATAAAGCTAACCATTATGCTAAAAAGTTTGCAGGAAACACATTCTTAGAAGAAAGCATTCAACCACTACCCCAATACGAAAGAGATTCACCTACTATGCCACACTCTAGCAGTTAAAAAGATTCTTGCGAATCTCAACATAAATAAGTTTTCGGGGCCGGAAGGTTACGGAGAGCATGGTCAATTATCACCTTGTTAATTATCTAAAATTGAATTTACTTTTAAGCAATCGTAGCCGTTCCACGGGAGACCTGTTAGTGTTCCTATCGGAACGTTGCAGTAGGACCATTTACTGATTTGGTGAGAGTAAGGTAAATGCTGTAGATATTTTTAAAGCATTTGATCGTGTGTGGTACGGCGCATTTATATCATTATATGTATTATATATACTTATTTTGAGCTTTCGCAGGATCGAAGGATACTGCAAGGTAGCGTTCTTTCCCCTTCTCCTTTTTTCGCCTTTTTAATGACTTTCTTGGTCAAACTTTTAACCTTATCTACTCCTTCGCAGATAACAGCAGAATTTGTGATTCATTTTTCTTCGGTCGTAGGCCAAGCCTTCTACAGGAGGCATATTATGAATGCTTCACTTAATGAGGGTCTAGCAAATAGGGTCGATTTTAATGCACATAAGACCGAATGTTGTATGATAACTCATAGGATTGTGGATTCTTCAACTCCATCTGTATCTTGGTATCGATATTGAGGAATACAAAACTCGTGATGTTGTAGGCATGAGAATTTAGTGTGATGTCCGATGGAATAAGCACGTTTTTGAAGTGTGGAAAGAAGCATTTAAGTGTTTTGATTTTACTGCACCCCTTCCGACCTTCTTACTATCTATATCGCCTATATTCGACCGAAAATGGTATACAACTTTCATTTATGGGCAGGAGCTTCAAAGCATATTTAGCAGCTTCTTTGCCGTATTAAATAGAGGCCATCGGCGCTTGTCAATGGTGGCATTTTTTCCAGTTATATTAATACATTGGAGAAACGTCGGAGTGCGGGCTGCGTGACACTGTTCCATCGATATTACCATGGGAGGTGCTTTGCTAAGATAAGGGACAAGGGTTTTTGTTCAGAATACTCGCTTGTTCAGTAGAGTTCATCCGTGTGTGATTGATTGTTCAGTGAACCGCACAATATGTTAGGTTAGGTTAAGAAGGGTTATTCGCACAAGGGTCACATTTCCACCTGGAGACCAATGCGGTACATTGTGAATCCCTTCAGTATAGAGGAAGAACAAAGGGAGAGATAGAGAGAGAAAGAGAAGTAAAAAAAAAAAATTGAGAGGTCCGAAGAAATAAAGAATCTACGTAGGACAAGACTCCCCCTACAGTCTCCTCATCAGAAACAGCGTCATATTTCCCTAACAAACCCTAATAGATCGGCTGGATTATATCCAGCGATACACCCCAGTTCGTCGTGAAACCTATCCCCTAGCCATTTCTGCCTGAGACTCTGCATCCTAGCACAGTGGTACAGTACATGCTCTACCACCTCTAGCTCCTCAACATCCCCGCACAGTCTGCAGAAGTATGGTATGGCAATATCGCATTTACTCGTAAAAACCCTAACAGAATAATGCCCCGTTAAGAACCCTATAAGGGTCCTGAGACCACCCCATATCCAATCCTAATAGAACCCTGCTTGCCCCTGCGTCCAGTCCGGACCATAACGTTCTCGACACTCTGCAATCCACTCTATTCCCCCAGGACCGGTTAACGGCATCACGGAACCTTTCCCGTATCAGTCCATAGCAGTGACACAAGGGGGGATTTACTTCCCTGTCCCTTATCCCTAAGTCCAGATTCGAACCCTCCATCGCGAGTTCGTCCGCCACATCGTTGCCATCCACCTTGCAGTGTCCGAGTATCCAACACAGCCTTACTGTGAATGCAACCATGAGCTCCCTCAGAGCATTCCTACACTGTGTGACCAGGCTCGATCGCACCGTATAATACAACAATATTTTACGAAGCAAATTCGTTCATAGGTCGGTTGGTCATATGAGGAATAAACTCTTGTAGAGGTCTTCTCTAACACCTATAATATAGAGAAATGCAAGTCCAATATCCATAAACACTACAGCCTCTTTATCGTCTTTCCCATAAACTATTTTTCTGATAGCAACACAATGCACTCCTTTGTAGGGTACAGCCCCTGAGTGTTGATACAATGAAACAAATATTCACGTAAATCTGCATTTAGTCTAACGAGCTATTTCAATGATAATATAGATTAAAAATATCAGAAACATACAAACTTTGGTCCCCGTACATTTTTGCTCTTAAGATTCAGAGAGGCCAAAGGTTAAAAATTTTGTGCACAACTTGTATTTTGCTCAATTAATTATTTATTATATATAACAGATTGACAAATAACTGAAAATGACAACTTTTGGCCGCCGTTATTTTGGTTCTTAAAAATTCTGGAGGGTCAACGGATAACACTTTTTGTTTTGCAGTTAGTTCAATTGGCTAATTGAGTAATATTATAAATTGGAAAATATAGAAAAGCCCAACATTTGGCCCCCGAAAATATTTTTGTTATGATTTTTTGTTATGATTTTTTGAAAGTTGATTGTTATCGCACAATCTGCATTTAGTACAATAGCTGAATAATAGTATTGTAGATTAGAAAACATTAGAGAGACCAAAATCAAAACAAATTTGTTCAGTACAATGTACCTTTTAGTTCAATTGGCTCACGCTAACCTTTGTCATCCATGAATTTAAAATAATGCGGCCCAAAGGTAAGAGTTCTGCAGCATTATTTTTGCTTTACCATTCTCATTTCCTTTTTTGTAAAATTTTTTGTTAATATAAATGTGGGAGAATCTCTAAATGTAATTAAACTAAGAGTTTATAGTTAGTGTTGTTAGTTAGTTAGTCGGTTAATTTAACTGCATTTGTTGGTTGGTTTTAACAACATTTGAAGTTATTTTGACTTCCATATGCAATTGTGGCAGTTATTAACTACATTTGTAGTTATATTTCCATTTCACTACATACATTTTTATGTTGATTTAACTACATTTGTCAGTTGATTTTTAAGAGTTAGAAATTACTACATATTGCATTTGATTTTAAAACCGATGTATTGTACACTTTTTCAACCGCAAATAAAGTTTATTTAACCGACATTTGTAATTGATTCCACCTACATAATTTCCTGAGCTTATAAAGGGTTTTCCAATAAGGACTAGACAACTTATTTTTTTAAATAAAACGCAAACCATTTGAGATATTTCCTAAACTTTGTGATCGACTTGAAATACAATTAAAACACATATGAATTGAACTTCACTTCGTTCATATGGCCACCGCGGGCACGTCGGCAGCGGTCGATTCGTTGGATCCAATTTTCGATGTCTCGGTCACACATTTCGGCCATAACGGCCGCTATTTCGCGTTCAATGTTGGCTCTGAGTTCTTCCCACGTCGTCGGCTTGTTGGCATAGACCAATGATTTGACGTAGCCCCAAAGAAAAAAGTCTAGAGGCGTTAAATCGCACGAATGAGGCGGCCAATTGACTGGTCCATTTCTTGAGATAACACGCTCACCAAACTTACTCTTCAATAAATCGATTCTAACGCCGCCAGCATGCAAACCTCACCAAACAGTTATTTTTTTGTGGATGAAGTGGTGATTCATGAAGCACATGTGGATTTTCACTAAACCAATAACGCATATTTTGCTCATTGACTAACCCATTGAATCAAAAATGAGCTTCGTCACTGAAGATGACTTTGCTCTTAAAGTTGCTGTCACCGACTCCGAATTGTAGTACTGTTTTATAATTTCCATACGTTATTCGTTCGTGTACGATGATGAAAATGTTGAGTTTACTGAAAAAAAGGAATGTAACAGTTAGATGATCAGTGAAATAGTGCGTTCACAAATTACATTCGAAGATGTCAAGTACCTATTGGAAAACCCTTTATTTAGTTGTTCAGCCTTTGTAGTATATATATTTGAAAATTCCTTAAACAGATCTAATACATATTGGTTAAAAAATAATCAAATAAAAATTTATTGTATACCTCACTTCATTTGCAGTATTAAAAAGTCTTATTTTATTTTATACTAACAAATGGGCATAGTATTAACACGCCTTTTTGGTGTCTACAATATTGTAACAATTTGTTATTTGACCAAAAATCAACCAAATGAAAATAAAATCCAAAACTTGTCCGACATAAAAATAACAATAATTTTGCCAAGACATATAAATGGTTAAAATAAATGACACACACATATCACTAAGGATTTAAGTTGACAGCACATAATATTTAATCCGAGTAAAAAAAAAAAGCTGATTTTTGTTTTATATAACCTTTTTTTTTTTGTAAAGAGTAAGGGATGAATTTAAAGTTGGGTTGGAGGAAGCTACTTAAAGCATTAATACTACTTTACGTTTTTAGTTAAAAACATGACAATTTAAAAAAATGGGCTAAAGTAAAAAAAAAAAATTCAAAAAATGTTAGGGGTAGTTTAAAAAAAAAACACTGTTAATATTATGTACAGTTTTGTGATGGAAAATTACGAAATTTTAATATTGAAAAATCTTAACCCGTTCGTGAACTACATTAGGTTAAAATTCTAAAACTTGATTAACCATGTAAAAATCGAAATATATATGAGCATACATGATCATACATGGGCCTGTATATGATCATACATGGGCATACATGGTCATATACGTCCATACATTGTTCAATTTATGACCATACATGAACTCATATATGATCATAAATCTTCGGATCTGAAATTTGAGGGTATATGGACGTATATGATCATATACGAGCATGTATGATAATATATGTACATATATCACCATATACCCTCAAATTTCGGATCCGAAGATATATGGTCATATATGAGATCATGTACGGACGTATATGACCATGTATGCCCATGTATGATCATATACAAGACCATGTATGATCATGTATGTTCATATATATTTCGATTTTTACATGGGTTCGCAAAAAAAAAAATAAATAAACAGCATACGACCTATTAAGTTGATTATAAATATTTTTTAAATAATTAAGCTTGAGGTCTTTGTAGCTTTATTTTTATAAAAAAGTTTTTCGATATTTCGACTTTCTTTGAATAACATCTTCAGGGTTGATGCAAACAACAACAGGTATTAAAACCCCTTAAAAATATTGCTGCTGCACATTTCATTTGGAATTGTAATATTGACAAATGTCAAGGAATAACGAAATATATTATTTTTCATTTAGATATATTGTTCCAAACTCAATATCTCTTTGAGTTTTAAACTAAAATCAGTTCTTTTTTTATATTATCTATAAGAATTTGTTAATTTTTTTAAATTGCATTTACATATATACACCTACTTATATTTATTTCCATACCATTTAATAGAAGTCAAATAAAAAAATCCTTTTAAAAACTGTTTTTTATGGAAAACCCTTAAAAGCCTTTTTTTATTAGATTCACATGTATGCAGTAAAAAGAAAAAACAAACATATAAAATACTAAATATATAATTTATTCTTAAAAGCACGTATTCACCATTATGTCAAAATAAAAACAACAAAAAGTTACAAATTTATAGTAGGTATCATTTCTATTTATTACACTATGCCACAAATTCAAGAAAATGGTCCAGGGAGTAGATGATTCTTATGCCAGATTAATGTAATGGATTAATAAAGTAGAATCTCGAAAAAGAGCTTGACGCTGTATGGAAACAGTTAAGTATGGGAACAGTTAAGTTGTATCTGTCTTTTTTTATGGGTCATTAAGTCCATTTTGTTAAATAAATGCCAAAAAGTCCCCTGAATATTTGACCACAAATTTAATTAGGATTACCAAATATTGTATTCCATAGATGTTAAATCCAGTAAGAATTACTTGAAATTCCGTTATATAATTTATCTTAGTAGTCCACTTTTGCTTTAGGTCACGCCAAGTTGGAAAACAGAAATTGGAAGTTACGAAACCCTTCACAAGCGGCTTATGGCCAAAAATAGGACATACACTTAAGCCCGAAAGCTCGTTTGATAAGCTCTCTCATGTGGCGATGGTTCCCGTTATATATATTTTATAATTTATATATTTATTCCTATTCCTCTAAGGTCATCTAAAGCTGCAATATTGTCGCCAAATAAGTGCTGAACTCTTATCCCAACAAAGACCGGGCAACCATAAAAATAGTGTTCTAAGGGGTCGTCATCTTCCCCTTGACACATTCAAAATAGGTGAGCCCTCGTCATTGACTTCCGGGTGAGAATATTACAAGTACCCTTTTACCAAGCTTTAACAGTTCATTAGTTTTGTCCCCTATTTAGCCCTTAAAGGCTGAAATGAGCTCTTGTTTTCCAATTTGACTGCGCTCAGAAAAAAACCTCCCTCAATACAGCCCCTGTTTGAGAAGTTATTGATTTCCTTGCACCCGAGGATAGTGGCTGGTCTCACAATGTTTGAAGAGATGCGTAAAAATTATTATATTTCCGGTGATTACTTCATAAATACAATACAATAATCAAAATTAACGCATTCCGTGCTTATGATCCGGGAGGCGGAAGCATTTTTCAATGGAGATTAAGCAGCTATAAATGCCACACCCATTCCTTCCATACATTTTCAAACCATCCGTTTATATAACTGAACCAATTGCCAGCAAATTCGGTCATCCACGAATCTGATTTCCTGGTCTAGAAGAGAATGGTATATCCTAAACAGGATTCTCTGCTCGGGATTCGTGAACTGCAATTTGTAGGTTTTACCTCTCGGAGATTCTATCACAATTCAGATATGTAATGTTGCATCCCAGTAACTCGTCTCGTTTTGGCTACTCTTAACGGCTTCGCCGTCCTCTTTGATTCCATTTCGAAAACGGTTGCCTGGATAGTGAAATTATTGTTGCTGACGATTTCAATATCCACAACTCTTCTTCGCTTCGCCATTTGAGTCATGCAACTTCCGAAGGCCACCTGGCGCATCTTTTGAATGAATCAACGCATATTTCGTGCGTTAAAGGTGAGCGCAATAATACTCTCGACCTTTTTCTTACTTCATACCCTAAAAAGTATATTATTCTTGCACCTCTTCGTAATTCGTGTCATTGTGCCATTTCGGCATCATTTTCTTTCTCCGAAATTCGTGACGTTTCATCAACGTTGGGTTTTTATTTACGAGAACACACGTTGGTTTGAGCTTAACGATGTTTTTGGCATTTTAATTGAAAATTTTGTTTCCTAAAAAATAATGTCGATGTCACTGCGGAAATGGTTGGCCATATTATATTCCTAGAAATACTAAGCGCATCTCGGCTAAGCCAAAAGCTAAATGTTGGTTTAACCAGACTTGCTGAAAAGCAGTCAGATCCCTAGAGGAAGCGTTCAGTAATTGGCGTGCTAACAAGAATCTTAATACTAAACTGTTTCGCAAGGTACTAAAAAATTTCTTCACAAACGGCGTCTCCGTACTAAAATCCTTTCTACTCTCGGGACAGCAAGAGCTTCTGATCACCCGTTAAAAGAGTAAGGAACAATGCCAGTTGAGCTATCCCAACTCTTATAAAGGGTCATCATTGAAACGGTTGATAAAGCTAACCATTATGCTGAAAAGTTTGCAGGAAACACATTCTTAGAAGAAAGCATTCAACCACTACCCCAACACGAAAGAGAATAACATACTATGCCACACTCTAGCAGTTAAAAAGATTCTTGCGAATCTCAACATAAATAAGTTTTCGGGCCGGAAGTTTACGGATTGCATTCAGCCGTAGTATAGCGAAGGCGGCCTCATATTTTAGCCGAATCGCAAGAGGTTCTAACGACAAAATTAGTCTTACAATTTTTGTAAGTTGATGTAAACCATACACCTGCCGCATAAGTCAACACGGTTGTAAATACGATTGTGTAGAGCTAGTGTTTTATTTTCACTTGGATCCTACAGATCTTCTACATCAGGCCCTTAGTGATCCTGCTCTCGATGTGGTGTTTCCTGTATAATCTATTGTCAAGAATTGCTTCTAGACTCTTCACTATTTTAGATGAGCTAATGGTTTTACCTAGAAAATGGGGTATTCCTTTTTACTCGGAAGACGAGTGATTGTTGTCCGCTTAGTTGTATGACAAATCCAGTGTACCCCTACTCCGATGCACAGAATTTCTTCCCCTTCAGAGTATCAGCATAGTAGACAGGGTGATAAGGCTCATTGGCTTAAATTCTTAGGAGACTGTTTATTGTTGCCAAGTCTAGGGGTGTTAAAAATATGCTACTCTTTGGAGTTTCACTGCACACCCTATCTCAAATACTGATGACATTGAGCTGGCAAATAATCTATTGGTCCCCTATCGTATGACTGATCCAGTCTACAAGAGCCGGGCAATGTCAAACTGGCTTAGGGACTCGATAAGCGTTTCGGTTAAGACATTATTAAATGCTCCCTCTATACCAATAATAATATTCATAGATGATCTCTCAACATGGTAAACCACTTCATGAAGGGCAGTTTACATTGAACGTCCTTTTAGGTACGTGTGTTGCTTGAATTCAAGCAGCTCACTAGCGATTTGATCATAACCATGACATATAATGTCAGAGTTATCGGTTGTTTGCGTAGCTATGCTTTCGTGTCATAACCTTGAAACTCAGGCAAAATACTCGCCAGATGTTTATCAATGAACTCGATGTTCTGATATAAAAGAGCAGGAAAGATACCATCTGGTACCGCAGCTTTAAAAAGGTGAAAAGCTTTTTACAGTTCTTTAAACCATGTCGCTGTTATATTAATATTTCAGCCAAACTCTTTTTCTTGTTGATGTTGTCCCTCATATGGTGCAACCTGTTGCAACACATTTGAGCCAACCTGTCGCCTCTTATTTCATGCAGCCTGCCGGAATCATTGGGTCAAACATGTTGTTCTACATTGTGTCCCTCATTGGTTTTAGCGTTTTTGACAAGAAAATGAGTTTACATAAGAATCCCTCAAGATTCGTGCAACGAGTTCGCCCAATTTTTATTTCTGTCAACTATAATTTCGGACTGCATACAAATAAGTTTTGGATAAGAATTTTTTTTTTACTACTCCTTATTTGACGATATCACTTTTCTCCTAAAAGTACGATTGAGGAGTGAAATAGGGCCAGATCGCCCCAGCATTGTTCCAAAAGAATATTGGTTGATCGGATATAGAATCGGGACATGCTTAATTTTGGAGGGCCATATATCTTGATTGTAGCTACACAGCGCCACCCCATTTGGAGGTCTTACAGTACTAACCTAATACCTTGACCGGGCATATTGTTGCACAGTGTTATTATTTGTTAGTAAGTATCTAAATATGTATTTATTTTTTATATCCATATTAATAAAAAAAAGAAACGAAAGAACGAACAAACAAACAGTCCTATAGATTTAAGTATTTTGCATTAAGAAAGTATAAAAAAACTAACGGAAATGGGATATGAATAATAACACCTTTATTATACATCATAATGATAATGATGATGAGGAGGACTCAGATGATGATAAAAATTCATACAATTGAATAAACATTATTTATTTATCACAAAAGAAAAACATTGAATAAATAGAAATAAGAAGGAAAAAGAAAATAGGTTTTCAAATACATAAATAACTAAACAATCCTCTATTCTGCCAGCCAGCCAGTGAGCCAGCCAGGCATTGCTCTAAACCATTCAATAGTATATTCAATATAAAATTGAATATAAGCAAATGCGCTTTGTCAGCCACAAGGACATCCGCCTATTACTTATTCTCATATAGTTACGTGTATATAAAAACAAACTTGAATATATTTGCTCGTTATTTTCTCTACTCTTTAACAATATAGAAAGAGTTACTTATTGATATTTGTTAAAGTACACTTAACAAAAACAAACACAAGTTAAATTGAAAGTGTTAATTCATGAACATTTTATAAAAAGATAAAGGAGATTTACACAAAAATTCCTTCTTTATAAAGTCATTAAACTAAAGAGGTAAAAATTTAGCTTTTAAAGGAAAGCAGGTATAGGGGTAAAATGTTATGCAAAAAAAAATTTTCAATAAATTGCATTGTGGACATTGGAACTCAGAGTTGGTCTATTTTATGTGTTTGCTAAAAAAATTAAAGCTTTAAACGGCCATATAACTTGACTGCTCCGACACAGCGTAAAACCCTGTGAAGGTTTTACGATACTAACTACTCTCATAATAAATTTATCTGCTGTAGTTGTTAATTATTTTTATTGTTAGGGACAAAAAAGGACAAGATTTTTAAAAAATATATAATTTTATAGGTGAAAAGCAATTATTGGGAAAAATTTATTTTTTTTCTTCAATTCTCTCACAAATAACACTTTTCTTCTTTTTAAATGAGTTTTTTATTAATTTACTAAATTAGAGGATAAATATAAATTGTTAAATTTCGTTGAAGTTAGTTTAATTGTGTGTTGATATCGAATTTGTTAATCAAATCATTAACCCAACAAGAACGTGGATACTTAAGAGGGCTGTGTTGGGGCAACCGAAAATACTAAGTATTTTATCCTGCTGGCTTTGGGGAATTTTTTAAATTTTTGTTCTAATAAAATTTTTATTTCTTTGCCATAAAAAAAACAATTTATAAAAGCAGATATGATTTTTAATCTAAAATCCAATACTATTTATTTACCAAAATACAGGTTGGTTGAAAAGTTCCTGCGCACACCAAGAGATGGCACTGCTAGCTCCAAACTTTTTTTCTCAAGTTGGTATAACTGTCCTGAGAACACATGCAAAGTTGCAAGTCGACGTGTCATTGATTTTTTTTAGTATAGAAAAAATTGAATATCGTGCAGTCATTAGATTCTTTGTTTTGAAGGGTTTAAAAGCAAAGGAAATTTATGAACAATTGTTAGAAGTGTATAAGGAGTCCTCACCTTGAAAAAGCACCGTTGAATTTTGGGCTGGTGAATTTAAACGTGGTCGTACCAGCCTTGAAGACGATCCACGCGAAGGACGACCAAAAACTGCAACCACAGTAGAAATCATTGAGCAGGTACATAATATGGTTAGTGAAGATCCAAGTTTGACTAAGCGTAAAATTGCTAATGCCATAGGCATCTCAGACGAACGAGTACTCCATATTTTACATGAAGAATTACGTATGAAAAAACTGTTTGGAAAGTTAGTGCCGCACACATGAACAATTCAACAAAAACTGGATTGAAAACAAATTTCTCAGCGTAATTTGGAGCGTTTTAATGAGATTTGGATCTAACACCATGATCCTAAATTGAAACAAGAACGTTTACAGTGGACTGAAGCTGGTTTTTCAGCTCCAAAGCTGATTATCTTCAGAAAGGTAAATCAATCAACTATGAATATTATTGCAGCCTTTTGGATCAGCTGGATGAAAAAATTCGTGAGAAAAGACCTGGTTAAAAGAAGAAAAAAATCATTTTTCAACAAGACAATGCATCTGCTCACAAAAGTGTTTTGACGATTGCTAAATTCAAAGAATTAAATTACGAATTGCTTGAACATCCAGAAATCTCAAACAATTCCTTCGTGGAAAGCATTTTTCGACGAATGAAGAGGCCATAGCAGCCGAGGCGGTTATTTTGCAGAGCTTCCGGAAAACCATTATAAGGATGGGATAAAATTATTGGAACATCATTGGAACAAGTGTATTGAGCTTCTAGGAGATTATATTGAATAAAAAAGTATGTTTCGTAACAAAAACATTATTCTTTCATTTCGAGCGCAGGAACTTTTCAACCAACCTGTATTATACCAACAATACATAAAAACGTCACTAAATTATTTCAAAATTTTATAAAGATTTTTCTTTCCGTGTATTACTAAGTATTTACGGATTTTTCTTTTCGTTTGACAATATATATAACGCTATTTTCTTTTTATTTTATTTTTTTTTTTTGTCATCTTAAAATGGTTGTTGTGGTTGTTATTGTGCTTGTTGAAATTTGAGTACTTATTGTATCGATTCTATAAAACTCTTAGCAAATATTTTCGTATTTGATTTCGTAATAATGTCAACCTTTTTCTGGTTTGAATGTTATTTAATTCAATGTGAATAGCATATCAACGTTAGATGAAAATAAGAAAAAATATGTGTGTTTGTATGTGTTTTATTCATTTGTCTATGTGTGTGTCTCAAAGAAAGTGTTTGCAAATAAAATGCAATGAACCGTTATTTTGGTTTTAATTTTTCCCCCCACAAAACATATTAGGGTGGCAGCAGTATTTGCCAGGTGTCATACTTTAGGCAGGACTGACCGGGTATTTTTTTAAAACATCGGGTTTTCACAATAAAATATTTAGATTAAATGTAAATGAAAAATCCTGTCGGCTAAACTCGAAATATAAGATTCGAAAAGTTTTTTTATATCCAAATTTTCTTATGAAAGATAACTTTTTTTATTATTATTATTATTATTAATTAGATAGTTTGTAATTATCCTAATTACCTAACCGATCAGTAGCAATGAAGGCTATCGGCTCATTGTAGCGTAAACTGATCAGAGCTTCTGGTGGGAATCGAACCCACAACCCTCGTGCTGATCAGAAAGCATTGTACGAACTAGCTTACCGGGCCGTTTGATAATTTTTATTTTGTAACTTTAATATAAAGAACAAAGATATTTTCCAGTTTTCTGCCAAGTAATGTTAAAATCTACAATTTGAGTCAGAAAAGGGATCAAAAGGTTATCATTTTTGTTACTATTTGTAGATCACCCTTTAAGGCTGAATTAAAAATGTATATTAACTAATTGCCTACTTCGTTGTCCACTTTTTAAAATACAATATACGAGGGTGGATCAATAAGTCCATGACTTTTTAAATGAAACACAGTTTTTTTTTTAAATATTTATTTTTCAACATAATCTCCTTTCAGCTCAACACAGTAAGTCCAACGTTTCTTCAATTTTTGTATGCCTTCCAAAAAATAAGATTTTTCGAGGTCCATAAAATTGTTTGATCTATATATTCATCGTTGGAGCTAAATGTCTTTCCACCGAGCCATTTCTTTAGGTTTGGAAATAGGAAATACATAGTCACTTGGGGCTAAATCCGGACAATATGGCGGATGAGGTAGCAATTCGTAGCCCGATTCATGGAATTTTGCCATTGAGACTATACACGTGTGCACCGTGCATTATCTTGATGAAAAATAACTTTTTCTTGGCCATATGGGGTCGTTTTTTTTAAATCCTCGTTAAATCGGTCCAATAAGTTGGCATAATATTCGCCTTTTATTGTTTTTCCCTTTTGAAGGTAATCGATGTAGATTATCATGCGACTTAAGTAATCAAACTCAATTTTATATTTTAAAATTTAAAATCAACTTTATTATACAAAGGTTATTTTTTTACTGAACTATTAACTTAATAAAAAATAATAATTAGGAATTTGGTATACTATTGAAAGCTTTCTTAAAAATACGTTAAAGTTTAAAATAAAGGAAAAGGTATAATAAAATAGTAACAAAGTAAAACAAAGATTGTAATATAACAAAAGGTCCGATGACTCCTCCAGCGAAAACAGCACACCATACAGTGACTTTGAGCGGGTGTAATGGCTCTTCGTGGGTTACACGCTGATTTTTATTGCCCCAGAAGCGTAAATTTTGCTTATTTACGTACCCGCTAAGATGGCCTCATCACTCATGATTATTTTTGATGAAAAATCATCTTCATTATTGTTCAAATAAATAGTCACCAATATTCCGCGTTCTGGAGCAGTGTAGCGTAACATTAACGTGTATTTCGCATGAGTTTACTACACAAATGTCAAAACAGAACTGACATTAGGGGCCAATCGCAAAATTTATAGCATTTTCTGATAGGATTACTTTTGCGCCACCTTGTATGACCATGCACAATCTTATTTATTTTCATATACATGTCTTCGGATCCGTAGTGTACCTTAAAATTTCGTATTCGGTTATATGGAAATACATGAGATAATGTATGGTTTTGTATTGAACTATGCATGGACGAATATGATTCTGTATGCCCATGTATGATGGTATACCAGCCCATATATGAATGGGAAATTAAAAATTCAAGTGCAATTTCGATTAATGATTAAAAGAAGCCACACTACTATAAAATACATAATTGCTAAGTAAAAACCGTTTTCAAGTTTAGAATATCGTCCCAAATTTCAAAGGAAAAAAAAACAACAAAAAGTAAATAGGACTGAAATACGTTACATCACAAATCAATCAACAGTGACGCAGAGATTTTCTAAAAGGTCTTATAATAATCCCAATATATTCTGGAACAATGTGGTCAGCAACGAGATGAAATTTGAATAAGAAAAACACAATTTGGTAAGAAAAACACAGTTAAAAACTTATCCACAGTCAAGCGCGGTGGTTGGTGGTTCAGTCATAGTTTGGGAGTGTATGGCGGCCAGTAGTGTGGGTAACTTGGCTTTCTTATAGAGAGCTATGAATAAGACAGAGTACCTAACAGTTTAATAGAAAATTTTCCATATATTTGGGAAAAACTGAGCTTTTTAACAAGACAATGATCTCAAGCAAACCATGAAAATTTTAAACAACTGGATTATCTTCGAAATTCTTTTGTTATTCAAACTGTACAATTTCTTTTGACGCTGTAGACATGAAATATTTTTTGATTTCGTTGTGAGAAAAGAGAAAATATGTTTTTCAAGAATAATAATAAAAAAATGTTGGAATTGGAAAAAGAAAGTAGAAAAAACTAAAGATTAAATATATTACGGTACCCAGCTAAAAACTCTTCCTTTTGCTGCGAAAATTAAATAATATTTTTGTATTTTTTACAAAAAGAAAAAAAAAAAAATATTTTACTTCAGTTATCGTCAGAAATATTTTAAGTTTTAAAATATTTTGTGGAGACATCACAAATATTAAGTTACTCTTCGGTATAGCCATGTTTTTGCTATTCGGCCGAATTAAGTTAGGTTCGGTTGAGCTGGCTGGTCAAAGATCTCGCCTAGATCAATTTCGTCCCTAGCGTTACCAGAT
Organism: Eustalomyia histrio; assembly: GCA_949748255.1. Classification (NCBI taxonomy): domain Eukaryota; kingdom Metazoa; phylum Arthropoda; class Insecta; order Diptera; family Anthomyiidae; genus Eustalomyia; species Eustalomyia histrio. Next base: position 45,666,260 of record OX456523.1, on the reverse strand, counting down.
AGATGGCACTAAGAGTGACCCCACACTCTCTTAGCAAATACCAGGAGTCTTAGAATTCCGATTGTGTAAATTACCTCCAGATCGCGGAATAGATAACAACCCAAGCAACTTGCCCCGGATCGCTTAAGAGCCGGACAGTGACACTTTATATGCTACACCGTCTCTCTGTGAGTCAGTACACCACAAAATCTGCAATTGTCACTGGGCAGCTTTCCCGCTCTCTTGGCAAGTGACCCGTATGTACCCCCTTCAGAATTCAGCAATCACTATTGGTTAAGGATAACTGAAGAACCGTCGCCTTATGATCATAAGACTTCCACATAATTCTCGACACCCTGCATGTTCCGGTATTCCACGAAACCGCCTCAGATTTGCCCATTACAGTGGAGTCTACATTTCGTTTCAAAACCTGTACACAAACTGCCCCGTAGCAGACTTCAGCGCCGCCCCTTCGCCGCCAGATTAATCGATGCTAATTTAAGTTAACATTTAGTGCCGCATTTGGCGTAGTTCGTAGCGCACTGGTGATAGAAAGTTCAACGATTCTCTGAGCACTCTCCAGGCGCCTGCAGTAAACTTTCCTCTTCAATACAGTCCATCAAAAAATTATCCCCTAAAGTAAAATCGGCTTAGCAACTGCCGTATAAACCCAATGTATAAGCTTGGGTCAAAATGCCTTTTATTTTTCTACACGCATATAGCGCATTTGTGCTCTTCCTGACCCTTTCCTCAACATTGAGAAGATTGGTCCTGTTGGAAAAGAGTGTCATCTCACTCTGGCCGCTCACTGGTTAATTACGCCCCGTGAAGTCTCCATCACATAACTAAGAGTATCCAGGTACTCTTCAGTGGCGATAAGGGGAGAGTTCCCCTGCGCGCCACCTTCCCAGTTCACAACTTGCACTGCAGCTCCCGATAGTGATACACCATATAATATTGCATCCGTAGGCATGTTATTAAAAGCGCCAGTAATGTTAAGGAAGACTCCCGGTGAAAATTCCCTTAAATAAAGAGCCTTTTCGATCTGTGAGACAACCGAGTGAAGTAGAATCTCAAAAGACTTGCCCCTTCGTATCGCTTATACTGGTTGGGACAAAGAAAATTTTGCAATATTCGATTACTTCTTGGTGTTCGGCACTTTTTTTTACTTCTTTGGTGAACAGTTAATGTATTGTAAAATTTTGTTTTTTGCGTAATTAAAGGCGGCAATATATTTTAAAGATTTTATAGTCTTAATGTGTGCCATTTTTAATGAAATTTGAATATTTCATAGAGGAAAAAAAAATAAAAAATAGATTATTTTTGTAATCTGAGAATAATATAAATTTATTTTGCGTTAAAACCAACCTAAAGATTGGGTTGAGATATAAAAATTAAAAAATAAAAATTGTTCTGGCCACCCTAGTAAATAAATATTATTATTTGTATTTTACTACTTATAACACACAATCGTCATAATATTTCAGAAAAATATGTTTAAATGTCAACACATGTGTCAAACTGTATGACAACATATTTAACAATATTTTTCTGCCTTTAACGGCAACAAGCTGTTGCCTATTTTTATAATGCATTGTAATATGATGATTATTTGTCATGTAAAAAAAATGTAAAATAAATTTTTTAAATATGAACAAATGATTTTTTTTTCGAAATTACAGCTAATAGATAAAATTTCTGGCCAGGGTACATATATATAAGTAGTTTCTAAAGCGCGTTGTGATCATATCTTTTTTTCAAGTTGCTATTATTTTCACTTAAATTTACTTAAAAAATGCTCAAATTAAATAAAAACAAAAAAAAAAAATAATAATAATAAGAATAATTTGTCTCCGTTAAGTATAAACATCTATAGGCTTAATTGTGAATAAAAAGCAATAAGTCACACAATTACTTCACACATACAGGTTGGTTGAAAAGTTCCTGCGCTCGAAATGAAAGAATAATGCTTTTGTTACGAAATATATTTTTTTATTCAATATAATCTCCTAGAAGCTCAATACACTTGTTCCAATGATCTTCCAATGATCTTCCAATAATTTTATCCCATCCTTATAATGGTTTTCCGGAAGCTCTGCAAAATAACCGTCTACGGCTGCTATGGCCTCTTCATTCGACGAAAAATCCATCCTCGAAGAAATTGTTTGAGATTTCTGAAGAGATAGTAGTCACTGGGAGCCAAATCTGGTGAATACGGTGGATGTTCAAGCAATTCGTACTTTAATTCTTTGAATTTAGCCATCGTCAAAACACTTTTGTGAGCAGGTGCATTGTCTTCACGAATTTTTTCATCCAGCTGATCCAAAAGGCTGCAATAATATTCAGAGTTGATTGTTTTACCTTTCTGAAGATAATCAATCAACAAAATTCCTTTTGCATCTCAAAAAACTGATGTCATAACCTTCTTTGCTGATCGTTATGACTTCACCTGCTTTGGAGCTGAACAACCAGCTTCAGTTCACTGTAAACGTTCTTGTTTCAATTTAGGATCATGGTGGTAGATCCAAGTCTCATCCATAGTTATAAAACGTCGGCTTAAAACGCTCCAAATTACGCTGAGAAATTTGTTTTCGATCCAGTTTTTGTTGAATTGTTAATGTGTACGACACTAACTTTCCAAACAGTTTTTTCATACGTAATTCTTCATGTAAAATGTGGAGTACTCGTTCGTCTGAGATACCTATGGCATTAGCAATTTCACGCTTAGTCAAACTTGGATCTTCACTAACCATATTATGTACCAGCTCAATGATTTCTGCTGTGGTTGCAGTTTTTAGTCGCCCTTCGCGTAGATCGTCTTTAAGGCTGGTACGACCACGTTTAATGAAAATTCAACGGTGCGTTTTGAAGGTGAGGACTCCTTATACACTTCTAACAATTGTTCATAAACTTCCTTTGCTTTTAAACCCTTCAAAACAAAGAATCTAATGACTGCACGATATTCAATTTTTTCCATATTAAAAAAAAAAATCAATGACACGTCAACTTAAAATGGCTTGTAAACAAAGAAAGAATTGACAGAATGACTTGCAACTTTGTATGTGTTCTCAGGACAGTTATACCAACTTGAGAAAAAAAAGTTTGTAGCTAGCAGTGCCATCTCTTGGTGAGCGCAGGAACTTTTCAACCCACCTATACATACCCCACACATATACAGAATTCTAGCCACACAGAAATTTAACCCTGGAAAGACAATCCAAGTCTATTAGATTATTTATAATTTTTCTCCAATCTCTTGAGTTAAGCTTTTGCATAAACATATTATATTTTAACAAAAGTTTTCAAATTATGTAATAGGTGATTTTTTAATCGTTTGGGTTTTGAAAATTGAAAAATAATTAGAAAATTTTCAAAAGTGAACAAAATATTTACTTGGGACAATAAATGAATGCCTGCCATTAACTATTTAAAGATTTAGTTCTAATTATCAAATTTTGGCATACTTTTTCCAGAATTTCGGCTGGTATCTCACCAATGACAGCTGTAATATTTTCTTCCAGGCCTGGAATTGTGGCTGGCTTGTCCCTGTACATGAGAGACTTTACGTATCCCCACGAAAAATATTTTAGTGGGATAAAATCAATTAAACGTGAGATTAATTGCTCAGCAACCAATCACGCCTTTCGATAGGTTCATGGTATCGCGTGCCAGGTGCTACTTGGCACCGTTTTGTTGAAACCACATGTCAACCAAGTCCAATTCTTCCGTTTTGGGCAAAAAAGTCCATTGACTGTACGTGCGACGAATTGACATATCGCGATCTTCATTGACACTGGCTGATACAGCAAAAATATTCTTCTCGGTACCCACTCTTCGCATACAGCTTGGTGGATTAATGTTCAATAAAGTGAAACTTGTTGGTCGCAAAAGCTTGAATAGCCTGTTCGGTGGGTCATTTATGAGAACGATTAAATGAAAATATTTCTCACACAGCACGAATTTTGATAATAAAATTCAATTATTTGCAAGCGTTGTTCCTTTGTTAGTCCATTTATGGTGAAATTGCAAATCTTACTGAGCATTTTTGGCAGTGCTGCATGTCACGAATCTTTAATGTATCCATATTATTTGGGGATGTTTTGGAAAAATTTTAAAACTCAATTTTAAGAATTCAACTTTTAAGGTTTTTTAAAAACTACCGGTATTGAACTTTTAAATAAATTTATGGCAAACCTGGAACGATAATTTAAAATTCTTTAATTTGTGATTGTACCTAAACTTTTTACTATTTAATGATTTTTTTAACTGGGCTGTTTTATCAATTACGGATCCGTATATAACTGTTCTTAAAGTTTTGTCTTTATATGATGACGCTTAAATCAATTAGGATTAAAATAAACATTTTTGTATGAAAATTAATATTTAAACATTTTAGATTTTGTTTTCGGATTTTTAAAATAAGTACAAACATATTTAAATTAAATTAGAAAACAAATTTAATTTGATTTCAAAGCAATTTCCATTTAATTTAATGTGGAGTCTGCTTGATTTTAGAATACTTTTTTGTTTTTTGCTCTGTGAAGAGTTTCTTAACTTTTTTGTTTATCACAACTGTGCAAATACAATCTGTACATGTATACTAAATAATATACTAGTTGTACATTAGTATTTGTGGATGTATGTGTGTTGTAGATCATAGTATGTATGCTAATGAATCATTTAATGAACATTGCGTTGTGTTTTTCTTAAATAAACTTTTTATTTTGTTGCATAAGTATATAAAGGGTGTCCCAAGAAGAACGCAATTTTTAAATCTTGCAACATTTGAAGTGTCATTGTTTGACATTTGAACAATTGTTATTGTTTGCTGGTAGAAGGTACGAGGTTAGTAAAAATGGAGCGCTACACGAATGAACAACGCATTCTCATTGTGAAATTGTTTTACCAAAATGGTGAAAGTTTTGCGGCTACAGTTCGCAAATTGCGATCAATTTGGGGTCACAATAATGCTCCAAAAGAGTCAACTGTAAAGAGATTAATGGATAAATTTGCCGAAACTGGGTCTGTTAGTGATGTAAAGACAACAACGCGCCATCGACCAGGTCGATCGACCGAAAATGTCGCAGCTGTACGTGATGATGTCGCTCAAACTCTATCCACCTCAATTCGACACCGAGCTCAGCAACTTGGTGTCTCCAAATCCACTTTGCAGCGAATTTTGACGAAAGATTTGCATCTTCATGCATACAAAGTTCAATTGACTCAGGAACTGAAGCCAGCTGACCATGGACAGCGAAGGGAGTTCGTTAATTGGGTATTGGAGAGACAACATGAAAATGCTGATTTTGCCGATAAAATCATCTTCAGTGACGAGGCCCATTTTCATCTTGATGGCTTCGTCGATAGGCAGAATTGTCGCATTTGGGGTGAGGAAAATCCTCGAGTGATTCACGAGAAGCAAATGCATCCTCAACGTGTCACTGTGTGGTGTGGTTTTTGGGCTGGAGGAATCATTAGACCTTTTTTTCATGAAAATGAGGCAGGTCAAGCGCAAACAGTCAGTGGTGTTCGGTATCGTGAAATGATAACCAGTTTTTTCTTGCCTAGAATTGAAGAAATGAATGTGGAGGGCATGTGGTTCCAACAAGACGGCGCCACATGTCATACAGCCAGAGAAACAATTGAATTGCTGCATCAGTCATTTCCCGGTCGTGTTATTTCGCGTTTTGGAGATCAGAATTGGCCGCCTAGATCGTGCGATTTAACATCATTAGATTTTTTTCTTTGGGGTTTTTTGGAGTCGATGGTTTACGCGAATAAGCCGACGACGACTCAAGCCTTAAAAGAGGAAATTGGACGCTGCATTAATGAAATACCGCAGCATTCATGCAAAACGGTCATTGAAAATTTCATTAAAAGATCGCGTGCATGCCAGCAAAGCCGCGGCGGCCATCTGCACGATATATTGTCCCATACATAACCTCATTCTGTCTACTTTACGATATAATAAAGTTTCACGATTTTTTTTAAATATCTGTGTTTTATTTAAAATTTAAAAATTGCGTTCTTCTTGGGACACCCTTTAAATGTTAGTTTTTGTGCTGGATGTACGTGTGTGATTTTATGTTCATGTGTTTCTTTTATATAATGCTTATTTATTTAACAATGTTTATACAAGTGTGTTTATATTAAAGTGGTACGAAACTTAAAAAATGGAAAAATTGTACCTGCGCTAAAAATATTGCAAAAAGAATTTTTTTTAACTAGATATTTTAAAATTTAGCTTTTCCCTACTTATTTAAAATTTCGTGCCACTCGAATGTATATACTTACATATGTTTACCACTGTAACTACATATGTAAATATGTCCTTTCGTTCAAAGTAGTAAATTATTATTTAAGTTAAAAGTTTTATTTTAAAATTATTGCCTGAGCGTTTGTGCGTTTAAGTGCTTTTATGCTGTTGTTCACAAATGCATACATAAGCACTTTTGTACAAAAAAAAAAAGAAAAAAAAAAAAACACATACACATGAATGCACTTTTATTTAAACAATACTTAAAAAAGTATAAAAGAGAAAAACATAAATATGTATTTATGCATAAAACATGTTGGCAACAAAAAAAAAAAAAAATAATAAATAAAAAAATATAAAACAAAAAGTATGTACATTTGCATAATTAATAATTGTTTAAAGTAAAACTTTAATGTATCTTGTTTTTGAGTGTTAAATTTATTTAACTTGAAATCTTATCAAAAAGAAAATAACAAATCCAATGATAAATAACAAAGTTATTGCTAATTATGTCTCGAAAAAATAAGTTTATATATACTCATATGTTGCCTTATGTTATAATATATTATCAAATATATATGTATGTGGCATATAAATACATATGTAACAGTGTAAAAAAAGTTTAGATGTAATCACATATAGCCTTATCTAAAAATATATTATTATATATATTTACTTATGCCAGTATACATAATCATATATAATTATATTTTACATTATTTTTCTTTTAAATAACCTTATGTTGTGCCATATAAAAACACATCTTTTTCTATTTAGCCATGGAGATTAAATTTTTTTAGTGTTTTTTACATTATTTTTTAAAAAAATTTTTAAAATTTTAACCCATTTCCAGACAACAAGGCCTAGAAATTTATAATATTAGTTTTGTTTCCTTTTTGCTCTTCCCCGAAGAAATTTCCAAGAACCTCGTATTAGCGAATGTCTACGCCGCAGGGGGAACCTACATACCAAATTTCAGTGTCCTATCTCCAAAGGTTTAGACTGGGCGATGTTGAATAAAATAACTAAATATTTACATATTTAAACATTTTTACATTTAAAAATTTGCACATTTGCCCGTTTGCACATTTACCCATTTGCACATTTACCCATTTACCCATGTGCATATTTCAGCATTTGCATATTTACATTACCATCAAACCATCTATCCATCAAACCATCAATCTATCAAACCATCAAACCATCAATCCATCAAACAATCAAATTTTCACTTTTGAACATTTGCACTTTTGCAAATTTGCACATTTGCACTTTTGCAAATTTGCAAATTTTAACATTTGCACTATTGCGATTTTGCACATTTGCACTTTTGCAATTTTGCATATTTGAACTTTTGCGAATTTGCACATTTGCACTTTTGCAAATTTGCACATTTTCATATTTGTATTTTTGGAAATTTGCACATTTACATTGGAGGAGGAATCTTTGTACCAAATTTTAACTTCACAGCTCAAACAGCTTTGGCAGGCCGTCAAGGGGGAGAATTTTCGCTTTTTTAACCCTCCGTGTTAGATTCTCCAAAAGTGACGTCTTATTTGTTATCTAAACAGAAGAAGGAACCTGCATACCAAATTTTAACTTTCTAGTTTCAGCGGTTTGGGCAGGCCGTTCGGGGAAAGACTTTTCCCCTTATTACACCTCCCAGTAGGAATTTTCAAAAATTTGGAGTGGGAACCTATGCAACAAAATTTTACCTTCTCAGCTCTAGCGGTTTTAGCAAGTCGCCAAGGGGGAGAGTTTTCTCCTTTTTTGCCCTCCCGGTTGGATTTTCCAAAACAAACATCTTAACTGTTAGAAGGAGCATGCATACCAATTTTCATCTTCCTAGGTCCAGCGGTTTCTCCAAGCTATTAAAGGGGAGACATTTCCTTTTAGACCACATTTTTACCACGTCCATACTCCAGGTAATACATGTTTAAAATTTCAGATATCTTGTGTGGGCAGGCCGTTAAGGGGAGATTTCCCCCTTTTTGCCCCTCCCCGTAGAAATTAACAAAAATCTTACCTCGGTGGATGTCTTTACCACAGTGGAACCAATATACACAATTTCAGCCTTCGAGCTCTAACGGTTTTAATAGGCCGTCGAGGGGGAAAATTTCACCCTTTTTTTGCCCCTCCCTATTTGATTTTTCAAAAATAATGTCTTAGCTGTTCTCTACACTGGAGAAGGGGTCTGCATACCAAATGTCACCTTCCCAGCTCTAGCGGATTTGGCAGGCCGTCACGGGGGAAAATTTGGGCAGGCCCTGAGAGGAGCGTTGTCCCCCTTTTTGCCCCTCCCCGAAGGAATTTCCGAAAACCCCGTCTTAGCGGATGTCTACGCCGGAGGGGGAACCTGCATACCAAATTTCAGCCTCCTACCTCTTGCGGTTTGGGCTGGGCGATGTTGAATGTGTGAGTGAGTGAGTGTGTGACTGAGTAAGTAACGTTATTCCTTTATATATAGAGATTTTATATAAGATGTAATTAGTTTATAATATATAAGATGTAATAGTTTATAATAAATTATAAAATTATATATGATATTTGTCCCCAAAAGTCCTATAAGTGCTGAATATTTATATATGTATTTGTTTTTGTTTTAAATATTGTAACTTTTTATCTCCACATTTTTTTTTAATCCGTAATATGATTACATATAAAAATATATAATATTATATATACAATAGTCATATAATTTTTATAAATTCATATAAGTACAGAACCAATCTTGTTTCATTAATTCAGCCAAAAATATAATTGTATATAATTAAATATAACACAATTATAAGTAAAATGTAGTCTAAAAAAGTCAGCTTTGATACTGCTAAGTGCTTAACACTCTACCAAAGACATTAATTTATTAAAGAAAGAACATTAGTTGAAACTATTTCCCAATAGATGGCGCAACTGAAAATAAATTCTCCGTATTAGGCATATTTTGTTACAATATGCAACAGGGTATTATTCATTTTCTATTTCGTTCGTAAGATAATAGAATATTTGCCAAAAACTATACAAAAATATATGTTTTATGTGTATATTATACTTTAATTTTCTAAATCAATAGTCATTTAGATGTTTAAGAACACAGTATTACAATTTTTTGTATATGTATTTATTTTTTTTTTAAGAAAGAAATAACATAAATATGCAGTTTGCAATGGCTCAATATGAAATCTATGATCTATGAAAATTTGTTTTTAACATACAAATTTGAAACAAATGCTTTTATCACATCATACATTTCAAAAATAGACTTTAGTATTATTAAATAAGTCTGCTAGTGACAGTTTAATGTACTAGAATTTAAAATATGTATTAAATGTCATATTTGTGCTTCCTAAGATAATTAAAAGCCAAATCCAAAGCCTTGACGACCTAAGCATGGCGCAGGGTATTGTTTTTTATTTACTAGAGCGCCATTTACTTCTAAGTATAGACACTAAAGCAATTATGCATTTTGCTCTATTTTTATCAAATAAGATCAAATAAGATCAGATTACAGCAGATATTAAAGAATATCAAATATGATATTATTAAATATTGCTGCAGACCAATTTTTTTTTTACTCGGGTACACACATTTTTGGTGTCCTTTTGGATCATGTATTTATTGTATGAAAGATAGATACAAAAATATTCTACGATTGTATTTTTAGTGTTTTTTTCTAACAAGCTGCGACATCAAGCTTTTTTCAATCTGATTGCTGTCCTCACTATAAATGTGGTGCTGATCACAATTAAAAAATTAGTTCAAAATTAGTTTGCTGCTAAAAAAGTATAATTAAAGTTTTTGCTAGAAATAAAATTTCAGCAAAAAACAAAATTACTGAAAACTAGAATATTTGACATGCAACCCCTTTTTTCTACTAACTTATTTTTTTGAGTGTATTTAAATTACTTCCTATGTTAGGGTAGGTTGTTAAATTACTAAATTTACCTTTCAAGTACGTTAAAAGACTACAAAAGGTTAAATGTCATTCAGATTTTACTTTGAGCATAATTTGTTTGTTGTCACAGTTTTTGCTTGTTTCCATTAATTTGATGTCAGCATTACACAACAATGTAAGAGGGTTTGTTTAAAGCAAAATCTAGTTTGTGGTCCAGTATAAATTGTAGAATTTTATTGGAAAATTTTTAGAAAATATGAAAATTTAAATTTGTTTGGTATACCTACTGCAACATTACTTTTTTCTGGCATAAATGTAATTGTTGATACAATTTAACGCTAGATATGTGATAAATTTATATAATATTGTTTTAAGACAGTTGGAAATGTTCTATGATACGATTGAAAGGTTTGCTATATAATACATTAATCAATTTTTTATAATTCAAAAATCTTGATGGCCGGCTTTGAGCAAAAAAAAAAAAAAAAAAAAAAATAAAAAAAACTATTGAATAGATTATCCATATTTAAATGTTATTGGAAATATTTTTAAATATACATAGGTTTGCTTAGTTTTAAAAAATATGTTTGCTATTATTATATTCTTAAAACTTTGGTTTTTATATAAAATTCTTCGCCATTTGATCAATGTCACATTAACAAAATTTAGTCAATATCTAAACATTACATATTTTATAATTTAACAAATTACAGCTGTAAGAATAGCTTTTAATTATGTAGTCTTTTAAAATTTAACTTTATTTATTGATGGTTGTCTATCGTATATCTTTTTAATACGTGTACCCTAACGTATGATTACTATTAATATAATATTTCATTATCACTCATACGCCTTCATATAGAAAAATAAAAATCTTTATAATTTGCCATGATTTTATATTCCTTATTAGGGAATCCAAATCCGGATTTCGAAATTTCGGAATTCCGAAATTCCGCCTTTTTTTTAAAATTCGAAATTCCGGAATTGAAATGAATCGAATTCCGGATTATTCGGATTTAAATTTTTTTTTTTGCTTTTTAACAAATTACACGGAATTCCAGCGACTGACAAAAATATATACAAAAAAACTATATTACTTTGTATTGTAACGATTTATTAAAAAAAAAAAAAAAAAAAAACAGTTTGCCATATAATAATGTTATTCGTTTTGACATTTAAATTTTTTGTGAAATCATATCATAATATAAATGTGTTTTCCTGTGTGTTATATTTAAGTGTAATAGTAAATTTAGTATAAATAAAGAGTAAATCATTATCATTTTAATAACGTCCTCCTGTCTAATATTTAATATTAAATTTAGTAATCAGTATATCATTACATTTTATTTTAATAATATAAATATTTAATTAAACATTCAAGTTCAATTCTTCACGGTAGCATGTGATATAGGTAGGTTTTATTAGTTTCAAAATTTCATATATTTCTTGTGTACATATTTTTAATCCCAAGGATGGCGGATAAGCAAGACGAAATTTTTGTAGATGCCTCCAAAGAGAGTACACAATGTAAGCAGGTTTTAAAGATATTGGGTGGGTGTACGACACCCATGCACACCCATTTGCGGACTAAACATAACAAGATTTTAAATAAACGAAAAATTGATGATACGGATGCTGCTCTTGCGAATACCGGCGATTTAGCTACAAAAATCAAAAATTTTTATATTTCAAAAGTAGACGAAAGTTTCGATGCAGTAATATCTCGAATGGTAGCTTCAGACGGATAACCGTTTCGCATATTTTGTAGTTCAGACGATTTAAGAAAATGTTTACGAACGCGGGGATTTTGTGATATTCCGAAATAACCTACCAGTATACAAAAAGTCGTGATGGATTACAGCAAAAAAATTCGGCAGTCGATAATTTCGGAAATTATTTCTGAAAAAAACAGAAACGTACGTTTCAGTCTGACACTTGACGAATGGACTTCTTCTCGAAACAGACGTTTTATGAATGTTAACGTGCATGGATCAGGAGATCGGGTCTGGAATTTGGGATTGGCTCGTATTAATGGCCGATTTGCTGGAAAAAAGTTTAAACCATGCCAATTAAATATTGGAAATGATATTTTGTGTATTGTTACAGATGGTGCCTACATGATGCAAAAAGTTGGTAGATTGTTACCATGCAAACAAATTTTATGTTTTTCTTATGCAATTCAAATTGCAATTGGTAATGTACTCTATAAAAAGCAAACGTTGGATTTAGTAGATAATGCAACAGAAAACGAAGTAGAGCAGAACAATAATGAAAATGAACCGAACTTTGAGTTAGATGAAGAAAATCTTACTGATGATGAGGATGATGACAATGGAATTTGGGTAGATATGGGAATTGAAACTGATGTTATGGAAACCACTGAAAACTTTCAACTACGAGCATTAATCACAAAAATTCGGAAAATTGTTAAAACTTTTCGTCGTTCTCCTTTGAAAAATGAAGTGCTTCAAAAATACGTGAAGCAAGATCATAAAAAAGAATTACAGCTTGTGTTAAATTCGAAAACTAGATGGAATAGCATGTTGTCCATGTTAGAGCGTTTTAATATTTTGAAAAATTCATTAAAAAAAGCACTAATTGACATTTAAACGGACATAATATTATATGAATCAGAATGGGATCCGGTATCACGAATATCTAAAAATTTGATGACAGTAAAATTAGCCGTAGACGCCTTATGCCGTGCAGATGCTAATTAAATTTCTGCGGATGCAACATTTTCGTTTATGTTACAAAATTTTAGTGAGAGTGACGAATATGCCCTTGAATTGAAAAAAGAGATAGAACTCCAGTTCAATCGGAGAAGAACTATTTTATCTGATGTGCTACAATATTTGCATAATGGTGGCAAAACAAAAATTCACAAGAGCATTTCCGGTCACTCGAAAACAGAAATAAATAAAATTATTCTATTACTGGCCCGGCGACTTAATGATGAAATTACTGCTGAAGTTGATTCAACGGATTCCGAGTCTGATTCTGATTTAGTATTTGAACCCATCGAATTTTTTGAAAGTGAAACGCAGCCCTCCTTACAGAAATTGTTGCAGCAAAAAATCCAGCAGTCACTTTTACAGCCGACAACAAGAATTAAAAAAAACATCAATTGAATCTGCGATTCGAAATGAATTAAAATTTTGGGACGAAGGTGGATCTCGTGGACCATTTTTGGAAATAATTTACAAAAACTTGTTTTGTATTCCCCCAACAAGTGTTGAAGCAGAGAGAGCCTTTTCCGCCGCTAGAGCATTTTCAAAAAAAATTAGGTCAAGACTTAATGATACTCATTGGACAATTTGTGTATGCTGAGAAGCTTCTTCAAAAAGCAAACATAAATTTTTATTTTTATATTATCTTTTTTTAAATATTGAATTTGTTTTGTTTATGTTTATTTTATTAATATTAATACAAAAATAAAAATTTTCTTTGTTTACTTTGAAATAAATGTATGCTCTTTTTTTTTTGCTCTTGACTTTTTAGTTTTCAGTTCCGGAATTATTCCGGAATTCCGAATTTCACCTTACGTAAATCCGAAAATTCCGGAATTCGGTTTTCGTTAAAAAATGTATTCCCTATTCCTTATATATCAACAATCTTAGTATTCAAGTTTTTTATATTTATATTTTAAAATATCTAAATATTTACTATAGAAAACATTGTGTTTTGCTGCAGACAAAATATTTATATATTAATTTAAACCATTTCTTTGAAATTTCTTTATATTATATGACCCTCTGTAGTAAATACAGATAAAAAAACTAACTATACAGAAATATCCTTGTTGTGTATTTTTAAATAATCTAAACACGCCTTTGTTATTTATATGTTTCATTTCAATGCTCTGATAATTTTAACAAACAAAATATAAATATAGAAAAGAAGTATATATAATAAAGAATGTTTAGGAACATTGTTTTACAAAGTTAATCCTCAATAATGTGGCTGAGGCAACTACTAGAAGGGAGACCCAATAGCTATTTAAGTATATGGTGTCTAGGCAATATAAAGTCACAAGGACCCCTGGTTTTGAAGAACATAACAAATTGAAGTAAGCAAAAGAAAGCAAAAAAAAAAAAATAATAATTTCAAACAGGTAGAACTTAAAAGAACTTAATGGGGATTTTAAAAATCTGTAGGACTGGTTTATTATAAACTCTAAAGCCTTGAATATTTGGCAATGAAGTGTGTGGCGGATGGCACATCATCGATGGAAATGAAAAAAAAAAAATAAAAAAATTAAAATCCAACACCTTAGTAGCAAATTCTTCTACACTCACCAAAAGAAGTCTGTAATGGCAACTGAAAATTTTGCTATTATTACGGGAAATTTTGCTTATTTGAGCCCAGCGGCATTTTTCGCTAATCTTAGAAACACGTGTAGCCGCTACTAAATTTTAGTAAACTTATTGTAAAGTGGAGTTTAAAATCGGTTTACTAAAGTCTGCAAAAAATTTACACTGCTGCTAATTTCTTTTAAAATTCCCTTACGATTTCGAATATTCAATTTATATATTTTTATTGAAATTTTTTTTTATTTTTTTTTTTAAAAAATATTTTACACAAAATTAAAAAAAAAAAAAAAATCAAAGGCTTAAAAAAAAGTTAAACTATAAACGAATTTATCATTTTGTTTTGATTTAAGGATTTTAAGATCAATTTTTATTTTAATTTTTAGAACCAAAAAAGTTTTTAGTGCTTTTTTAAGCACATTTAAGGCAATTTAAGTTTGTATGTATACGTTTTAATTACTAGAAATAAAATTTCCTTTAATATTCAATTTTATTAAAATTAGTAAATTATTGGCTAATTTTAGCAAATCGCTTTTCAAAAATTTTTAAAACAATTTTTGAAGTTAGCAATAAGAATTTGTAAAAATTCTGTAATTTTTAAAATTTAAATAGCAAAAAAATTTACTAAATATTATTTTTTTTACTAAAAATCAGTGTAAAATAATAAAGTGGGATTGAAAACCGTTAACAAATTTTTCTACTAACTTTTTTCTCTGAGTGTATAGAAGTTATTGTATCACTGCAAACTAAAATGTAAATACATGTTTAGATCATATTTATTAACAAAATTTACAAATCGAAACATATACAATGGCCCCCAAAACTAAGGACACAACAACATATATTTAGGTTTTCTTCGATTTTTTTTTATTTAAAAGAAAAAAAATAATAAAATATACACTAACGAAAAAAAATTAAATATTTCAATACAGTCTAATTAAAAAATAAGAAATTTAATTTCATTAGCTTAGGACACTTAAGAAAATATATGTGAAATATTGGAAATTTGCACAGCAAAAGTAAGGACACACCTCTTAAAATAACAAACATTTACTTAAAAAAAAATTACAAATATAACGAATATTTTCCTTCTTCAATGTTTGGGAAGCCTTTATTGTGCATTCGTAATTTAATCGTTTATTCACAAAATTATTAGATATTGAATCAATAATGAGTTTTTTTTTGGAAATTTATGGAAAAGGGTCACAAATTTTTCCAACCTTTCTGGCAATTTTCGGAAACCAGCTCGAAAGATCCGATCATATAAGCTTCTGCTAAGACAGGTCATGTGTTTTCGACCGCAACAACTAGTAGTCGGAAGGAGCCATGTCTGAATAATTTGGAGGTTGGGGTATAACTTTCCATTTCAGCGTTTCCAAGTACATCTTGTCCGGGCTGGCAAACACGTGGCTGAGCGTTGTCATGCTGCAAAATCACTTTGTCGTGCCTTTCTTCGTATTCCATATTCCCCTTGATCGTTTTATTTAGTTTTGAGCAGCTCGAAGTAGCTTACACCGCGCTAGTCCCACCAAATACAGAACATAAGCTTCATGCTGTGAATATTCGGTTTTGTGAAAGATATTTATGACTGTCTGGGTAAAACCCACTCATCGCAAGTCACAATGCGATACAAAAAACCCTTCCTTTTTTTGGCGTTCGAGGAGCTGTTCACGAACGAAAAATCGCCTTTTCACGTCGTGCGGCTTCAGCTCGTATGGCACCCAGTTTTCTTTTTTTCGAATCAATCCCATGGCTTTTAGGCGTTTGCTGGCTGTCGACTCTGCAATCTGGCAACTCTGATTCTGACAACTCCTGAAGTATTTGGCATTCATGAGAAATGATTCCAATTCTTCGTCCTCAAATTTTTTGGGTTGACCCGGCCGAAAACAAAATCACCACCAAACTACCTTCCACACTTTAGCGGGTGCGAAATTCGAAATGTTCGGGGCAATATTTGGTATTGTTGTTGTTGTTTACGTTTCAACCAAATGACACAAGCTACCAAAGGCGCTTATTCACATTGGGATTTAGTGGTAAGACATTGGAAACTGTAATATAACTTAGGTTTTTGTTGTTTCGATACTTATTTTGTTCCATTCGATACTTATTTTGTTCCATTTCAACAGTTTCAGTTGGGGTTTGCTTCGCATTTCGTGTTTTCTTATATTTTTTTCTTTGTGGAAGGCGTTGCAACCATCGTTCGATTCCCAACGTATTTGTAATATTTTTTTTTTAAATAATTCCTTTTTTTTTGAAAATCTATTTTAAGGCACATTACTTTTTCCATTCTCGTAACCATACAAGTAACCCCTTACTTTATCATCTCTAAAGTAGTGGGTATATATATTACTTGAGGCTCATCGCCTGTAAAATTCATCAGTGAAGTAAGGTGTAAAGTAATCTATGAGCCCCTACACATAACTTTACACATTTTTGGTAATATGTGGTTTTGCTGGGTTGTTCACTGTATTTTTAATAAATTCAAGATTTCCAACACCCAACAACAAGATGCAGTCCCATACCATTATATATGCACCTCAATGTTTTGCAGTATTTTTGGATTCAAATTTGCACATTTGTATTTTTTCTCATACAAATCGATTATAATTTATCTCTCCTCAATTACAATGCTGCCTACTGACTTTTGCTTCTTTGTTTCTGATATACGTTTTGTCCTTAGATTTACGTTGCCATATGAGGTAATAAAGGGTGTCAAGAAGAACGCAATTTTTAAATTTTAAATAAAACACAGATATTTAAAAAAAAATCGTGAAACTTTATTATATCGTAAAGTAGACAGAATGAGCTTATGTATGGAACAATATATCGTGCAGATGGCCGCCGCGGCTTTGCTGGCATGCACGCGATCTTTTAATGAAATTTTCAATGACCGTTTTGCATGAATGCTGCAGTATTTCATTAATGCAGCGTCCAATTTCCTCTTTTAAGGCTTGAGTCGTCGTCGGCTTTTTCGTAAACCATCGACTTCAAAAAATCCCAAAGAAAAAAATCTAATGGTGTTAAATCGCACGATCTAGGTGGCCAATTCTGATCTCCAAAATGCGAAGTAACACGACCGGGAAATGACTGATGCAGCAATTGAATTGTTTCTCTGGCTGTATGACATGTGGCGCCGTCTTGTTGGAACCACATGCCCTCCACATTCATTTCTTCAATTCTAGGCAAGAAAAAACTGGTTATCATTTCACGATACCGAACACCATTGACTGTTTGCGCTTGACCTGCCTCATTTTCATAAAAAAAGGTCCAATGATTCCTCCAGCCCAAAAACCACACCACACAGTGACACGTTGAGGATGCATTTGCTTCTCGTGAATCACTCGAGGATTTTCCTCACCCCAAATGCGACAATTCTGCCTATTGACGAAGCCATCAAGATGAAAATGGGCCTCGTCACTAAAGATGATTTTATCGGCAAAATCAGCATTTTCATGTTGTCTCTCCAATACCCAATTAACGAACTCCCTTCGCTGTCCATGGTCAGCTGGCTTCAGTTCCTGAGTCAATTGAACTTTGTATGCATGAAGATGCAAATCTTTCGTCAAAATTCGCTGCAAAGTGGATTTGGAGACACCAATTTGCTGAGCTCGGTGTCGAATTGAGGTGGATGGAGTTTGAGCGACATCATCACGTACAGCTGCGACATTTTCGGTCGATCGACCTGGTCGATGGCGCGTTGTTGTCTTTACATCACTAACAGACCCAGTTTCGGCAAATTTATCCATTAATCTCTTTACAGTTGACTCTTTTGCAGCATTATTGTGACCCCAAATTGATCGCAATTTGCGAACTGTAGCCGCAAAACTTTCACCATTTTGGTAAAACAATTTCACAATGAAAATGCGTTGTTCATTCGTGTAGCGCTCCATTTTTACTAACCTCGTACCTTCTACTAGCAAACAATAACAATTGTTCAAATGTCAAGCAATGACACTTCGGATGTTGCCAGATTTAAAAATTGCGTTCTTCTTGGGACACCCTTTATTAAAATAAATATTGATTTTGTCCTAACTTTTTGGCTCAAACAAATAAAAAAATTAAAACAAGCTTGCTGTGTCCTTGGTTTTGCGGCGCACTGTATGATAAAAATAATAGCTTATTACTTAATAGTTTACCACCGTTAATTTTATGTTAGACAACGTAATGTATTTAGAAGAAAATTTAAGTCTTTTTTTAAAGATTTGTCTGTTTTAATATTTTTTGTTGAACCTTAATCTAGTGGATGTTTCGTTTTCTTATCACATTTCTAGCCGAAAGTTTATTGGCAGAATGCTATTAGGGAGATT
The DNA here is from genome assembly GCA_949748255.1 of Eustalomyia histrio. Taxonomy (NCBI): domain Eukaryota; kingdom Metazoa; phylum Arthropoda; class Insecta; order Diptera; family Anthomyiidae; genus Eustalomyia; species Eustalomyia histrio. The sequence goes on along the minus strand of OX456523.1, from coordinate 45,647,516 downwards.
TTAGGTCCTTGTCGCAAACTATTCCCTAAACTTTGTTTTTTGGAGGACCTAAACGAACAATTTCAAGTTTCGAGATACAGCGCTTTAAGCTGAAAACATTTGTTGAACCTTGATTTGAACTCCTTTTGATTAGAAATTAGAAAAATATTTTCTGCGCTGAATTAGTCCATACCCCAGGAGAAACATGCATTTTTCAAATTACACATTTCTAGCGGAAGGGGTTCGAGCAGGGCATTAAGAGACAGATTTTTTCCATTTTTGGCCTTTCTCGTAAAAATTTACAAAAATTTCGCCTTGGTAGATGTCTACGCTGAAGGAGGTACCTTCAGCCTATATTTCAATCTTGTACTAGCTAAAGGTTACCATTCAATCCAATTTCTAGCACGTTCCTGATAAAAATTCAAAAAAGTATATTAAGTGCTCCCATTGTCTCTACGTTCCTGGCAAAAATTCCAAATAGTAGACTATTGTGGAACTAGGCAATACTTTAGGTTATACATATACGAGTATTAAATTTCAGTCTTCCAGCAAGGCTGGAAAGGCCATTAAGCGGCGACATTTTCCCTTTTGAAAAAGTTCCCATAGATATATTTTTTGGAACCAGTTCTAGAACTGAAAATCTGCCAGTTTCACTTTAAATTTAAGTTCCGTGGAACGGATTCTGGAACTAGTTTCCAAGGAATCGATTATAATTAAACTAGTTATAGTGTTGGTGTGCTTGGATAGGATTGAAAAACAAAAAATTTATGATGATTAAATCACAATACAAACATTTTTTCGTTAGCATTCTTTGTTAAATGCTTTGTGCTTTAAATATTTATGGATAAATTGTAATTCCACAAAATTTGAAGCTTAATGTAACAAATACAAAAATAAATCTTAAGAAATTTCTTAAAGTAAAAAAGAGAATAAAAAAATATTTCAAGTATAAATAATTCGCTTTATCCTTAAGGTATGCAATAAGTTGTAGTTGAAATAAAATCATAAGCAGAACTTAAAATAACACATTCTTTCTGAAATATATTTCTTAGACATTTAATCTGTGGTTTTTTAATTTAAGAAAGGAATCCATTAATTAATAAAAAAAAACAGAAATTAATTCTAGTGAATTCCAAGGAATTTGAATTTAATAAATGAGTTTCTAACCAAAACATTTATCATTTAAATTAAAGAATATATTCAGTAATAAATTCATTCAACTCTAGTTAATGCATTTATTACTCAAGGTAATTATTCCCTAATTATTGCATTCCTCTTGAATATATTGAATTGTGCACTTTATTCCCTGAAGGAATTCAAATCTTTCCTTGAAAGAAGTAACTTTTTCTGTTAATAACCTAAAGGAATGAACTTTTTTTTTTTAAATTCCCTGAATTTATATTTTTAACTTGATGCAAGGAATCACGTCTAAAAGTTTTATAACCTGTTATAGCATGTAATTTAAGAATTCCAAAAAAACTTACGTATATATTGTGTATAGATTTTTGAAATTTATCTTTATTTATTTATGTCTTTGAAGCAAATTCTAAATACTTTATGTTATTTTTTTTCAGCTCTTCAGATAATTTTCACGAATTTTAATATAGTCCATGTATACCTCCTTGAATAGCTCCGAAGATTAATTAAATAGATAAATCTCTATATTTATAAAAGAATAATGTGAATGACCGACCCACTTAATATGGCCTATACCGCTGGTAAAAAGGAGAAATTCTCTTAGTAGGAGGGATTCTCTTAGTAGGAAATGAATTCCTTAATAAAAAGCTGAATAACACAAAATTCCAAAAAAAAAAATCTTTCATGAATAATTTCCTTAAATTTTATGAAAGAATAAGAACAAATTGATGAATCCCTTTAGGTTAAAGCCAATGCAAAAAAAGGAATTCCTTCAATTCCTTAAATTTGTTCTAGGAGTTTATTACAAAAATATAAATTCACTTAAAACAATAAATTTCAGATTTAATTCCTTTAAAGCTCTGATCATAAATATGCTTTATAAAAAAACGTTTATATAAATAGAATTTTGTTTGTGCTATGATTTCGTTTTCCTGACTGACTCTTTCTGGTCAGGAAGTGACACGTTGTTTTACGGTGCTGTCAGGATCTTTTACTAACAACACAATTTGGACCTATTGACTGACATTGGTTCAGCATTAGCAAAATTATCACGTAGTGGTGTAAGTTATAACAAATAAACTGATACTTCATTACTGAATGTCCATTTAAATTTTATCCAACAGTTAAATTCAAATGTTACATGGGAAACAATAGTTAAAGGGTATGCGCAAAACAGCCTCTGGGCGCTGCTAGCCTTTTAAGTTAATTTTCAAAATTTAAAAATTTTTATTTAGAGAAGTTAAATTATTCCAATAACTTACTACATTTTTCCGCACGGTTTATAAGCGATAAATAGTCAAAATCTATATTTTGAATTTTATATTTCTTGCCGAGAGTGTTAAGTGCAGTTAGTGCAAGCACTTCCAAGGTATACATTTTTTAAATATTAGATTTCTAGCCAAAGGTCGTTAAAAGAGGAAATTGTCCCCCTTTGAACCCTCATGTGTTCCTTGAAAAATGTCTAAAATAACTTATCAGTAAATATATTTATGATTTTGAATGCACTAATTAATTAATGCAAAAATTAGTTTTAATCGATATATAACATTTAAATCTAGACTTGCTTCCTTCTGTTTCATTTTCTGTTTCAAGTGTTTCAACTTCACTCGTTCCCCTTTCAATTCCATTTCGTTCCTCTAATATAGTGTTTCAATTCCGCTCGTTCCCCGTTCAATTCCGCTTTATTCTCAATGTGATTTAGTTCTACTAGTTCCCCAATCTAGTGCTAAAATTCCACTGTATTTCCTATTTAGTGTATTTATTCCATTTGTCCCCTTTCCTTTTCATTTCGTTTCCCAATTAAGATGTTTCAATTATACTCGTTCTTTTAATTTCAGGTTTCCAGCCAAAGTTGTTTAGAAGGGAGACTTTATTTCCATTTTGATTTATCGGAGGATTATTTTTAAACTTTTAATGTAAATTCGTACACTCAAAATATTATGTAGTTTACTGTTTGCATTTAAAAATAAAGAAAAATACATATATTTTTTCAAAGAAATATCTGTATTAACTTTTTTATACATTTATTCGAAATAATTTACTATCATTTACCGATTTTTTTTAGTTTTATTTATTTTTTTCATTTGTTTGAAATTAAATAAAAATTTATCCACAAAACGGAAATTTATGGTTTATTTGTGTTCGTAACAGTTATTGAAAATTTGAATTTTGTTTGGTGTCTGTTTCAAAAAAAAATATTTAAAAAATTTCAATTTTTTTTTATTTAAATTGGTTGTATATATATAAAAATTATTTCAATTCAAATTACAAGAACTTCATGAACACACATACATACATACATACACGAACACATTCACACAAAAAGTGTCTATAGCCATGCATTATTACATTTTGTAGATTAAAAAAAAAAAAAAAACAAAAAATAGGGAATTAATTTCAAATAAATGATAAAAACATTAATTTTTTAAGGAATTGGTAGGTTAAATTTTGACATTTATTTTAACTGATTATATCATTTGTTTCTCCATCCGTAAAAGTTTGTACGTCAACGGAACATTAACGGACCGTATAATCGGTTTTTCGAAGACACTACGTTTTTACTCCGTTTGCTGTAACCGTGCCCGTGCCGTTAAACCGGACTTCGCCGTTTTCATCAGTCTTGATTCCGTTACATATGCACTCAAGTAGTATAGAAAATATATGAGCGTCTAAAATCGCGCAACCCTTCCGTTAAATTTAAAATTGCATGACCTAGTGACTTGAAGTACTTTTACGCGGCTATTCGAAAAGTACTTTTTACATTGTAAATATTATCAGCTGAACATAAACAAATTTGCTCTCAGGTATTAAGTTTTAAAAAAGTCCAAAATTTTAACGTCATAATGGATGGTAATTGATTTCTTCGAATGTTTTCTTTGTGTTGCTTATTATTTTCTTTTGTTTTAATAAATCTAAAAAAAAAATAATATATACTCAAAATCAATCAAAAATAGGATAAATTTAGGACCAAGAACTCTAGACCGTTTTTTATTTTAAAAAACGGTACGGATACTGACCGGATACTGTGTTCTGAAAACACAGTCATTCCGTACTTTACGCGACACCACGGTTCGCACTCAAGTCTGGTTTTTACACCACACAAAGGCACGTAAACCTTTAACAAATTTAAATAAGTTACGCTGTTCCTTAAAATCCGTGTTCTGGTACGTATACAGATCCAGAAAACGGTACGTAACCGGAGTTGAATTCCGTTTATAACGTACTGAAAACGGTACGTAAGCGAAACATTTTTTGTTTGTTGGGTTGTTTTGGGTTTCTATTGAAAAAGACTGCAGTCAATGCAAATAGTGACTTAATAGTGAATCCGAAGATATATCATTTGAATGCGACAATGAAAGCAGGAAATTTAATTTTTTATAAATATTTGCTATAAAATAATATTTCCAGTACAAATTAAAAAAAAATAATTGTTTAATATATTTAAATAAAAACATAAAACTATAAATTTTGGTTATTTTTTCCCATTTGGTTACTTTATTTAAAAAAATTTTGGTTACAAAAAATTTTCGTCGGTGGCAACACTGCTCTCTATTATGTAGAACATCTATTATGTAGAACATCAGTAGAACATCAATATCATTATTTGTTTTGGTTATATTTAAAGTATCTTAGTAAAATTTTAGGGCACGAAGAATGTTCATGAAGGTCGTAGCTGACTAGAAAATGCATTCTGGCTAGTGTCTAAATAACTTTTTCTGTGTATTCTCCATGATTACTAAATAAAAAATTAAAAGAAAAAAAATTTTCATTGGAAAAAAATTTTCTCTGATCTCGAATCAGAATAAAAATACATTTTCACACATTTAAAGTTTTCTTAAATTGTTTTTAATTTCAAATTAATGTACATAAGTATAGTGAAGATAACAGTTAAACTATTTTAAATTTCAAATATAAAATTGAATTTTACAAATCTTGTTTTCGATTTTGAATAATAAACATTAATAACATATCTGTGAAATTACTTTTGACATAATTTTAAAAATAAAACACAGTTTTGCCAGAATTAAATTTGTATATCATTGTAAATTTTGGCCTTGCAATATGTTATTTACACCCTCTTCCATTGACTTATATATTTTGTTCATTATAATACTTTAATTTTTGTTTATTATAGTACAAATAATACATTTATGTAAAATCTAATAAATATATTTACAAAAAATCTCTGTACATTTTTTTTTCACTACTTATCAAAGTTGTCATTTTTTTCTCTCCATAAAAAAAGTTTTTCTTTGAAATTCTTCTTTGTCTAACAAGTAATATAAGTACATTGCATCATCTATGTATCTCCCCCTCTTTAGAACAACCATAATTTCTGGTAAATACCAGTAAAATTTTATTCTTTTTTATTTTTGTAGAATAACAACAAGTTTACAAAGAAATACTTGTGTAAATCTCTTCTATAACATGCTGTCATTCATAAAGTTTCGTTGTCGCATTTTTCTTTTTAGCTTTTAGCTTTAAACAGCATTATCCATAAAGTTAGCGAAAAGATTTTGTAAAACAAGTGCTTGCATAAAAATGTAACACGGTACAATAATTTATTATTATTATGATGATTTCTAACTTTTTGAGCTTCTTTTTTTTCTTATGCAATATTATGCAATGACAATAGTAGTTAATGGAAAAGAAAAAATTCTAAAGAATGGAAACTGGTTGCATATGAACTTGTGTTATACGGCTTAATTTTGAAATAATTTTAAACAAAAATTACACTAATCTAGAACTGTTAAGTATTTTTTTAGCCTCTTCAATACGAAATTAAATTTAAAAAATTTACATCAAATCGCCGTTACGGGACTTTTTATAACCCTGACCCAGGAAAACTAATTAAAAAAATTATATCGTAGTACAAAATTTTGGTGGCTAGAAATAGGCATGTGTCCACAAATGTTCAATAAGTTTGTTGGAAATTTTTATTTTTTTCTAGTCCTATATAATATTAATATTTTAATGTACTCTGTTATACAGGCCTGTGTAGGCCTAATCTAAGCATGGACCAATATAAATTAAAATGAAGATAGTTTGTCTTTGGCTCATTTAATTATTCTTGCAATACAAATAATTTTGAAGATCAGTCATGTTCTCATAAAAAAATATTAATGATTTTCAAGCCGTTTTGTGTGGTCGGAAACAGGCGAATATGGACAAGGCGGCGGGTATCTATGGACTTGGGTTCCAGCGTGCTCTGGTTATGGGATTTTTGATATTTGTACGAGGATTAATCCGTGACTTTTCGAACTTCCCTCGTAGCTATATGAAATGCAACACTGCTTCCACAAAGTACCTGTTAATAGACTACTGTCAAATTTTGAGCAAGTTCCGTCATTTACTTTGCGTTAAATAGCTATTCAAAACATACAACCTCGTGGATTTTTTTTAAAACATTATTTTTTTGCGAAAAAAAACGTCAATCAAACCAAGGAAAAGCTTGATAAATACTATGGGGACTCTGCGCCAGCGGTTTCAATGGTAAAAAAGTGGTTTACTGACAGGAGTATCAGTATCTGTAGTCACAGTCAGGATGGGATTGGGGCACTGGGATTTCCGATCACTTCATTGAAGATTGTTCTGGAGTGCAGACGCATGCCCAGAAAACAAATTCGTGCTGACAACCGAATTTGTTGCCAATCGAATGATTCAGTTGAAGCGACAGAATTTTTCGGTTCTAACTACCGAATTGTTATTGAGACTACCAAAATACTGTTGTCACAGTCAAATAACTCATGTCTGTAGTCACAACCGAAAAATTCTGTTATCACAACTGAACCATTCGATTGGCTACAAATTCGGTTGGAAACTGGGTCTGGTTTCTGTGGGTACCAAGTCATGTGGGTATTTCGGGTATTAAAATCGTCCACTCGTTGCCAAACATTGGATTGATTTCGACTCCCATGAATCTGGCATTAGCATTTCATAACTAGTTCGTTGGATTGGCCCATATATGAAGTTTGTTTTCATTGGGAGGTGGTCAGACGGAACTAACTGACGGAACTACCCCTACCAGATTTTCTGAGGTTTATAAGGAGGACTGGGAAATTCTAGGCTGGCACCCATCTAATCTTCTATAGTCGCTAATTAAAATGAAAAATTTTCTTTTAATCTGAGTGCCATGGACTTGCCTCAATGCTTTTGTAGCGCTTTAAAAAGCTCATTCGGCAGTAATACAAATTTTAAAAAAATATTTTTTTATTTCCTCTAAATCGACAGCCTTTTTGACCAATTTATATAATTTTAAATTGTTTTTTACCAATCTTGACATATTTTGAAATATAATCAATAATTTTCCGCACAGAAACACTAGGCTTGAATGAAGATAGATGAGCCCATTTTAAGTTAAAAACAACCTCCACGTTTGATTTTCCTTTTATATTTCATATTAATCCATTCAAAATTACATCAGCATAACTAACAGAATTAGAATTCTGAGGACAACAGATTAGCACAACAGTCACTACTACATTCCTCAGCATGAAGATAACGAAAAAGCTGATTGTCTGGTCAATTGCGGGGCTACCCTTTATCATCCCAGAACCATTACGAGGAGTATCCACGGGGTATGTTAGGGAGAGACTCTGGTGAAGGTGAGAGTCCGATTCTTCTAAGTACTGGAAACCATCTATTGGCCAAACCAAGCTAATTTATTTAATTTTCTTTTCCATGTAGTGTCGAGGTGATTCTTGTCTACTAACAGGTGGATTTGAAGACCTTAACGAGATAATTTTATGGTCTCGGATACTATCGATATAAACGGGGTCGATCGTAAACTGGAATTTGTAGGTTTTGCGATTTGGAACGTCAGAGCATGTTCTCTGTGAGTCTCCTACATACAGAAAAAAACATTTTAAAATCAAGTAGAAACAACATCAAATTAAACAAGAGTAGCTTTGACAGCAAACTAAGTTTTATTTCGTTTGAATTTAAAAAATACAAACAAAATATCAAAACAAGTTGACCTGGAGCAATATTCAATCATATCCAATGTGATATTCTTTAATATCTAAAAAGTTTTTTTTTTTTTAAAGATAAATGGTTAAGAATTTTCTGATCCTTACACAAGTAAATATATTTATACTTCCTTCGTGAGATCGAAGTTAGAATATTCTTCTGTCGATTGGAAACATTATGTCCCTACCAATATATCCCGTATTGAGAGAGTTTAACGTTTATTTTTAAAATTTGCTGTAAGATCACTTTATTACCTGGAATCTATTCAATATGAGTATAAATGCCTTTTTATTGTTTTTTTAACCTTAGAATTCCGTCGAACTTTTCAATCGGCTTTACTTATATTTCATATAATCAATCATAATATTGACTGTCCTGACATGTTATCTTTAATTCCATTTTATGTTTTATCAATAATTCTTTAATGTTCCAATTCATCGGACTAATTATGCTATCAGTGATGCGTTAACTCGCATATTTATTACTGTTAATAATACTAAAGAAAATTTAAATCATTTATTGAATTTTGAACAACAAAAGATAATTTTAAATTATTTTTTTTTTTGCTATTTTAAAATAAAATTTATTTTCCTTATAAATATTTTTTATACTTATTTTAAGTTATTATATGTTGACTGAAAGAAGGGCAGATCAAATTGTGTCAAATAAGATCTAACACACTCACAATATATGTAGTTTAGTTCAAATGTAGTTTATTTCAAAAGTAATACGTAAAGTTTGTTTTTAAATGAAGAATCAATTGAAATTCATAGAAATATATTATTTAACTATTTGAATCAGTCATTCAAAAAACAAACTATAAAAATTGACAGACATTCAGTAGGAGTTGATATTTTCTGTTAAATGTAAAATTTCATGTTTTCTGTTTTTAAAAATTGAAATTGATATAATTCTTTCTTGTTTTTTTTACCAAAATAGTTTGTATACATATATACAAAATTATTTTAATTAAAATTGCAAGAAATTTTTCAAATATATGTACATAAACATAAAGCCAAGAAAAATATATACATCTGTGTGTGTTGTGTTTTGTAATTACATACAAATAAAAAAAAACTTCAATTTAAAAAACAAACCACAAAAGTAGTTTTTTCTAACTTTTTGTCAGTAAAAAATTGATGGTTATTTTAAACGACTTTCTATTGTTTTTACTACTTTTGTTGATTAATCAACAATGATTGAAAATAAACAACAAAATAGGTTGAATATAATGGAAAATCAGTAGTCCTCTTTTTGATTATATTTTTGATTAATTTAATATGTATTTTAGATTATTTTTAACAAAATAATATTGTGAGTGCAATTTATGGTATTGAATAAAAAATATATAACAAAAAAAAAACATTTCAAATCAAAAATGGAGTCTTGAAAAAGCAAAGGCAGGATTTAAAGCCGAACTACCATAGTTTTAGGCAACCGCTTAACTCACTCAGCCATACAATGCTATACATAATAGCTGGCTATATAAGACTCATTGTTTATTGTCCGATTGGTTGATGGAAACTTATATATAATAATATCTTCGGGACTTACGAAAATGTTGAAATGTTTTCTTAATATCTGGGCAAGAATTTTGTGAACTAGTGTTGTTGATGATTGATCTTAAAACTGTTAAGTTTCTTTTTAATATAATTTATAAAATTTCAGTGAAACTAATTTTTTCTATACTTTTAATTCCCCTAAGCGTTATACAAAATTTTCTAGAAATTCACAAATTGAATATTTACGCTTAAACTCTAAAAACTAAGCACACACCTTAAAAGCCAATAACATATTAACAAAAATTTTCCAAGAATACTTGATTTAATAATTAAAAGTCAAGAACAAAATACTTGTGAAAAACTTAGAAAATTAATTAACTCGAAAATATTTTAAAGTTCACTCTGGCGTATGATTAATATTAATTGAAAGGTGTTTAAAGACAATGTATTATAAATTAATAACTTGTTGTCGTTTTATTATTAAATAATCATAATTTTTATTAAATCTTAAATTTCAATACATACTGTTTATATAGCTACTCATTTTTATAATATTTTAAACCCTGACAACAAATTTATTTGATTAAGTAGACTTGATATCGACTTTAAATAATGACTTTATTAAGATTGAAAAAGAATCCCGGCAAAACTTCCCAGCAAAACTTTGGTAATGATAGCCTGTAACCTTTTTCATTATTTGCAAGCATAAAGTAATAAGTTACTGATTTTTGATTACGCAATAAATGATTTATAAATGTAATATTTTTGAATAAAATATTTTTGAAAACCTATTTTTAGATACATTACTTTGTGTTTTTTTGTAAGCAAAAGGGTAAAGTATGTATATTTTGACAACACTAGCGAAAAAACGAAGCGCAACAATTCATTTAAGTTTAAAGCAACCAAAAGTTATACGGTTGGTTGAAAAGTTCCTGCGCTTACCAAGAGATGGCATTGCTAGCTCCAAACTTTTTTTTTCTCAAGTTGGTATAACTGTCCTGAGAACACATGCAAGCCATTTGAAGTTGACGTGTCCTTGATTTTTTTTAATATGGAAAAAATTTAATATCGTGCAGTCATTAGATTCTTTGTTTTGAAGGGTTTAAAAGCAAAGGAAATTTACGAACAATTGTTAGAAGTGTATAAGGAGTCCTCACCTTCTAAACGCACTGTTGAATTTTGGGCTGGTGAATTTAAACGTGGTCGTACCAGCCTTGAAGACGATCCACGCGAAGGACGACCAAAAACTGCAACCACAGCAGAAATCATTGAGCAGGTACATAATATGGTTAGTGAAGATCCAAGTTTGACTAAGCGTGAAATTGATAATGCCATAGGTATCTCAGACGAACGTGTACTCCATATTTTACATGAAGAATTCCGTATGAAAAAACTGTTTGGAAAGTTAGTGCCGCACACATTAACAATTCAACAAAAACTGGATCGAAAACAAATTTCTCAGCGTAATTTGGAGCGTTTTAAGCCGAATAAAACCGACTTCTTGCGTCGTTTTATAACTATGCATGAGACTTGGATCTACCACCATGATCCTAAATTGAAACAAGAACGTTTACAGTGGACTGAAGCTGGTTGTTCAGCTCCAAAGCAGGTGAAGTCACAACGATCAGCAAAGAAGGTTATGGCATCAGTTTTTTGGGATGCAAAAGGAATTTTGTTGATTGATTATCTTCAGAAAGGTAAAACAATCAACTCTGAATATTATTGAAGCCTTTTGGATCAGCTGGATGAAAAAATTGGTGAGAAAAGACCTAGTTTAAAGAAGAAAAAAATCATTTTTCATCAAGACAATGCACCTGCTCACAAAAGTGTTTTGACGATGGCTAAATTCAAAGAATTAAAGTACGAATTGCTTGAACATCCACCGTATTCACCAGATTAGGCTCCCAGTGACTACTATCTCTTCAGCAATCTCAAACAATTCCTTCGTGGAAAGCATTTTTTGTCAAATGAAGAGGCCATAGCAGCCGTAGACGGTTATTTTGCAAAGCTTTCGGAAAACCATTATAAGGATGGGATAAAATTATTGGAAGATCATTGGAACAAGTGTATTGAGCTTCTAGGAGATTATATTGAATAAAAAAATATATTTCGTAACAAAAACAGTATTCTTTCATTTCGAGTGCAGGAAATTTTCAACCAACCTGTATGCGTGATAGCTCAGTGGGAAGAGTTCTTGGCTGGTAACCAGAGTTCCCTGGTTCGATTCCCATCATGATCAAATTATTTTTAATAACGTTTAAAATATTTGTAATAATTTTTTTTAAATAAAAATTCCTCTTTTTTGAAAATTTATTCTTAGACACATTACTTTTTCCATTCTTGTAACCATATAACTAACCCCTTACATTATCACCTCTAAAGTAATGGGTATATACTTTACTTTGAAGCTCATCGCCTGAAAAATTCATCATTGAAGTAAGGTGTAAAGTAATCCATGAGCCCCTATGGCTACACATTACTTTACACATTATTTGGTAATGTGCGGTTTTGCTGGGTTGCTAAGAAAATAAAATTTGTAGGTAGTTACGCTTTGGTCAAATAATATATTATTTTAACATGAAGGTGTCATTGGCGGAAAATGATTACCCAAGGGTTAGGAGTAGAGATATAAATAAGTCATTACCAAGAAAGTACTGAAATAAGTACTTAGTTAATTGTAATATTGAAATCAATGGATAGCAATAAGAGACAAAATAAGTATATACTTTTATTGAGTAGAATAAGTCATAAAAAATAAGAGCATACCGTGTAGTAAAGATTAGATCTTATCAGATCTGTCTTAATCTAATTAGATATGATTGAATATAATAAGAAATGATACTTAATTTCATCATATATAGCGTGATCCATTTCGAGGTTCCCTACTTTTTTAAAGAAAAAAACACAGAAAATTCAAATTTAATCTTGTCTTGTTGAAACCAAATGTCGCCGAGATCACGAGCTTCAATTTCAGGCATCAAATAGTCGGTTATCATGCACGATAACGGTCGCCATTGACGGTTACGTTCGCATCGGTCTTCGTGTACTCTCTCAGCTACGGCCGCTATATTTTCTTCACAGCGTGCTGGACATGGTCTGTTCGGTCGAATATTATCCAATAGTGAATGCTGGGTCTTAAAATGGGTGATGGTGTTGCGAATAGTACGCTAAGTAGGCCGATAATGTTGGACATAAGTTGAGCGAAGTACACGAAACACATTCCTCACAGAACGTGAATTTTCGTAATAAAGTTGAACGATTTGTAAACGTTGTTCAGGCGTAAGTCTTTCCATTATGAAATGCCAAACAATACTAAACAAAAATAACATGACAGCATGACACGACTCACACGAGATCTGTCAAAAAAAAAAGGCTATTGAAAAAAGTATCTCTACATATACCATGTGATACATTTTATGGACAGATATGATCATATATAGAGCCAGATTTGTTTATACCTAGAGAGATCTTGAAAATTTATTAATTTTTGTGGCCAGATATAAGCAACTAGAATCATAACATATCAGCATGCCAGATCAGTTCATATCTAATATCACATCTAGTATGAGATCATAGCCATCCAGATCCAATTTTATTTGGATATATAATCAGATTAAATAAGACTAATAGAAATTGAAAAACATTTTTATAAAAATACATTTTTAATTTTGGTGCTTTTGAAAACAGCTTACAGGTTGGTTGAAAAGTTCCTGCGCTAGAAATGAAAGAATACTGTTTTTGTTACGAAATATATATTTTTTATTCAATATAATCTCCTAGAAGCTCAATACACTTGTTCCAATGATCTTCCAATAATTTTATCCCATCCTTATAATGGTTTTCCGAAAGCTTTGCAAAATAACCGTCTACGGCTGCTATGGCCTCTTCATTCGACGAAAAATGCTTTCCACGAAGGAATTGTTTGAGATTTCTGAAGAGATAGTAGTCACTGGAGCCAAATCTGGTGAATACGGTGCAATTCGTACTTTAATTCTTTGAATTTAGCCATCGTCATAACACTTTTGTGAGCAGGTGCATTGTCTTGATGAAAAATGATTTTTTTCTTTTTTAAACCAGGTCTTTTCTCAAGAATTTTTTCATCCAGCTGATTCAAAAGGCTGCAATAATATTCAGAGTTGATTGTTTTACCTTTCTGAAGATAATCAATCAACGAAATTCCTTTTGCATCCCAAAGAACTGTAGCCATAATCTTCTCTGGTGATCGTTGTGACTTCACCTGCTTTGGAGCTGAACAACCAGCTTCAGTCCACCGTGAACGTTCTTGTTTCAATTTAGGATCATTGTGGTAGATCCAAGTCTCATCCATAGTTATAAAACGAGGCAAGAAGTCGGTTTTATTCGGCTTAAAACGCTCCAAATTGCGCTGAGAAATTTGTTTTGATGCAATTTTTGTTGAATTGTTAATGTGTGCGGCACTAACTTTCCAAACAGTTTTTTCATACGTAATTCTTCATGTAAAATATGGAGTACTCGTTCGTCTGAGATGCCTATGGCATTAGCAATTTCACGCTTAGTCAAACTTGGATCTTCACTAACCATATTATGTACCTGCTCAATGATTTCTGCTGTGGTTGCAGTTTTTGGTCGTCCAAGGCTGGTACGACCACGTTTAAATTCACCAGCCCAAAATTCAAAGGTGCGTTTTGAAGGTGAGGACTCCTTATACACTTCTAACAATTGTTCATAAATTTCCTTTGCTTTTAAACCCTTCAAAACAAAGAATCTAATGACTGCACGATATTCAATTTTTTCCATATTAAAAAAAATCAATGATACGTCAACTTCAAATGGCTTGTAAACAAAGAAAGAATTGACAGAATGACTTGCAACTTTGCATGTGTTCTCAGGACAGTTATACCAACTTGAGAAAAAAAAGTTTGGAACTAGCAGAGCCATCTCTTGGTGAGCGCAGGAACTTTTCAACCAACCTGTAAATGAATAAGATCTGATATTAGATCAGATATCAGATATTAACATATCAGACACCATGCATGATCCTATATGACCACATCTATACATATTTGGCCAACAATATTCCCAGAACCCTTTTGACATAAACAGATTTGGCATTAGAAGTGATCAGATCTGGCCATAAACATAACATGTAATCTTTTTTACACGAGTAGTTTTATAATACAATACAATAACAAACCAAAACTTATTATTTGTAACCTTTTTAAACAGTTATTGTTCAACACAAATTCAGCAATACCTTATTTCAAAGCCTCTAAACAAGTAGTAATAAAGTACATCAAGATCGGTAACTCATTATTTTATGAATTTTTAATAAGTAGTAAGATATTACAATATTTGTAACGTATTACTTGAGGTTTCAAAATAGTTGCAAACATTTGCCAAGATTTTGCTGGGTTATTATGTAATTTTGTATAGTAATTGTAATTTATGAGCCTTCTGTGGTGATTTTTAAAATTTTTAAAACATAAATTACATTAAAGGCGTTTACAGGGTGTACTGAGTATTGGAATGTTTTGTGGTGGTATTAAAAAAAACAGAGTTGTTACATTTTGTTTCACAAAAACGATGATTTTCTGTAGGGTTTTATTTTTGTTAGTACATTAAACCTAAGGACACTAAATATAGGTACAAAAGTTGCATCGTCCTATCATCTATTGTTGTATTTTTTTTAAATTAAAACTTAATAACTCTTTTTCCAACAGTACAATTCATCACATACCCAAAAGAAAAAAATGAACTAGAATTTAGAAAATTAATTTATTTGGGGAAAAATTGTAATCAAAACGGCGCCAAAGACACTTTTTACCAAAATTTAATAAAAACTGTCCTTGAAATTAAGAAACAAATTTTTGAATATTCAAAAATATTAAAAATTTTGTCAACTAATTTTGAGAACTAAATTTTTGTTAGAAAACATAGAAAAATTTCCTTTTAATTTCCTTAAATTTACTTTTAGTTAGGAAATGATTCCCGGGTTTTAAGAAAAATTTTATGTTCACTCAAAAAAAAAAAAAAAAACAAAGATATGAACTAAAATCAAGAAACATTACTTAGGAAAGATATGAACTATTTCTGAGTCTAAAACTATTTCGTTTTTACTAAAGTTTAGGAATTTTTATTCTTTTAAGAAAATTTTTCTAAGTTTTAATAAAATTTGTTTTAATTCAAGAAAAATTTTTAAACTACTTTAAAGGAAATTTTGAATAAATTTTAGTTCATGTCGTTTTTTTTTTGAGTGCATAAAACAAATAGTTAACCCTTTGTGAACAATCTAATTTAATTTAAATAAATATTTGATTTTCAATTAAATTTATTCGATGATTTATAAGTTTTCAAAAGAAACCTTATTTTAGGCGATATTATATCAAAAGCAACTTTCATTAAATTACAAACATATTATTTTGAGTGTAGACTTAGTCTTCCTTACTTACGTATTTGCAATACAATTTAGATGGTCAGCAATGACTGACATTTTCATTTTATTTATACTTAAAGCGTATGAAACGCCTTTAATATGAAATCACTTTAAACAAGAACAATACAAAAGTACTCTCTTCTCTTTGTTATTAAGCTAATAGAAGCTGATACATAAAGTAACTAAAATACCTTAAGGTCATACTTTTGTTCAAAAGGAACAAAGCACAAAAAAGTAAAATGTAAAAAAAACAGCATTACTACAAAGCATAACTAAGTAAATGTACAGCAGAACTAACATAAAAAATACTAAATAAAAAAAAAAAACAAAAAATGTTGTTTAGATTCCAAGGCCTATAGCCGGAAGTGCCACAAGCTGTGAAAATATTTTAACAAAGTCAGACACATGAACGCATACCAAGAAACAAATATATCTATCAACCAATACAAATACACTGATGGATGTTAGAATAAGAGCATACTGTTTATTTCATATGTTCAAATAGTTCAAGACATTCAGACAAATATGAATTATATGGAATTTTATGTAGATTATTTTTAGGCTTTGCGATAATTCTGTTTGTGCATTGAGTCAATGAATCTTTTTTGCAAAGTTTATTAATACTGCTGCAATATATTCCTAAAACACTACCTAGCTTTTTCAAAAGCGTCGGAAATTCACTGGACAAACAAAAATAAAATTAAAAAAAAGTTAATTTGTAATTTTTTTTATAATACCGTGACTTAAACACAGGCAGGCAGGAGCTCTATCCACTAACCAGGAAGCTTTCACAATGGGTTTTCTTAGATATCAGTGCAGTTCAGATATGTGATAGAGAAGAACAAAGTAAGAGTAAAACGTTAGATTGGGCCACTATTATTGATTTTTAACGATAACAACAGCAACAAATGACTACGCATTATACAGAATTTAACCTTCTTTGGGTTAAATTCAAATTCATGGCATACATCAGGCATTTCAGGTTTCTTTACACAGATTCAGGTTTCTATACACAGATTCAGGTTTCTATACACCGAATTTCTTGCCAACAGAATGGTAGGGTTGGAGCCAACGATATATTTGTTTTTCGCAACCAAAATTCGGTCAATGCAACAGAATTTTGTTTGAAACCAAATATTTCAATTGCATCAGGAAAACATTTGGTTGGAACAACTAAATAATTCAGTTGATGGGTAATTCCATTGTGACGTATGTGACCATGATACACACATTTTTATTATAATTTAAGAATATAAAATTAAAAATTAAAAAAAATCTGCGATTCCCAAGGATGTTAATCTTAATAACGTTTTATAACAGCTTGTCACTTAAATTCCATGCTTTCTGCTCAGAATGACCATTAGAAGACTGTGACGGGTGTGACCTTACAAACTTTGAGCTCTTAAAGAATTATTCCTTTCAGGTAATATTATATGAAATTTCTGTAGAACTCGCTTAATTATTTTGATGTAGTTATTTCATTAGAGTGTTTTTGATTGTATTAAATACTTTTCTTAAAAAAAAAATTTTTAGAAAATGTGACGGGTGTGACATCTTTATGTGACGGGTGTGACATAGTATGAATACTCGAAAAGTTTGGAGAAATAAAACTTTTTATTGACTTCAATTACATAAGCAGTTTAAAGATAAGCACATAAGACAATAATAACACATATTATATTATTATAAAGACCTATTTACTATCTGTACTAATATAGACAGCACAATACTGCAGGCGAGTATGTTTTAAAGTAATTTTTTTAAATTCAGATAAATATGTAGTGAAAACATACACAGAGACTTCATCTGCTCTTTTAAAGTTATAAATTTTTTGAATATTGGTTATTGATTTGACGCCGTCCCACCTTTTGTTTAAAA
This sequence comes from Eustalomyia histrio, assembly GCA_949748255.1. Lineage (NCBI taxonomy): Eukaryota > Metazoa > Arthropoda > Insecta > Diptera > Anthomyiidae > Eustalomyia > Eustalomyia histrio. Next base: position 45,629,639 of record OX456523.1, on the reverse strand, counting down.
AAGAATTTTTTTGCACTACGTCGTCTTGAGTCGAGTAAAAAACGATAATGTTAATTAATTTCTATTTTTCTACTAGATATCTGAAACAGTCTAGTGGTGTTTTTATAATACATTCCCGAGCTATAATAACTGTCCATAATTATCATTCTCTTGTAGACAACAATTAACCGATTTTTGATAAAAACTAGTAAACTAATTTTTTCCTGCATAGGGCCGTTTTACGTGGAATTGCCCTGCTGCAACCAAAATATTCAGTTGGCAAGAAATTCGGTTAACACGATGAATCTGTTTTCTCTGTGTAAACAACCATAAACATAATTGTGTTGTATAATTTCGTCTCTATTTCGGGAATCTTAAAGTACTGATTAGTGAAATTATTTGTTGTTGGTAATTTTAATATTCACACCTATTTATGGCTCTGCCATTCGAGAGGGAAGACTTTCGATGACACTTGTGTTGAGCTTTTCGCCGCGCACAATCACTTGGCGCAGTATGTGTATGAGCCAACATACATTCCATATGGCGAAGAGCAGTTTCGGAGTACTTTTGACCTGTTTCTCACTTCGTACCCTTAAAGACATAAATTAAAGTTGTTTGCAGCTGTCAGAAACTCAGATCACTGTATCATTTCTGTATCCTTTTCATATTCCGAGCCAAACGCTCTAATTTTATTTTTGAAAAGGCTCTTTGGGTCGAACTCAATGATTTTATTTGGAAAATTAATAGGAAACTTTGTGTTTTGATTGAAAATGTTGATGCCGCTGCGAAAATAGTTGAACTCGTGTGTTTGCATGGAATGAAATTTCCTATTCCGTCGAAGTAAATTTCGGCGTAACCAAAATATAAGTATTAATTTAAACTGACGTGAAAAACTACTGTTAGATCCAGAGGGGAAGCATTAAGTAATTCACCTGTGACTAGAAACGTCAATACTGGTCTTCTGCTTGAAAAGGCAAGTAGTTTCTATACAAACAGCGTGTACGTGCTAAAGTTCTTGCTTCTCCTCGCTCAGTTGTTAAAAAGGTAAGAAATAATGCCAGTTCCTCTATTCTAACACATATAAAAGGTGATCAAATACTTACTGACAAGGTTGTTAAGGCCAATCTTCTTGCTGAATTATTTGATGGAAATTAGTTTCTACAGGTAAACCTAAGCTCGAAAGAGTATCCCATGCTATACCTAAGATATGTTTTTGCGCCCAAACCATTAAAAGAGTCCATGCGAATCTCGATGTAAGTCAGAGCGCCCGGATGACATACTGGCACTGGTACTGAAGCAATGCTATTCGACGCTATCACGTTCGTTGGCATTTCTCTTCAGCAGTTACGGTTTGTTTATTCGCTTTTCAATCTTGTCAATTACAAGAAAGGGTGCAGTTAACGACCCTGGCAAATACCGCCCAATTGCAATCTGCTCTGCGCTCCCGAAGTTATATAGAGAACATAGTTAACTACACTCAGAATATTATGTAGTTGTAGTTTAAGTCAACTGTTTGTAGAAATATCTATATTAACTTTTTTATAAATTTTTTCGAAATAATTTTTTTCATTTGTTTAAAATTTAATAAAAATTTACCCACAAAACGGTAATTTGTGGTTTATTTGTGTCCGCAACAGTTATTACAAATTTAAATTTTGTTTGCAGTCTGTTTCAAAAAAAAAAAAAAAATATTTAAAAAATTTAAATTTGTTTTTTTATTAAAATTGGTTGTATGTATATATAGAAAATTATTTCAATACAAATTACAAGAACTTCATAAACACACATACAAACACATTCACACAAAAAGTGTCGTAAGCTATGTATACATACATTTTGTATTGTACGAGTATATTAAAACAAAAAATACAAACAGGGAAACAATTTCAAATAAATGATAAAAACATTTATTTTTTAAGGAATTGGTAGGTAATATTTTGACATTTATTTTAACCGATTATATCATTTGTTTCTTACGGATGTGTCAGTTGATTAATCAACATTTAAAAATAAATAACAAAATGCATTTAATTTAAATGAAAATTAAGTAGACCGGTTTTTAAATGAAATATTATTTCTTTTAAATGATATTTTCAGTTTTTTTTAACTTACAAACTATTTTAAGTGTACCATCATGTTAATTATCCAGAGACCAATTCACTTCTTAACGGTCGACATGTTTGACTTTCTTAGAATTCGTTCTTCCTGATGGTGTTTTTTTTCGGAACGTTGGAGTCGGTCCATTCACAGATTTGGTGAAAGAAAAGGAGTTGCTCTGGATATTTTCCAAGTGTTTGATCGTGTGTATCATAAAGCGCTCGTGCCAAAGCTTATTGCTTTTGGTGTCGATGATGACATTTCTCGATTCAAATCGAGTTTTCTCAGGGATCGCAGGTTTCGTTCATTCTCCTTTTCTCTTATACAATATTTCTAATAGACTTCCTGGCACAAACTTGCTATTCCATCTACTCTTAGCTTGTGGAGGTTGGATTATGAATTCTTCTGAAAGGGTCCATTTTAATGACCCATAGTTGCTTATGTCATCTGTATACATGGGTAGTATCAATATTGAGGAATCTAAAGAACTTGAAGTTCTGGTCAGGAGAATTCAATGTGATGTTCGCTGTAAAAATCATGTTATTCTTACTATTTATACTACCAATATATGAAAAATAAAATTAATTACATATCAAAGTTTATTTGGAACTTCCAGATTGTGTGCCAAAAATGTCGTCGGTGTCCATAAATGGCAGTAGGGTATATTTCTCTAATGACTTATTGGAGCATTCTCGGGATGTGGGTTAAGTAACACTGTTCTATCGATCCTATCGAACTTAAAAGCAACACATGATTGACCAGTAGATGTATATCTCATCCGTTTGTGGTTGATTGCCCAGCCAATCCCATAACGCGTCACAGGGAAAATTCGTTCATTGGTCGCATCACCCGTATTTGGAATAAACTTCCAGCAGATGTCTTTTCGGATATCTATAATTTAAAGAAAATTTACGTCAAATATCAACAAACACTAATTCCTTTTTCCTGGTTTGCCTATTTAAAAAAGAAAAAAAAATATGGGCCAGAGTTTTCAGCTGCCTATAAAATGAACAAGTAAAAACGGTTTGAAATCGGTTAACACATCCTGGCTGTACTGTGGTCGATTTTGGACTAATGGTTATGAGAAAACACATTTAAAGTTATAATTTTTTCTATTTTATCACAATAAAAAATGTTATTTAAAAGAAATACAACAATAGATGATAGGACGCTACAGCACTTATACTTATGTTGAGCGTTCAACACACAGAAAAATAAAGTGCCAAACGAATTGGAAAGTGTATTTTATTTGCAACAACCAATAAATTCGGTTAGCACAACCAACATCAAATGCGATTGTTGAATATTTTGGGTAATGTCGCCAAAATTCAGAATTTAAGTTAAAAGCTGAAGAAATTTGTCTTTGTGCGTATCGTCGTTATAGTAAAATAAAAGTTTTAACAACTCCGTTTTTCTAATTCGACGATACAACAATGCAATGCTTAGAACATCTTGTGAACTCCTTAAATGTATATATAAAAAAATATCTTTTTATCCTTATTACATTGCCCTTATTATAATGAGCAGCAGTGTACATGTATTATAAACATTAATACAAACCCTCATACAACAACTATTACAAACAATATGCTGTAAAATGAGTAAAATAATGACTTAAAACAACAAAAAATTCTAAGAATGGTGTTGCTGTATAAAAGTACAAAAAAAAAAAAAAATAATAATAATAAAAGTATCGTATCGTTATGCTTCAAACATTTAATTAAGAATTCCAGAGGTGCAAATGTAATTTGAGCAGCTTTAAAAGTGTGCTGAGAATGAAAATCATAGTTTAAATTTCTATCGACACATATTTACACTATGATTAAAAATTATAAGGAATTTATAACTAATCCAGTCGCGAGCGCCCATCGATTTAGTTAGAAATTTTCGATGACATTTGTTAGAAAGATAAATTTGTGGTCATAATACAAGTGATGTATGCCATCCACAAGTACACTTGAAAAATCTTTAGTTATTTTTTTCCATAATCAGTTCGGCAATACGCTTTCGGTCAACTTCCGTCGCAAAATTCGCGACATCTTTTTAGGCAAATTTTAAATTCGCCACGTCAGAACGAACTTAAATGTTATCTAGATTATATATTAATATATATTTAGGTGAGGCCGAAGGCTAATATTTTAAGAAAAACGCTTTCTCTGGCCGTAAAATGGAATACCAAATGTAGGGTATTTTGAAGTTAAAGTCAGTATATACCCTGATGTGATAGAACAATGATTAGGCCAGATCTGGACTTCGCGTATCAAAATTCTTTAGAAGCACTTTAATTCTTTGAAAAAATTACATTATTGTTACATAAATGGTTGGATCGAAAATTTTAATTTTCATTACATAATTCTTTTAAGGCATCCCTAATACAAAATCAAGAAAAATATTTCTGGTGTTTTCACTTTTAAAATTAGATCCGACTAGATGTTGGAAAAAAAAATAACTATTTGTTTCTTTGGAAACATATGATAAATTTGCGAATTTTGTTTAAGTTGAGAGAGAAAGCTGCGGGAACGAATTACCTTTAAAAGATTAAAATTTGATAACTGAGTTTATTTACATCTGCACGCATATTAAAGATACCCAGCAAAATCTTGGTAAAGGTTGAACCTAACTAGGCATATCCAAAAAGGCTTTAGCTTCAGTAGGCGTAAAATTACTCAAAGAAGACTAGCCCAAGTGCGAACACTATTAAACAACAATGAATCGACCACTGACGAAGCTCCGAAAGGCGCCGAACCGGCCATTAGGCTGAAAAAATCAAAGCAGAGCGTGTAAAAATGGTGGAGGAGCGCGAAAATTTGGACTTGAAACACCCTAAAAAATTAACTAAAATTTACGAAAATTAACTTATTTGGAGGAAAAATTGAAACGAAAGCGGCACCAAAGACACCTTTTACCAATATTCAATACAATTTTCCTTGAAATTGAGAATAAAATTTTAATTAAAATTTAGTAAAAATTTCTAAATTATAGACAAATTTTACTATTGAGAACTCAATTTTTTTAGTAGACAGTAAAATTTCCGCATAATTAGTTCATATATTATTTTAAATTTTACTATTGGTTAGGAAATGTTTCCTTGGTTTTAAGAAAAATTTTATTTTATTTAAGTTCATTAGATAACTTTTTTTTTTACTAAAAACCAGGACTTAACTTACTCAAAATAAGAAAATATTTTATAATAGCAAGTTAAGTGATAACATTTTTTTATAAATATGAAATTGTTAATAATATATCTAACCATAAATATTTTACCACTTTCGGAGGACTTCCGCTTTGTGAGGACACTGCTTTTAACAAGCTTTTTGCCATACATTTTTGTCTTTAAGAAAGATTGACTATACCTAAGGTTATAATTTCTCAAAAATTTAAAATGTTTAAAATTTTCGCAAGAAATAGTTCATCAATTTCTAAAACCAAATTAGTTTTTATTATTACATAGGAAAAAATTTATTACTTTTTGTTTTTAATTGCACGAACTAAATTTTAGAAAGCTTTTAAAAATTAGAAAGTAGTAGACTTAAAAACTGAATTTAGAAATGGCTTTCTAAAATTTAGTTAATTTTATTACTCGCAAGAAAAAATGGACACACACACGCAAAGAAAAAACATAGTTGGGGCAATCATATTCGAAGAGCATCATATATTTTTGGGTTTATGGTTGTGCGAACCATAGTCGTTCCATAATATTGTTATCATATTATGATAATAAAATAACCATATTTTTATCATAATATGGTCCCTACAGTTATATTATGATTCAAAAATGACCATATTATGGTCCTAAATAAACTTGTTATATTGAATTTATCATAATATGATCGCACGTAATCATATTATGCTCAAAATATCATATTATGGTCCCTTATAACTATATTATGATTCCTGGATTATCATTATATGATTTTTAAAAACTATGAAAAAGCTCTTTAAATTTAAGAATATTTCTATTAGAAAAAGTCCTTAGAATCTACGTATTTTTGGAATATATGAACTTTTATCTAATAAACAGTTGGGGAGAATCTGAGAATTTTAGTTTAAGGAAAAGTCTTTTTATCAGATAAATTTAAAAATATCTATTATTTTGTGTAAAAAACCTTTTCGTACAAAAAAAATCATGGGTTCTACAGGCATTTTCTTATAAAAAATATTTTATTAATATTTTTAATTTTATTGTTTTTACTAAAAAGAATTAAAAAATATAAAATCTTTCAATAGAATCTTTTTGACAATGAATTGATTAGTGTATATTATATTTATAAGGAATTTTTGAAAAACCCCTTTAAAAAAATCTTCTAATGCTAAAAAAAATAACTGGATCTTAATGGGTCTATTGATGAAATGTTTTATTGACACGTGAAAGGTATTTTTTACTCATCTGAAGTTTGTCCAGTTTTAGTAAACAATATATGATTGTTTTTTTAAGACATTTTGAAGTAAAAACAAACTGACTGAACTGATAAAATTTTGGCATTTATGAAAACAAGATAATATTATGACTGTAAATGTCAAAGTCATGTTTTACTTGATGTATAATTATTTATTGATTGTTGCCAACACTTTATCGTTGCATAATTATCATATTTATGTTACCACAGTATGGTTACAGCCAATCATGTTATAAAATATAAGGTGCCAATCATAAAATGTATACAAAATAATTATGGTAGCAACCATGTTGATGGTTAGAAAACCAATAACTTGGTTGTGATCATATTGCAAGTATGTTTTTTCTCTGCGTGCATTAAGTTCAAGTACTTTCTCATTTTAAGTTAGACACATTTTTTGAAGTAAATGGGAGCAAATTATATTCTAAACATCTCTTTTTGAACTAAGATTTTTCTTAAAAATTTTTAATTTTTTTTTAATATAATGTTTTTTTTTTAAATTTATAATTTTTTTTTTAATATATTTTTTTTTTTTTTCCTAAAATCAAGTAATATTATTTAGGAAAATTATGAATTATTTCTGAGTATATAAGCTATTTCGTTTTTACTCAAACATAGGATTTTTTATTCATATTAAGTAAATTTTTCGAAGTTTTAATAAAATTTGACTTAAATTGAGGAACAGTTTTAAACTATTTTTAACGAAATTTTGAATTAACTTTTAGTTCATGTATTTTTTTTTTTTTTTTTGAGTGAAGTGTTTGCATATAAAATTCAGGTGGTCCAACAATTGTTACCAAACGACTTTGGTGGAGATTCTTTGAATTTTTCTTACCGGTCAAGTAGTTGGAACAGGTCAGGGCCACTTATTATACTGTATGCGACACAATGCGTATTTTAAGGGATGCCCTCCCAGCGCGTTTTCGTATTTGACTTGGTCAGCCAGATATCTCGATTTGACTGTCCCCAAGCTCTGGGGATATTTAAAGTCGTTGGTGTATGTGAACAAGCCCCGCACCTTGGAGTACTCAAAGAATAACGTTCGAGCTGAAATTGGCAATAAAAACCCAAATCTACATCAACGCCGAGGGCAGCCATTTGCAGGACATGCTATTCCACAATTAATTGAAAAAAAATTATAAGTGCCAATAAACATAATAAAATGAGTTTTCACTCTAAACACAAGTTACATACGTATAGCGAAAGATGCTAATTTTTGCCCCACCCTTACTGAATTTTCTTAAAAATCTATAAAATAATCTAAATAAATAATAATAAAAAAAAATAATTATTATTAATGTATTAATTTTTGATTTGAAATAATGCAAAAAGTAGCCTGTTATTAGTAACTCATTATTATATGCGGTAAAGTAATGCGGAAAGTAAGTTCATATATTTACTGGTAGTTCAAAAATTATTGAAACATCTTTACCGCTGGTCATTTATTTTTTAAAAAAATCATATACTGTAAAATATGAAATATTTGCGTAACATTTAAAAAAAAAAACAAAAAAAAAAATTCTGAAACAAATTTTTCGTAGAATATTCAAAGCTATTCGTTATTTTCATTAAAAACACAAAAATTTAGTAAATTTCCTACACTTAAAATAGTTTGTAAGTTAAAATAACAGAAAATGTCATTTACAATAAATGATATTTCATTTTAAAACCGGTATACTTAATTTTCATTTAAATAAAATGCCTTTTGTTATTTGTTTTTAAATGTTGATTAATCAACTGACACATCCGTAAGAAACAAATGATATAATCGGTTAAAATAAATGTCTAAATTTTACCTACCAATTCCTTAAAAAATAAATGTTTTTATCATTTATTTAAAATTTTTTCCCTTTTTAATTTTTTGTTTTAATATACACGTACAATACAAAATGTATTATGCATAGATATAGACACTTTTTGTGTGAATGTGTTTGTATGTGTGTTTATGAATTTCTTGTACTTTGAATTCAAAAATTTTGTATATATACATTAGTTGTATGGTAAATTGAAATTTTTTGAATATTTTTTTTTGAAACAGACAGCAAACAAAGTTTTAATTTGCAATCACTGTTACGGACACAAATAAACCGCAAATATCTGTTTTGTGGGTATTTTTTTTTTTAATTTTAAACAAATGAAAAAAATAAATGAAACTGAAAAAAATCGGTAAATGATAATAAATTATTTCGAATAAATGTATAAAAAATTTAATATAAATAGTTCTTTGAAAAATACTACAAACAATTAACTACATAATATTCTGAGTGTACAACATAAATAATATGTACTCACACAAATACAAATATTTTACGAGCATAATATATATTAAGGTTAAATTCAGGTATTTAGGAATGTTTCTAATGGTTTGCTCTTTGCTTAGATGTTCGTAAAATATGAGGAAATTCTTTTTAAATAAATTTAAAACGGAGAGAAAATTAGCAAAAATAAAATAACAAAAGTCTTAGATATTTTTTTTTATGGTAAAATTTAAATGACCTTATCTTTATGGCTTATAAAGTATTCTCAAATTATAATTGTAATTACATGAGGTTTGTGTATATTATTGTGGTGTTAAATATATATCATTAGTAAGATATTTTTGATAGTCAAACTGGTGAAAAGGTTCAGTTGTAGTACGATAAAATGAAACATAATTTCAGTTGCTTGAACACAAATTCAATAGTTATAAATGAAAAATTTGAATACAGAAACTCCCTTTTCAAACACATTTGGTTGTCAGCATGAGTCTGTTTTCTGGGTGTGTAACTAATTCAATGTGGTAGTCATTTTATTAATTTTCTACTTATGCTTTCTCCATTGTTTTTATTTTATTCATCAACTGTTGTTGATATTTTATTACTGCAATATTTTCAATCAGTTTGACAAAAAAAAAAAATAAATAATAATATGGTTTGTTTATTCATATTGATATTTATTATCTTGATTTTATGTATATTATACAGAAAGTATTGTATTTCATTTATTTATTTACATATTGCTGATTATTTATTTACATAAAATGTTTTAAGAAAATGGAAAAAATATATCGAAATGTCTTTCCTAAATATTTGTGTAATTTTATATAAATATCAATTAAATGTTATCTATATATATAAAACAGAATAACGTGAGTGATTCCACATCACTCCGTGCTAACCGCTAGAGCTAAAAATTTGAAATTTGTGATATTCACTTAGAATAGTTTTTATTTAAACACCGTTAAACTTCCTTTATATTTAAATAAAATAGTTTTTGTGATTTATTATTAAATTTTGTTTAAACAAATAACGGATCAGTAAAAACAAATGATTATTTAGTTAATACAAATTTTTTTAATTTTACCTACCGTATTAATAAAAATAAATATTACTTCATTTATTTGAAGTTGTTTCAGTTTTTGAAATTTTGCTTTGTTTTATTTTTTTTTTTTTCAATTTGCGAAATTCAGACACACACACTATAAACATATCTTTTGTAAATGACCTAATGTGTGTGTCTAGTTCAAGAAATTTTTATGATTCAAATCGAAATAAAAAAGAATAAAGGAATTTTTTAAATATATCTTTTTGAAACAGACTTCTGGTGGAAACAACTAAACCGATAAATACAAAAGAAACTAAATTAAGTTGAAGCATTAAATTTTTGGGGTGAAATAAAATTTGAAGTGAATATAAAATACTATACACCAGGGATGAAAAACATGGTACAATTGTACTTTTTTTGGTACATTTTTACCTTGGTTGGTACCGTGGTACTACCGCGGCTCATTTAGTACAATTTGAAATTTTTTCAAATTTTCAATTTATAACTTGATAAAACAACGACTTTTTTTAAAAGAAACTTTAAATTAAAAACCTGTTTTTATTTTTTCAGCTACTATAGTAAAAAATAAAGTCAGTTTTAAGTTGAACCGGCTCTAAATTGGTGTCACATCAAATATACCAAATGTTTCCATACACATTGTACTAAAATACTCGGAAGTCAAAATAAAAAAAAAAAAAATAAGAAAAAAGTGTATTATTGTTAAAAAGCTATTTAATGCCTTTAAATTTTTTAAAAGCATTTCCTGAAAAGGTTAAATTTTCCTCCAAGGGAGGCGGAAAACCAGAAAAAAAGGTGTGACATAAAAATTAGAGTAAAATTTTACAAAGTTTTGTGGGAATTATACGACTACATAAAATTAACGATAAATTTTGTTTCAACCGGTCAATTTAAATTTGTTTAAGTCTTTTTAGTGTCTAAGCAAATCTAAAGTACAATTTGCTTGTCTGGTTGGTACAATAACAGAAAACATATTTTCCATCCCTGCTATATACCTTTAGGCGTCTGGTGCAAAAATATGGCAAAATATTTTATTTACCAGCGCCAATATGAAATTTGTATAGAAAATTTAGAGGTACCTTTTTATATTCGTAATTTTTTACAGCTGAGCAAAACGTGGAATGATCAAGGAACGAGTTGAATTCACACACTAGACAAAGGGAAACGAAATGGAATATAATTGGGGATGAGGGAAAATTAATTACTTTTGAAGGAGAACGAAATGGAATGGAACGGGGAACGAGTGGAATTGAAATTCATATTATTCTAATTTTATTAGTCATTGTAGTTATGATGTATGTGTTAGGTCTTAACTTTTTGAATTTTTTTGAAACAAAATTTCGAGTGAATGAAACTTTTGGTGATTTTTAGAGCAACAAACAAAATGGGAATACACATATAACTAGAATCACAGAAGTTTTCTTAGGAAATGACACGTTTAATTCAAATTTGTACATATTGATGTGTTTTTTGTAAAAATTTGTTGATGTCATTTTTTTACTTTCAGCAGGAAAAAAACTCCAAATTGAAGCCAAATCAAATTTTCGGAATTCGCCCTTAAGTAGTTTCTTTGCAAGTACTTTTTATTAGAGTTAATTTAAAAAAAATTTAATAAAATTTTATAATATTTTTCTTTGGTTTCTCATTATATTTTAATAACATTATTTTCGTTTTTTTCATTATTATTTAGCCTTTTTATTGTACAAATTTAACACAACGTTTCTTAAAACTGACACTTGCTACAAATAATTAGGCCAATGAAAAAAGGGTTGTTAATTATATGAATTTGTTTTGAAAAGAATTCACACAATTTATTTTTAAAAGTCCCTTCATCCTTTTCTTAAGATTTTTTTTTTTATGTTTACACAAATTGCTTTTTTTTAATAAACAACCTGAAGTACCTTTTAGCTACAAAAATATCTGTGGTAAAAAATGTTTAAGGCATCAAATATATGTTCAGCAATAACATGTGATGATATACATATATTTATTTTTCTAAAACATATTTACATAAATAACATATATCTGCAACCCCTTGCAAAATTTTCATTTTCCTTTATATTTATTTTTTTTTTAGGAATAAAATGATCAATATGCTATTCTTCTTTATTCACTAAAAATGACAGAATAGAGTTTCATGTAAATACGAATATTATTCGAATATTTAATTAAACTAAAGGGTGGTTAAATTTAAAGGGCCGATGTTGAATTTGAACCACACCTAAACGTGAAATTTTTTCTGCATTTCATTTGACATTTCTCAATTTCAGACTAACTCAATTTGAACCATGGAATGATACACAGTCGAGCAACGCGTTAAAGTTATTCAGGCTTATTATGAAAATGGGCGTTTAAATCAAAATGCATTTCGTGATTTTTTTTTGGTCAGCTTAATCGACCAAATGTGTCCACAATCGGGAGAATTGTGGACAAATTTCAGCAAACCGGATCTGTGAAAACACCTGTGCATGCTCGCCCAGTTTGTTCTGCGGAAACATTGCTGTTGTTCGCGATAGTGTGTCATGAGGTCGGTCAAGCATTTACCGCTATCGCGAGATGATAACGAACTTATTGTAGCCAGGAATTGAGGATATGACCCTGGACGACATGTGGTTTCAACAGGACGGTGCCACTTGCCACACAGCTAAAGAAACAATGGCTCTTTTGCTCGATAAATTCAATGGCCGTGTTATCTCACGTAGTGGCGATGTCAATTGGCCGTCAAGATCATGTAATTTGACACCGTTGGACTTCGTTCTTTGGGGTTATTTGAAGGAAAAGGTGTACGTCGTTAAGCCAGCAACAATTCAAGAGCTAAAAGATGAGATAATTCGGCACATTAACGGCATAGAACCTCAATTATGCCTCAGCGTCACCGAAAATTTGGACCGTCGGATGGAGGTGTGCCGCCGAGGTCGCGGCGGCCATTTGGCCGATATTTTGATAATTAAACCGTACCACATTATCATAATAAAAAGAAATGACAATAATATCCTAAATAGTTTGTGTTTTATTTAAAATCAACATCGGCCCTTAAAATTTAAACACCCTTTATATATATCGAGACTTAGAAATGCAATATCCTCTATTAATACAATATCCTCTATGAACTAATTTCTTAAAAATCAGTTGTTGGTGGAGTGAATAGTCACTGATGACAGCTACATCCCTGAAAAGAGCTTTAGAGAGAGAAAAAAAAAAAAACAATTTTAGTTTTTTTTTTTTAATATTTGTTATATAGCTATTATCCACAAGGTTAAGTTGTAATTGCAATACCCTCTATCAACCACATTACGGTTATCCACTTATTAAAAAGTATTTTTATTAAACAAAGTTGTTTCCTACAACTGTACCTAACACTATCAAGGTCATTTAAATGCTTGTATATTAGTGTGTACCGTAAAATACATTTTTCTTATTCTTAAAGGAATGATAACATATATTAGTTAAGCTTTAATATTCCTGAAGTAGACATGTGCAAAATTTTTAATGAATAACAATGAATAAATTTTTTGGATTCAGATTGCAATTTTGAAACTCAACGATGAACAATTTTCCATCAAAATTGATCATGAGTAACGAGGCTTATTTTTATAACTCAGTGGCTATGTCAATAAGCAAAATTCTTGCTTCTGGGGGATGGAAAATCTACGCATAATTCATAAAACACTGATACAATCTTTCAAAGTCACATTGTGGTGGCCATTACGCTGAACGGAGAGCGCTAAAGGGCCGTGCTGCCTAAATTTTCCTTGCCGAAATTTGACGATCTGGATTTTTTCAATAGGATGGGGCCACTTGTCATACTGCATGCGAGACAATGCATATTTTGTGATTTCGCCAGATCTGCCGATTTGATTATACGGGATTTCTTCCTTTGAGGATATTTGAATACTTTGGTATTCGCCAACAATCTCCGCATCTTGTAGGGGTTAAAGAACAACATTAAAGCGGCAGTTGACAATGTGACACACAAATGCTGCGCACAGTTATGCAAAATGTAATCAAAAGAGTCAAAATTTGCATCAACGCCGATGGCGGCTAATTGGAGAACATAATTTCCCACAATCAATTAAAACAATATATCGTACGTAAGTGCCAATAAACATAATCATTCAAAAATAAAATGAAAATCAGATGATGATATCAGAATAACAACAGAAGCATGTAAACAATCAAAATAAATGACACCATCATCAATAAAATCATTCGATGCAATATATTTTTTTTTTTTAACTGCAATGACGCCAAACTGATTTACTGCACGAGCATTAAACCTAGTTGACCCAAAAATAATCCAAGAGTTGCGGAATTAAATGTTAAAGGTTAAATTTAAAGTTAATCTGGAAGAATAATGCAATAAATTTCCCAACTGCATTAAAGAATAGCATAACATGCTTGTCAACTTCCATTTAAGCCTAGTAAATGGAAACATCTAGATTTGAAGTTTATTATACCACCAATATACCATTACTTTGATGATAACTTAGTCCAAATAAGATCAAGACAATATTAAGATATTTAGAAATATTCAATTCGAATAATCTTGTTTCTTTTTAAGTGCTTTTTAATTGAGTTGTTATGTGTTGAAAAAACGTAAAAGAGAAAACAATAAAACTTTAATATGATTGTAAATTTTATAATCTTTTAATATACAATACCCTCTATCAGCCATAAAGTAATTGAATTTTTCAATTGCAATACCCTCTATCAACCATAGCGTTGTCAATAACGTAAACTATTATTTTACTTTAACACATAGGATTTACTAATCATATATAACAAATACTTCAGAATTCCGTTATAAATCAGTTTTTTGCCTCTTTTGAAATAATTAAATTCATCGAGGGTATTGAATATAAGCTCTCGATATTTATTAAATAGGTTTCTTTGAGGATTTTAAATTTTTATTTTGAAAAATTTCTATAAGTCGGAACACAAATCGCTTCACAAACCACTCGAGCAAAAAACTGCATTAGCAGCCCATAGTGCGTTGACTGGTCATAAACCAAATTTTAACAAAGTGAGCATTCTACAAGAAGAGACTAATTATCTAAAGAGATACACTCTTGAAATGTTACACATCATTAATGTTAACCCGAATCAGAGACTCAATTACAAAACTAATACAGATAACTGTGCTCAAATATACCGACACACAATAAACAAATACCGACGACCTAACAACAAAATTAGTTGAAAATATATATTAAACGTATAAAGACGCTTTCAACTCAGCGTTTAATTATCAGTTAATTAAATGTATGTTATCTTTGATTTAAATAATTAAGAAAATCTTTGTTTTATTTAATGTGTTAAATTAATGTGATTATTAATGTATTTTGTTTTAGATCCTCTGAAGATGAACAGCGAAGTTGTTCGAAATATTGAGGAAAAATAAATATTTAAAAATAAAATATGAACTTGAATTTTTATTTTTAACTATATGACCTTGAGCCGAACCAAATCTAACACACAACAATTTAACAGGTCAACTATTTAACATTTCTAAATATTTAAATAAAAACACTATACAATCACCAAAAAAAGTCTGTAATGGCAACTGAAAATTTTGCTGTTATTACGGGAAATTTTGCTAATTTGAGCCCAGCGGTATTTTTTGCTAATCTTAGCAACACATGTCTGCTGACGTGTAGTACAATAAAATTAGTAGAAAAATTAGTAGCCCTTACTAAATTTTAGTAAACTTTTTGCAAAGTGGAATTAAAAACCTGTTTGCTAAAATCAGCAAAAAGAATTACTAAAATTTTTTTTTTAATTTTATTTATTTATTTTCAAAAAATAATTTAGACAAAGTTAAAAACAAAAAATCAAAGGCTTAAAAATCTTAAAAGTTGTTAAAACATAAACGAATTTATTATTTTGTTTTAATTTGGTAATTTATTTTTTGAAAAATATTTAAGTCAATTTTTTTTTTACTTTTAAGATCAAATTTTAATTGTTTTTAGGGCTGATTTTTAGAACTAAAAAAACTTTTTAGTGCTATTTTAAATGGATGTCCTTTTTTTAATACATGCAACATTTTATGGCAATTTAAGTTTGTAGGTGTAATTTTTAATTAGAAATAACATTTCCCTCAATATCCACTTTAAAATTAGTAATTTTTTCTTGTTAATTTTAGCAAATCGGTTTTCAAAAATTTGTTAAATGATTTCTGAAATCAGCAACAAAAATTTGTAAATATTCTGTAATTTGTAAAATGTAAATAGCAAAAAGATTTGCTAAATAATATTTTTTTTACTAAAAATCAGTACAAAAATAGTAAAGTGAGATTGAAAACCGTTTACAAATTTTTCTACAAACTTTTTTTTCTGAGTGTAGAAAATTAGCTGACCAATGGCAATATCACATAACATAAAAGACAGCATATTAATGTGTCACCATGACGTATGATTTATATTAATTATAATATAACGTATACGTATAGATAAATGAAAATAAAAATACTTAAACAAAAAGTAACAATATTTTGCAATAAACGAATAACCGTGAACTGTTAACACTAAGTTTGTCACCAAACCTCTATCATATGTATACACGTTTATACTTGCAAATAACCACACACACACACATACACACACACACACGCTCATATATATTAAAGAAAAAGTGTCATTTTGCTTTCTACATATTTTATATAATAATGTCAAACAATGACAGCATGATAAAGGCTATAGTTATTTTTATGTGGTTAATATATGCGTTTACCCACCATCCACTAACGGCATTAAGTGGGGTTAAAAAAAGTCATACAAGCGCACTAAAATATGATCATCATTTCATACTTCATGAATTTACAGAAAATAACTAAACTAACTTAAAATCATGGCATACTCAACTAGGCAGTTAAAGTCATATAAATCAGGAAATCCTTAAGGAAAACACCTTGCTTTTTGTTGTTGTCGTTATTATTATGCAGCCCTTTGACAAGGGTGAATGTAAGACTAAATTTTATTCATTTCTTGAAATGATTTTGCTTTAAATTTACATTTTGTACTTTTTGTAGTAAAAGGATAATATGCGCATTTAATAATAAACTTTTTTGGTACAAAAATTGTGACAAAAATATGTTGACAAAAATATAAAACATAATTTGAAAGACGAAAATTTATTAAAATTTTTTTCCTTTCCATTGTCTTTTAACAGCTACTAACAGTTATGTGTTTAATTTTAACCGTCTGTGAAATACATTAATTTGAAAGACATTTGCCGCCAACTTAAGCACTCAACTGTATGTTGGTTAAACATGAACTGCATTTATCTAGAAAGAAATACTAGAAATATACAAAAATTTTTGTATTAATTTTTAAGGAGGTCAGAGACTAACCACTAAGGTCTTTCCTCAATGAAATTTCGGATATTTTTGTTGGATTTATAAAATACGACAGGGCCTTATTTTGGTAGTTAAATGCAATATATTCAATAGATTTAAATTATATTATTCAATTGAACCTGTAGAAATTTTAAGTTCCAAATATATAGCATTTTTTAAATATTAATATGTTGGCCAACCGAATTTATTTGCTATTTACTAGATTCGACTGAATTTATTTAAAAATGTTTCCTTTAATACATTCATTGTGAACCCTAAAATATTTACATATTTTCATTTTTTTTTTAGTTTTCGATTTAAAGTTTGTATGGAATTTAAAAGGCGAAAGATTAAAAAACAAAAATACATATTTAGAGGTACAGTGTGAATATATTATTAATTTTTAATATTTTTTTAATTTTTTTTATTAAAAGTTTAAAGACATATGTAATAGATCTTCAAGCTCAAGGTTAATTTTATAAAAAAATATTTTTTTTATCCAATATTTTACTATCTCAATGAATAGCTTCTTCAGGGATCTTTGATTATTTTAATTTCAAACAATTTTTTTTAAATTTATTTAAAATTAAAATAATCCATAATCCCTGAAGAAGCTATCCATTGAGATAGCGAAATATTGGATATAAAAAAATAAATATTTTTTATAAAATTAACCTTGAGCTTGAAGATTTATTACATAGAAATTAAATTAAAAAGGTCGAAGATATTAAACTCAATAGTTTAAAGACATTGTCTAAATTTATAAATTAAGCAATAAACAATTAAAAATAAACTACATTTTTATATATAGAATTGAAAATTAACTAATTGAATTTGCCAACAAAATTGAATTTAAAAAAAATAGTTATAGTTGGAATGTTTGAACTATGAACTATGAATTATTGTGAATTCTGGTTTTGAAACATAAAGATAAATTGAAGTTTCTTTATACCTAAAATAATTACTTACTTTACTTACCTTGTAACCATCAACAGAAACGGTGAGCACAATAAAGCACTTTCCAAAATACACTATACTAATTCTTTTATTTTTATACCTTACCCATTTTTCCCAACTCAACCTTTATAATTGTCTCGAGCTGCGAGAAATTATAATCCGAGAAAAAAGGGCCTAACTCTTCTTCATATTTACGTGCCCAAGCTATACAGTCCACTCCAAACTCAACCTTAAGCCCTAAATACCGCAGCTCAAGTTCTGCCCTTTTTCAGACATATTTCAAATCTGTATAATTTCTGTCAAATTCTAGCAAACGTTTTTCTACAGGAAACCAGCAAATTTCCAGGACTTTTACATTTTGAAAAGCCGTCAACTATAGAGGAATTTTTTCTATATAAAACTCCTGAACTTCTGAGTACTTCCTTCTGTACAGAAACCCTCAGATTCTGAAAATTCCTTTTTATAGAAAACCCCTGGAACCTTTGGAAAATTCCACAAATTCTGATTTTTTTTCATATATAAAAAAAAACCCTCAGAATCTGAGGACATTTTCCTACAGAAGGACTTTTTCCTGTAGGAAAACCTCTCTGATTTTGAGTATTTCTTTCTTTAGAAAATTCTTAGAACTTTTATTTGTAAAAGTAACTGAGATTCTGACTACTTTTTTCCCAGATTCTGAGAAGTTTTTCCTATAGAAAATCTATCAGATTCCAAGTACATTTTCCTGTTTAAAAGTACTCAAGGACTTTTGCCTGTAGAAAACCCTCAGATTCGGTGGATGTTTTCCTATATAATCCTTTTATACAGAAAACCCTGATGTTGGAGGACCCCTTAGATTGTAATTGCTTTTTCCTTTCGACTATCAGGTTCTGAGGTCCTTTTCTAATCATAGTAATCTCAGACTCTGAGAAATTTCCCCACAGGAAATCTTCAGATTCCCAGCACTCACAGTCTCTTAGTCCGGAGTAAGTTTTAAGTTTTAAAGACCATTGCACATTTCCAAATTAATTTTTTTTTTAATAAATGTCCTAAATTCTTTCGGATAAATAAATTTTAAAGAATTGGATGTCTTAAAAAAATTATCAGCCAAAAATTTTGCAGGCAGTTATTTTATACAAATCCGTTATCTTAAAAACAAAATTATCCGCAGTATGTTATTTTACATTTAAAAAAAAAAATAAAATAAAAAAAAGATTCTTATTTAACAACCACCAAAATATCTCGATAAATAACTTACAACAAAACCGGTCCCCCATTTTTAATTTTAAGAACTTGATATCATCAGACTAATATTTAGTGGTGAAAAAATTTGTGAGTTGAAAAATAATTTTTGTGTTGAAAAAATTTTTGTGGTGAAAAAAATTCTGAGGTAAATATAAATATTATTCACCTCTAAGCGTCTGGTGAAAAATTATGAAAAAATATTTTATTCAAAAGACGCCAGTAAGAAATTGTAATGAAATACTGCAATTTGGATGGAAAACTTAGATGTACCTTAACATTTTCCCCAACAACTTTTTAACCCCTCCACCGATGTTGCACCTTTTCAATACCAAGCTGCTTGGGAGAATAGCAACTAATTTTTATAAAAATGAGGAAACCCGCTTGTGTCTTCGCACAGTGATCGCCATTTTAGTTTTGAGCATATTATTAATTATTAAACGCGATATTGCTGCCGCTGAAAATATAATATAACATATCCAAAATCAGACATTTATATAATTTTTTAAACTAATTATAATTTCAAAGTATGGTAACTTTATTTATTTTACCTATCCTTTGCTTTAAAATATAATAAAGCTTTCTTATAATATTCGCAACACTTGTTCATGTTGAACAATGGCCAAATATATGAAAAATATTTCCCATTTTCATGCTGTTAAAAAGAAACAAAAAATTTATTTAAAAATATGTCTAACAGATGTTTTCACTATTATAATGCTTGACTTAATTTCAAAAGAAAAAAAATTTAAGACTCTTGCAAATACATAAATGAAAAAATATATACACAAAAAATGTATGTATTTTATAAAAGGTTCATATAACATGAATTTTATAGTGTTAAAAGTGAGCGCAACATTTTGTTTCCTTTCTTAAGTTATTTCAAATAGAAAACTAATTTCATAGAATTAACAAATAAATTTAAATTTTATTTTAAAAATAAAAATCCACGATAACAATTCATTGACTTGAACATTAGTTACTTATCTTAAGATATAAAATTAAGATTAACACAATTGCCCTGCATAAAGGCCAGGATAACTAAGAAATGCTCAACATAAATTACTACAAATTCTTCGATATCTCATTCGTATCTTAGTTTCTTAAGCAAAATGTATTAGTTTGTGTAGTAAATAAAAGTAAAAGTAATTCAAGAAATCCAATTTAGATGATTTTGCTATAAAACGTTTTTACTTTCTTCGTTTTGTATTTATTTGATGATAGAAATCAATTGATTAAATGTATAGGTATCGTATTTATTTGTGTTATTTATTTTGTATACACTACATATTTATGAATCTGTGTGAGTGAGTGAGTGTGTGTGTATGTTTTTCATTGACTGTATCGTATTAGTGCTTGTTAGTGTATTTAATTATAATATATACATACACGGAAAGAATTTGTAGGCAATGATTTGATTAAAATTAAAAAAAAAAAATTGATAATAGTTATCTTAAGTAATATTTTTTTTTTTTTAATTGCAACATAAATGAAAATCTTTAGTTTTGAAGAAATTAATATTTCATTAAGGTTTTTTGATTGAATATATAAAACTTCCCTGTGGAAAAAACGGGTCAGTTAAAGTTTGACAATCTGTCAAATGACTGATGAAAAGAGGAAACTTTTCAACAAAATACATTTTGGTCTTACAAGGTACATAAAGTACACCGTGATACTATTTAGTAGGCTATTAAACGTTACGAAGACTACTTAACCATTGATATAAGTCATGGGTCGGGGAGGAAAACCACCGGCAGGATATTTTGAAGGCAAGAAAATGTTTAATACAGAAAAAGTCCCTGATAGGAATGTAACAAAGAATTCTATAGCAAAATAAAATTTATTAAAAAATATTCCTGCTGCGTAATGGTTCACTAAGGTCAGTCCTCATATGGAACTGCTGTAGGCTCTACGCAAGCATAGTCAGGCCTATTTTGACTTATGCGACGGTAGTATGGTGGACATCAATGCGATGAAAGTGTGTTGTTTAGGCATCAGCGGTTCCATCAGAACCACATCTGCTTTTGACATTGGATACAATTTTGTCTATAGAACCAATTGAGATTCGGATAAAACATGAGGCCGCTTTGGTTATGCTTCTACTGAATGCAACTGGTGAATGTACAAATAGCAAACAGATTCATCGGGACAACCAAAGTACTTGCAAACAGAATGGTTTGGTTGCAGTCACCGAATTAATTAAAGCCTCTCCCGAAAAGTTGCCAATTATATCATATTTTTTAATTTGCAAAACCATCTAACAGCCAAAAATATTTTAATTTTTAAATTGCAATACCCTCTATCAACCATAGTGTCGCGAATAACGTAAAATATTAATCTATTTTTATACATAGGATACAGCCTAAGAAACGTTTATACGGATTCATGAATCCGGCTTTTACTGTACGTGTACGGTCCGAAAATACGTATCCGTCAAAGCTTGTACGTAAACAGAACATTATAGGACCGTATAATTAAATTTTCGAAAACAATACGTTTTGACTCAATTTTGGTGTATCCGTTTCTGTTTCGTCAAGTACGGACCACTGTTTTTCATCAGTTTTTCTTCCGTTGCTTTTGAATTTGTTTAGTTATCAGAAACGTATACTTAAATATTAATATTAATGAATATTAATGACATTTTAACAAGCTTTACGATGATGTGTGCAAAATTATGTAGATTTGCAAATTAAAATATTGCCTGACAATTTATAATAGAATTTGTGAAAAATTTTCAAATTTGCATTGTGTGCTACATCATATTGTAAATACCACTATTTAAACCTAAATTAATTTTTTTTTGTTTTATGTATTGTATTTAGTTTGTAAAAGTTTTGTTATATTATTTTAAATATCTATGCAAATAAATTAAAGAAAAAAAAATAAATAAAATTTGCTATCAAAAATTAAAATAATAGGCATTTAAACAGATACGTCTTTTGTTGAAATACAGACCGAGTACGGATCCGTAAACGGTCCGCCATTGACGATATTTCAGCGGATTGAAATCAGTTTCTATGTTCATTAAAATGAGTTTGCTGGTCAGTATACCGATCCAAAAAACGATAAGTAAACGGAGTTGGATTCCGTTTTCGACTGACCGAAAACGGTACGTAAACGGAACGTATTGTTTGTTGGGAGTGCTCATATTTAACAAATATTCTTGGAGATAGATTGATTAATTCAGACTTTAAGAATAACCAGTTTGTTGCCTCTCCCGAAAACATGTCAGTTGGTTCATGTAGGATATTGAATATAAGCTCACGATAAAATATTTATTTCATTATAACGATGATTTTCTATTTGGTTTTCTGTTTATTAGCACACCTAAACATACCAAGCAACATTATTTAGAACAGATTATTTTACCAGCAGTTTCATGCAACTGATTCCCGGGAGTCAAAATGTAATGTTTGACTGTCCAAGAACTTGTTCTACACTCACCAAAAAAAAGTCTGTAATGGCAACTGAAAATTTTGCTGTTACTACGGGAAATTCGGCTAATTTGAGCCCAGCGTTATTTTTTGCTAATCTTAGCAACACATGTCTGCTGACGTGTAGCACAATGAAATTAGTAGAAAAATTAGTAGCCGCTACTAAATTTTAGTAAACTTTTTGTAAAGTGAAATTTAAAATCTGTTTGCTAAAATCAGCAAAAAAAAATTACTAAATACTAATAATATTAGTACAAAGTTTTAGATTAATTTTTTTTTATCGAGCATCAAAAATTTTGATTCTATTTTTTAAAAAATATTTTATACAAAATGAAAAAAAAATCAAAGGCTTAAAAATCTTAAAAATTGTTAAAACATAAACGAATTTATTGTTTTGTTTTAATTTGTTAATTTCCTTTTTGAAAAATATTTTAGTCAATTTTTTTTTACTTTTAAGTTTAAATTTAATTGTTTTTAGGGCTGATTTTTAGAACTAAAAAACCCTTTTTAGTGCTATTTTAAGTGGATGTCCTATTTTCAGACATGAGTCGGTATCTTCACTTTCAATCCCTTTTTTAATCCTATGTAACATTTTAGGGCAATTTAAGTTTGTATGTATAAGTTTTAATTAGAAATAACATTTCCTTCAATATCGACTTTTTTAAAATTAGTATTTTTTTTTGCTAATTTTAGCAAATCGGTTTTCAAAAATTCGTAAAATATTTTCTAAAATTAGCTACGAAAGTTTGTAAATATATTGTAAAAATTCTGTAATTTGTAAAATGTAAATAGCAAAAATATTTGCTAAATAATAATTTTTTTACTAAAAATCAGTACGAAAATAGTAAAGTGGGATTGAAAACCGTTTACACATTTTTCTACTAACTTTTGTTCTGAGTGTATAAATGGGAAGCTATGCTAATACTATATAAGTTGTTCTGCAACCTGGTTTTTAATGTTTAC